>CAKOAT010198822.1:0-31598 GCA_932364175.1 Eruca vesicaria subsp. sativa
AAGGTTTGAAGAGAAATAGAAGATTTCCGCAGAAGAAAAGGAAGGATCGAGAAGAATGGAAAATTCCCGATTTAAGTCAAATCTGGGCGAAATGGAAAGATCGGATAGCCAAGACGAGGAGTATATAAAGAGGAGGTCTAGGGCAGAAGCAGACACACGAAATTCAGAGCTCTCACCACCAAAACTAGCATTTAGGAATATTTCCGTTTTTCTGTTAGCGAGCTGCGTCTCAATTAGGGTTTTCTAGTTCTTACGCTTTCAGCTACTCTTTTTTGTACCAGTTTAACGCAGATTCGGAATAAGAACCTCTTTGCTCTCTATTTTCATTTATTCTTGTTTTAATTCTAAGTTATCGTTTTCTTATTTACGATTTATTTGACAGTAGGGTGAAATCGACTCCCACAACATATTTTGAACAGATTCCCTCATGTCTATGCGAGGTTATGTTTCGTTTGGAGATGCGTTTCATTGCTTTTCTTCTTGTCATCTCAAGCATCGGTACCGTTTCCTTTTCTCTTGCTCTCGTGATAGTTGAGTTGAAAGACTCAGTAGCATTGTTATCCACATCTTTACAACAGCTCCCAAGTTTATAAAATGGACGAGACCAAGCTTTCGGTTCCTCCTTCATCACATCATTGTACAAATGTATGTCGTATGCCTTTAACTTCTTCACATTGTAGTCAAACTCTGTTATAGAGTAAGTCCGAGCAATGTCCCACACCATAGGTTTCAACAAATCCTTCTTGGCATGATTCTTTTTAAAATTTTCAACTGTGTGTTTACACATTTCCTACGCTCAGCATTTTGTAACTCCACCTCTACAGCACTCTTCAGCCCCTTTGATTGATCTGATATTAGTACAAATCCACTGCCATCCTTCAGAACTAACCCCTCTTGATTTGTTGGATGAACCATATCCAATTTTCTGTTGTCTCAGACTGAACTACAGACCACCAACTCCAATGGGATATATCTGATTGTTTGCATTATGTCCCACTGCAGTCAACAACACTCCTTTCACAACAACCTTCAAGAATGTACCACCAACTCCAATGATCGGCCTACAATATCCTCTCCAAGTGTCTCGAAGATTCGCAAAACAAACATAAAACCGATTGAAGACATCTTTACCTTCCTTATTTTTGTAGGTGTCTACTATTGGATGTGGATCCTTCGTTTGTGAAGAGGGTCTCTTGTGCATATCCTTGAAGGTGAGAAAATTGTTCATCATACTCTTTCTGAAGCCATTTTAACGCTAGAATTCTCCCTCTTTGGCACTGATTCCTTGTGCTGATTATTTTCCACTTCTCTTTGATGATGTTTTGGATGTCTTTAGTCATTAAACTTGCATTATGCCTTAGCTTATTCAAGAAAATCCTTGCAATCACCGGACTCTTCAAAAGCTTGCATTTCCCATCAGATGAGCAACTATGGTACTTGTACTAAGTCTTCAATAACCATTTGTGACTATCCTTCTCATTTAGAGGAAGGAGAAGTCGTAACAAGGTTTCCGTAGCTAAACCTGCGAAAGGATCATTGTCGTACCCTGAAAACAGAACAACCCGAGAACAATGAAACATCACTCTCAGTGGGCCGGTCTCTTAGTTGATTTCGTGCCTGCCGATTCTGTGGTTATGTGTTTCGTCCCCGGTCAAGATTTTGTCTTGGTTGGTTCGTGCGCATAGCTTCCGGATTTCACCAAACCCCAGCACGAAAAGTGTCAAGGAACATGCAATTAAACAGCCTGCGTTTGCCAACTCGGAGACGGTGTTTGTGCGGACTCTGTGCTGCAATTTAAACTAAAACGACTCTGAAACAGATATTTCGGCTCTCCCATCAATGAAGAACGTAGCAAAATGCGATACTTGGTGTGAATTTCAGAATCCCGTGAACCGTCGAGTCTGCGAAAAGAAACAAGGTCGAAGTTAGTAATCAGGAGCTCTAGGGTTTTCCGTTTGTCTTTGCTCTTTGCCCTCTTTCTTCTTTTATAGCTCTCTTCTGGCTGATTCCTCTCAAACGTCCCTGCGATCTTCGGAATATCAACTCGATCTCGTCGGGCTCGTCGCAGGCCGAGTTGCTAATGATGACGCATGGGTCTGGACCCGTTTGGTTCATTCCCAAAATTGGGTCCAACAGTCCCCTTCTCTTACGCCTTATCTCTATAGAAAATCTAAACAACATCTCTCTATATTTAGTCCCATTCTCTTACACCTTCTCTCTCTAGAAAAACCTAAACAATATGGAGATTGTCCCTGGTTGGTCAATAAGGTTTGCCAGCAGTGTGAATGAAATTCTAAGCTCTGCAAAACGGGAGAACCTCCCCGTTATGGACCCTGGCCGGGGTATCTACGCTGACAAACCTTTGTTACATGATTTTTTTTACATTATCTTTCGCAGGCGATCCCAAAGATTCTTTGAGAAGGACGGGTTCATGAGTGGCCGACATACCGTGTCATTCCCGCTCATTTTAAGGAACACTGGTTTTTTAGACTTGATGTAGGCACCGATTATGTATCCATATTTTATTACCCAACAGCACTAATATTTGTTATCTTCTTCTTTTAGCGGAGAAACACGTGGGATCCGAGGTATAATTTTCTAGTTTGGACTCACTTTAATCTGGTGGCTAGGACGGTATATCGATCTCAAATGCAGTGGTTGAAGAGGTGTTGGGCGGAAGGTGGCAAGTAGTTTGAGTGGATGCTAACTAGAGTTTGGCTTACTCTTGTCGACATGTTTGAAGAGTTTGGACCTGATAATTTTGGTTTATGAATGTAATTCAACATGTTTATTTCGTATTTATCTTATATAATGTCTTAATAGTGGGACGTTTCGTCTTTCTTGTTTATTACGTATTTGGACGTGATTGGTAAAAGTTTGAGTAATTGAGAGTAAATAAAATTGGAGAAATTGAAAAGAAAATAAAAGGTGATAATTAGAGGACAAGAGAGTAAAAGAGAAGAAAATGTGATTGGTAAAAAGTTAGAGTAAATAAGAATAAACTAGATTTTGAACCCGCACATCCGTGCGGGTATTTTTCCATTTTATAAAAATATAACAAAACATTTCATATATATATAATTTATATTTTATTGTTATATATTGTATAATTGTATAATCTTATAATTTTTAATTATTTTTATATACTATTGTTGTAAGTTTTAAAATAAAAAAATATTCATAAATAATTTTTTATATAATGTATTTGTTGTGAGTTAGAAAAATATATGTTAAAATTTTTGTATAAAATATATATAATTTAAAAACTTTAATATGTTTTAAGAGGGAGTGATATTTATTTATTTATTTGAATAAAATATTTTTTTTAAAAATAAAATATTTTTATTTACCAATTTAATATATTTTATCTTCATTTCAAATAGAATTTTATTTTAATATATTACAGAATATAACTAAATTATAAAATATAACAATTTTTATTTTTAATTAACATTAATATAAATATTGATATATATAATCACGAAATTAAATAATGCATATATTATAAAAATATTTAAACTTCTTAGTNAATTTAATATATTTTATCTTCATTTCAAATAGAATTTTATTTTAATATATTACAGAATATAACTAAATTATAAAATATAACAATTTTTATTTTTAATTAACATTAATATAAATATTGATATATATAATCACGAAATTAAATAATGCATATATTATAAAAATATTTAAACTTCTTAGTAAGATCTTGTTAGATATTTTCTTAACAAATTTATTACTAATATCTTATTATTATTATTAAAATATTCATCCAATTATATATATTTGATTGATTAACATAAATACTTAAATATGTCATATTAATGAGATAGTCCAATATGACTTTTTGTAATAGATATAAATGGTACTTCTCTTTTAATAGAGAAGATGAGAGTACTAAGAGAAATAATTATATACTTGTATGTCTGAAATCGACAAAAGAGAGAGAATGAGAGTTAATGTGTTGATATCCACAAAATGATGTGACATATATAACAGTAATATATGTAGGTATTTATAATATAAAAAGAAAAGTAATTCACTTGCAAACATTAACATTTGGGTAATGAGGAAGAAATATTCTCGCCAACATGAACGATTACAGTCACACTCTTTCTGTTGTATTTTCACCCGTGAAATTACTAAGAAAATTAATCCTCTCTATACATCAATTCAATCAAAACGGGAAGACTAATGATTATAGGTGCAATGGTGTGTTGAGATCTTATATATTAAAAAAGAAGTTATGACTTCATTTTATGTGTGATATTTAAAAATGGACCATCTAACAGAATTTATAACATTACATTATTCAATCATTAATAACATTCATTAGATTCACTAATAACATTTATTGGGTTTATTAGAAATTTTTATTGGGCTAACAAAAATTATATGTTTATTGGATTTATAGATATTATAATAAAATATATGTTTAAATTAAACTTATATAATTTAATATTGTAATAGTATAAATTAATTATATAAAAATAGATGAAAACAAATACCCGTGCGGTTGCGCGGATTAAGATCTAGTAATAATTACAACAGTTGCCTAGGTGCAATGAAACCGCAGCCACTTGGCCCAAGCTCAAAAATATTTAAATTATGTTTGAGACGTTGAAAAAATCATTTTAGCTTTTGAAAATTCCTCTAAAACATAAGGCTCGACGTATGGTGTGTGGTGTACGGAGTACAAATATACACCTTCATTAATTTATTAATATAATAACTGTTAAATATAATTACGAGAACTTTAAAAGGCCACTTATAAGATCGTTCAATACAAATTATTAAAAACATGATAGATTGCTAACAAAGACGGCTCCTATATTATCCTACAAATGTTACAGGCCGTACATAATACATTGCACGCGTTGCAAAAACGATTATGGTTTAGATTGTGATTGTAAGTACAGTCTGGCTTTTTGATGACATTATCATCTGAATATTTGAAAGTGTTGGCGTAGGTATCCATATGCGCTGGATAGAACCCTGATAGTTTCCACTCCAAATTATTACACATTTGTCTAACTCGCTCCGATGTAATGTCGTCGTGATGCTGAATAAACTTTTGAAAAGCTTCACTGGCCTTGACTTCTTATCCTAGACAGATGTCGAATACTCCATAAGATAAGGTCTAATCAGCATCGTTTGGAACATTAGTCTCCAAAAGTGCAACCGCAGAAACCAAATCCCAATGTTGACTTGCCAAACCGAGACTTTCGAAGTAGACGGCATCAATATTACTGACATTCAAACACTTTTGAAAGAATCTCCGCCATCTGCCGCCAATGAAGATGTTAATAGGATCATCGCAAATTGTCCAGAGGCTGAATTTCCGTAAAATTTGAGGTTGGTGGACAAGGGCGTAGGAACGCTTCCCAGCCCTTACAAAAGGACCCAAACACCATGCAGCTTCGACACGGACGATTATCATCTGGAAGATTAGGCAATTCCATTTTGTGTACTTGAAAGCCTAAAGGAAGCAGTAACGTGCACTTTATATAGAGATATTGCAAAATGCCTATTATTATCAGATATAATGACTAGGTTCTGATAGACTAAAGGCTATTCAATCCAATTATTATGAGCTATAAATGGCTACTTTTTGATTTAAACACAGCCATATTTTGATATAATGGCTACATTTTTATAATTCAGCAACATTTTGATTAATGGCTATATTTTGATTTATAAATCCTCAAAAGAATCGTTAAAAATTGTTTATTTGCATTATAGTTCTTTACATTAACAAAATTTACTATTAATATATATTATGCTATACAATATATATATATGAATATATTATCATTATTTAAAATTCATCTTATAAGATCATAATTATAATATTTATAATATTAAAAATCAACGTGAAAAATAATTATAATATTTTCACAAAACTTGAGGTTTTGAAGTCATTGGCCAGTTTTAAGATGATGATTCCCCTGCCGGCCTACTTGTTGTTGCCTTGCTATGTACAACTAGGTAAACTTAAGAAACTTTAAGTAATATTTGGTCCCGAAATTCTTTATAGAAACCAAAAATTATATTTATACAAAACAACAAGTTTAATAGTTTATTGTATAATCATAAAATAATTATTTTATTTTTTATCATCTAATATATTAATATGGATTTTGTTTTTTTCTAATAAAGGAAATTACCGGTTAAAGGAAACCACATTTGACTAGAACTCAAACAAATTTATAAGGACGCTTGAGAATTTAAAGAATTAGTTTAGTCATTAGAATGTCCATTGGCACCTTAGAGCATCTCCAAAAGAAACTCTATAACTTCAAATAAAGAGGTTTTTGCCCTCCAAAAAGAAACTTCAAAACTTCAAATTTTTGAAGTGTTGAAGAGTGAGACTCTATATTTGAAGTTTCAACACTAAAAACTTTAAATTTGAAGTTTCATATTTTAATTGCATTTTGGTCCTTACAATAAAAATAAATTTATAAGTCATAAATATTTTTTTGTTTATCGTTTTAATCCTTAAATTTTTTTATATCTCATAAATATTTCAAATTAACTTTTAATTTTATAAATTTAAGTTTCAGACATAAACTAAATAAATATATATAATAAAATTTAAAATAGTTGCTTGTAGTTTAGTATTTTTAAAATATTTTAAAATTAAAACTTGACAACAGAAATGTGGTATTCTATTTGTAGTAATTATGTATTTGTATTATAATTTTATATTTTAATGTAATATTTTATTAATATTATTTTGTATAATATATAAATGTGTTTGTTATTTATCAATGATTTTTTTTAATTTACATTAATTATGACAAATATAAGGATCAAAATGTAAAATATAAATAATTTTTAAGTTAGGTTTGAAGTTTTGCTTTTGGAGAAGAGCACCTTAACTTTAAATATAGAGTTTTAGCAACTTCAAAATAGAGTCTTTCTGGAGTTGCTCTTAGAATCTTCAAAAAACTCAGAAAAGTATGGCAAGGCAATAATTTGTCTCGCAAGGAAAACATAGACTGAGGGCAAGGAAACTGCAACCAATTGGTCCAAGTTAAAAAAAAAATATTAAAATTATGCTTGAGAAATTGAAAAAAATCAATTTATCTTTAAAATAATCCTCCCAGACCTTAGGCTTACTGGCAGGCCTGAAAGGAAACCAAAATAAACAATGGCAAGGCGATAATTGATTTGCAAGCAACCGGCAGACTGAGGGCAAGCATAGTCCTTAATATTAACAAAAGTTATTAATAATGATAACTTTTCTTAAAACCCTAAACCCTAATATCCCCAATGTTTATATTACATGTTTTAGAAAAACAATTTGTCTCAAAAAGTACATCAATGCATCATTGTAAGGTGTTATTTATAATTAATTATAAAGCGATGTTGCAATACTCTGCTTTGTCTATTCTTAAAATGACTTTATTTTCGTTACTAGACTTTATTTTCGTTATTGCTGGAACCCAAGCGACCTCGTATTGTAAAACATAAAAACCCCAATTCTCCATCCCTAAATCCTTGCTTCTCTCAAAATCGAAAAACAGAAACTTACTTCCAAGCTTTGTCTCGATTTCATGATGAGTTCATCTTCAGAAGTACAATATGAAGGAGGAGATCATGGGTTTCCAACGAAGTGTGACTGGATTACGTGTAGTACCTTTACTATCGAAGACACAAGAGAATCCAGGAAAACCTTTCTACCTTTGTATAAGCAAAAAGGAGGTAAGCTTCCTCCTCACTTGTTTATGTTATAAGAAAGATATCTAATTTGGTCATGAATTAGGGGCATTTGTGTAAGTGGATTAAGGATGATGTATCTGAGGAGGTTGAAGATGCTATTCCAAAACTTGAAATCATTGACATGTATTACTAAGACCAAAACCGAGGTTAATGAGTTAAAGACTTTGATTGAATATTTGAAGGAAGATGTTGCAAGGAGCAAAACAGAATTTAGGAATTGGCACGCTTTGATGGCAGTGTGCCTTTTGTATGTTTTATGGGTCTTCCATGTTTAAATTATCTGTTTTGGATCCATTTCAAAAAGAAGTGAAATTGTTTATTAGAATCTTGCAATTTCTGGTTAAGCATCTCCAACCCTATTTCATCTTTTGCTTCAAAATGAAGTCGTGAACAGTGTTGCTTCAAATTTGAAGATCTACTATGCATATCTTCATTTTTTTCAATATGAACTTTTTTAATTGTAAATTAGTCCTTAAGTTTTATTTACTCTTATCTTTTGCCAAAATAAACTATATGTTTTAATATAATCCAATTAATTTCTAATGTCATTTGTTAATTTTCATCATATTAATTTAAAATATTAAATATACTTAAAACTTATACTAACATAAAAAGTAAAATTACATAGTTAATATAAAAAGTCAAATACATAATTAATAGAACCAAACGAAACAAATAAAACTTATTAATACAACATAAGCTAATACTTAATAATCTGGTAAACCATTTCCAGAACCACTAAGATCATTAAAATCTAATGTTTTATTTATTTATCTTTGTTGTAATAATTTTATTATAAGAAATTTTGAATATGCTGGATTATGTTAAAATAAAACAATTCGGCAAAATTAGTAAAGATGAGAAATAAAAGATCTAACAATAATAAAAGAGAAATATTCTCAACAGAGAGATAGTCCACGTATGTTAAAAAATCATCCAATAAAAACCTTTGTTTTTGTCACGTCACCATTGCTTTTGACCAAAGAAGAATGAACTGGGTCTTTCCTGTGTTTTTAAATATCACTATGGCCTAATTCAAACACAACAATACGCCTAAACCTATGTTTAGTCGAGTTCGTCGTCTCTCAGTCGTCTCTCACACTTCGTATTTTTTCGTCTGTAATCACCATTACCGCTACTTTCTCTTCAACAATCAATAATGTTCTTTACTCACTATTTCATTATTTCGTTCAACCTCCCAATGATTCTTCATCATCCAAATCCAGACGTTTCATGATTCTATCAACCACATGCCATAATTTTTGGGCCATACACACGAACTCTCATTACCCAATCAAGTACTATGCACTTCTTAATTTTCTACTCTGTGGGTACCGCAATTCACCTCTGTCGTTTTTATGTAAATTTAGGAACTTAGGGAAAATCCTAATTTCCCAGAGGACTCGGCTATCTGCGGAACCGCACACAAGCAATCAAGAATACGATGAGAATAAAGTAAAGGTATATAAAACGAGATTTAGAGCAAGAAGGAGTCTTATTCTGAATTCGCGCAAGAACGGTACAACAAGAGTAAGCCTTAGCTGCGTGAGCTGTCGGCGAGATTCCTAGTTCTAGCAATCTAAGACTAAAACCCTAGTTAAGACGGAACTCAATAACAAAAACAGAAAGTTTCCTAATGCTAAGTTTGGTGGTGAGAGCTCTGAAAAATTGTCCCCCTCTTCTATCCTTGGCCTTCTGCTTATATACTACCCCCTTAGGCGGTTTAGTCCTTCATTTCGCCCAGATTCGAGTTTATCGGGAATCTTCCATTTATCTCGATCTTTCCATTTTCCTTGCGGAAATCTTCTATTTATCTTCAAACTTGACATTTATCTTCAAACTTGACATTTATCTTCTTTCTGCGAGTAAATCGTCAAACCGTCATTATATATTTGGGCTGGCCTTCGTTTAAAATCGCGAGTGGGCTTTTATCGTGTTTTAGGACTATCCGAGCCATTTTGCGATAAAAACCGTTTAACGATTTTCGACGAGATCGTTTCCTGATACGACGCCGTTTCTATAAGATTTCTTGAGTTAATCGTATAGTTTGACAATGTACGATGTTCCGTCTAATCTTTGCCGTTTTATACGATCTTCCCGAATTCTTACGAGAAAAGAAGACTTTTACGATTTTTATCGTAAAACTCGAATGGTAAGACGGATCGAGATGAAACGAGAGACGTTTCGACCATAGATCAGAGCATGATTGAATCGAAGGACGTATGCCTTGTGTCAAGGATACGGGGGAGCAAGGCTCAGGACGATCAGCTCGACGTACGACGAGCCGAACAGGGTTGGTTCAGCTCGCCGTATTCGAGGCAAGCTGAACCAGCTGGTACGGGATGAACCAGTTCGCCCTACGGCGAGCTGAACCGGCTGGTTCGGCTAGTTGTACGTTGAACTGGTTCGGTCGAATCTGCTCGCGATTTACGGCGGATGCAGTTTTTTGCGGTTTTTCGCTTAACTTGGGCAATCGTGTAATCGGCGATTGTTTCGTTCATTTTTCCGAGATGACAATTTCCAAGTTTTCTGTGATTTCCTTTGTTCGGAAAGTCCTTAGGGTTTTATAAAACAACTTCCCGTGTTTTATAAAACGTATTTTTATTTTTGCGAAAATTTTTGGTCTTTGATTCCGTCGTACAGATTTTGACCCCAACAGTTAGCCCCCCAGCTCGTAAGAATAGTGGAGTTCTTGCAAGCGATTTGAACTTGTTCAGCAAGTTTGGTAGAATTAGGCGGAACTTAATGGCCAAAAGTCCAAAGGTGAATCGTAAAACTTTTCTTATAAGTATGTAGAGTAAATTTTCAAATTCTTTACTCACTTCTTACCACACAATTTTTCTAAGGTTCAAGAAGTTTTCTCTTCTCCTTTCTCTTTGAACTTTTTCTCTTCTATTAAACATGTTTTCGAAGAGAAGAACTCGTTCCGAAACCAGTTATGATCGTTGTGGTTCCGAAGGAGCAAACTCGCAACCTCATTGTAGTTCCAAAAAAGGAATTTTCGATACCATTGGTTGATTCGGAAGATGTAGAAGCGTTTTGGGCGGCTAGAGGCGAAACGAGGCCCACCAAACCCAGAACCTGGGTTCCGCCTCCATTCCGCGCTAACCGTATTGCCGGATGCCCAAGTTTGGTCTCTCCCAACGGTCTCGACTCCATTCGGAAGTTTTGACAAGTTCTGGAGGCGGTAGAGTTTCGCTTTCCACTAGCTGGAGAAAGTGAAGAAGTTGCGCTCGACGGCTTTTTCACATGCTATGACGCATTTTTGATGCAATGTCATTTGTGGTTTCCGATTCCAGAGGTCATTGTTGTGGGAACCGAAATCCACCTACTGTCAAATAATCGTAAATAAGGAAACTTCGGGAAAACCCTAAGTTTCCAGAGGAACCGGCTATCTGCAGAACCGCACAACAAAGATTAAGATAACAATAAACATAGAACTTTTAAAAGAATAAACGAAAATCGAGAGCAAAGAGGTTCTTATTCCGAATCTGCGTAGAACTGGTACAAAAGAAAGGGCGAAAAGCTTAAGAACGAAAAACCCTAGTTGAGACGTAGCTCGCTAACAGAAAACGAAAATATTCCTAAATGCTAATTTTGGTGGTGAGAGCTCTGAAATCGTGTCCCTTGCTTCTGCCCTAGACCTCTTATTTATATACTCCTCGCCTTGGCCATTCGGTCTTTCCATTTTGCCCAGATTTGACTATATCGGGAATTTTCCATTTTTCTCGATCCTTCCTTTTCTTCCGCGGAAATCTTCTATTTTTCTTCAAACCTTCCTTTTAACTTCAAACTTGACTTTTATTTTCCTTCTGCGAGTAAACCGTCAAAACGTTATCGTATCTTCGGGTTAGATTTCGTTAAGATCGCGAGATGGGTTTTTATCGCATTTTAGGACCTTCCGGGCCGTTCTGCGATAAATCCGTTTTCCGACTTTTGTACGGGATCGTTTCCTAATCTGATGTCGTTTTTAATAAATTCCTTGAGCTAATCGCAAGGTTTTACGATTTACTCGACGTTTTTATTAAAAACGTGTTTTTTACGATTTACTCGACGTTTTTATTAAAAACGCGTTTTTTATGATTTCAACGAGAAATCTTGAATAAATCGTATAGTTTAAGGCAATGTTTGGTGTTTCGTTTAACCGTTGCCGTTTTATACGATTTCCTCAAGTTCTTCGTCGAGAAAGCGAAGTTTTACGGTTTTTATCGTAAAACTCGAACGACATGTCGGATCGAGATGGAACGGGAGACGTTTCGGCCGTGGTTCAGAATGCGACCGCGTCAAAAGACGTAAGTTTCGAATCGGGGATGCGGGAGATTGAGGCTGGGGACGTCCAGGAAGTCTTTAGTTCGTCCAACGGCAAACTAAGCCGGCTGGCTTAGTTCGCCCGTGGGCGAACTAGTCGGGACGGGATTAGTTCTCCCACCGGCGACCTAAGCCAAGCTGGCTTAGTTCGCCCGTGGGCGAACTAGTCGGGACGGGACTAGTTCTCCGGTGGGCGAACTAGTCAAGGGCCTCCAAGTTCGCCGGTGGGCGAACTAGTTGCGACTAGTTCGCGTTTTACGGTTGTTTCGGTTTTTTTGCGTTTTCGTAAAACGATTCTCGAGTTTTATAAAACGATCTTCGAGTTTTATAAAACGATCTTCGAGTTTTATAAAACGATCTTTCGAGTTTTATAAAACGATCTTTGAGTTTTATAAAACGGCTTCTCGAGTTTTATAAAATTATCTTCGAGTTTTATAAAACGATCTTCGAGTTTTATAAAACGATCTTCGAGTTTTATAAAACGATCTTCGAGTTTTATAAAACGGCTTCTCGAGTTTTATAAAATGATCTTCGAGTTTTATAAAACAATCTTTGAGTTTTATAAAATGGCTTTCTCGAATTTTATAAAACGATTCTCGAGTTTTATAAAACAATTCCCGAGTTTTATAAAACGATTCTTCGAGTTTTATTAAACTACCTCTCGAGTTTTATAAAACGGTCTGCGAGTTTTATAAATGACTTCGAGTTTTATAAAACGACTCCTCGGGTTTTATAAAACTATTCCTTTTGTACTTTTGCGGGGAGTTTTGGCTATTGATTCCGTCGTACCGATTTTGACCCCAACTGTTAGCCCTCAGCTCGTAAGAATCGTGAGGTTCTTGCGAGTGGATAGAGCTTGTTTGGCGAGTTTGGTAAAATTAGGTGGAACTTTAATGGCCAAAAGTCCAAGGATGAATAGTAAAATTCTTTCCTATAAGTATATGGAGTGAGTTTTTCAAGCTTTTCACTCACTCTTCCATAACTTGCTTAAGCTTTAGGAAGGCTTCTCTCTACCTTTTCCTTTGGATCCTTTTTCTTTCGACTTTCCAATATGTCTTCCGGACGGAAAGTTTCAGATTATGCTCATGCATCAATCTTTGATCCGAGCGACCTTGATGTTTCCAGCGGCTGTCCTCTCCCCGAGCCGGTCTTTCAACGTTTCTTTACGACCAAGGAAGAGTTTGCAGACTACTATTTAGCCGTGAGCGCCGCGGAGGTACCGCCTTCGAATTTTTAGGTTCCGAAGAAAGATAAACCTCGGAAGAAAACAGTTGGCATGAACACGAGCACTGTTGGTTCTCTCAGGTATTTGAGAAATATCTATGCGATCCTTGAGTCGTTTCAGTTTCGCATCCCTGTCCAGGGTCAGGGTGCCGAGGATCCGCCTCCGGGTTATTTTACGTGCTACGAAGCCTTTCTGTTGACCTGCCAGCTATGGTTCCCTATTCCTCTAGCCATTTTCGAATTCTTGGATAGGCTTGGAGTACCATTCGGCCAACTACGCCCTAGTGGCTTACAGCACCTTGTCGGGATTCTAATGTTGGGATACGAACGCGGAATGTCCCTTGACGCGGATTATCTTTCGTCTATCTTGACATTCAAGGGAAGAAAGGACGGTTTTTACTTAGCCCCCCGGCGGGACATGACGGTTATTGGCGGGCTTGCCTCGAATGATCTCGATTGGATTTACCGATTCTTTTATGTCAAAATCGACAGCGCATCGGTGGAGGAGAGTTGTATTCCTTTGATTAGGGCTGCGTGGGCGACAAACGGTATTCCATTGTCGTGATACCCATATCCATATAGATATAGGTTTTAACTTTTTTGTTTGTTTCGCAGTGCCTGCCCTCCCGATGCCGATGCTTGAGGATTTTCCGGAGGTTATGAATCTTCTACGTGGCGGCCCACTTCATTGGGGGTATTTTTCTCCGAGAAGGATCCGTCGTGCCGTCGCCTATTATTTGTCCGGTTTTTCTTGTGACGGTCATGCTGATTTTAAGGCGGGCGATGATGCGGAGGAGAGGGAAAGGTCTAGATCTCCGCAGGATAGAGAAGTTCCGATCGATCGCGGTCGGGCATCTGACGAAGATATCAATATCGAAGATCTTATCAACTTTTCGCCCACCGAATTTGATCCGGGCGAGACGTCATCCCGAGGACCAGCTGACACACCGTTTGCGAAAGCGTCGAGCCTTTTCCACAAGGTTTGCCTTATTCTTTATTATTATGTATATATGTTTTTATGAAGGATGTTTGTTCCGTTTTGCAGGGTCTTCGCTTTATGAGCGAAGCGGTGAGCGCGAATAGTGCAGAACTTCGCAGGGCCGAATCTAGGGTTGCAGTAGCAGAGGCGGAGGCTGTTCGTATCAGAGGGGAGATCGATGCCAGTTTCTCTCGTGCCTAGGATTTGGCTGCAACGGAGGCCGCTCGTGTGAGGGAAGAGTATGAAGCTGAATCTCGTCGAAGCCTAGAACTTTCTGACATGATGGCTCGCCGCGCTCGTAGGGCAGGCAAAAGAGAAGTTGCTGCGGAGTTAATGGCTCGGCGCGAGCAGTTCGTGCCTCTTTATGCGGAATTCGAAGATGCGCAAAGAGCAAATGGCGATTTCTGCGAGTGTCGGGGCGTAGTTGGGGGTTTTCATCTTACCCAGGAATCGGACTATTCGTATGAGGCTGCGATTACGAAGCAGAAGACGCGTCTAACTAAGAGAGAGAAGAAGAAGAATGAATCCGCCAATCCTGGGAAGCATATGTGGGATCAATGGAACCCTATTGTGGTGTCGCCGGATTTCGTCAAAGTTGGACCTGGGATCTCGGACGTGGATGGTGAAGTCGATCAGTCTGCGTTTGATGACTTCAATGTGTGATGTTCTTAGTTTTTTGATTTTGTTGTTGTTTTTCCGGGACTGGCCGTTGGTGGCTTTGAATCCCTACCGCTGGGCGGTATGTACTTGGATGCTTTAATAAGACAATATTTTCTAAGTATGAAGTTTGTGTTTTGCGTTAGATGTAGAGGGAAGAATACGAGTTGTCATCTCGTATCTAACTCTTTGGTGTAAATCGCCCGATTCGTTAACTCGAGAGATTTCGATTTTCGCGAGTGTTTAGATGTGGGCGAAGAGACATGCCTTTAGGATCTCGATTCATGCCATGAGACGTTAGCGACCAGTGTGATGGGTTTAGGGCAAGACCTAGGTTTACTTTCGGATTGGCTGTGCGATGACTAGTCGGCTTTCGTTTTCCCCGTTGCGATTTTAACCTGACTCCATACAGATTTAGAATCCGCGATAGGTTCTCGGCTTATACGATTCGTATGGTTGGAATCGAGTATCTCACCGGGAACAATTTCTAAGTTGCCCGGAAGTGCTGACCAAAAGTTTGGATTTCTTTTATAGCGCACTATTTTATCCTCATCGGATGTATGCGGACCGATAGGTCGGTGCGTTTGTTTAGGACGGCTAGCGTGCTCGACGGGGCCAATCGCCGAGCGTTCGTGTTTTTATAGTCGCGGACGGACTTGGGGAAATATTTTTCTTTGAGAGTTTAGGCGACGTCTCGCCAGTTCTTTCCGAAAATATTTTGATATGAGAGTTTTTTAGAAAGACGATTAAATAGTTGTCACTGCAGAAGCGATTTTCCGGATTTGCGTTTTCTGATAGTAGCGGAGATAGGCTAACTTTGTCTTTATTAAAAATTTTGAAAATTTTTCGATTACAAAGCTAAAAGAAATTTTGTAAAAAGATTTGGGAGTATACGAATACTCGTATACTCACCCACTCCCCCCCCCCCCCGTTTTGGAAGGGGGGATTGCTGAACTCGTCTTTTAGGCGAGCTGCCTACGTATTCCTTTCGGAAATCAAGCCATCTCATAGTTCTGATTGTTTGCGCGAGTGTGCTTACTCGGCTGTCGCAGACTTCTCGATCGCTTCAGTTGCGGGATCGATGTCTTTGTCCGGGATTGTCTCCTCCGGTCGGATGGAAGCGATGGGTGCGGAAACTTCCGGTTTCTCGGCCGTTGCTTGCTTTGGGTCGTCTTCTGCGGGCGGTGGCATGACCTTTGCCCGTTTTGGTTTTACGATTCCTACCACCAATTGCCTCAGCATATGTTCGGCCAGGAAGCAAGATCGCGATTGTCTTTGGCATCCCCAAATTACTGCGACTCCCGTAGGCGTCGGGAATTTGATGCCTAAGTGATACGTGGACAGAACCGCCTTCATGGAATTTATCCAAGGCGTGCCCATGATTACATTGTAGATGGCTGGGAAATCGACTACCGCGAAGTAAACGATTTTCGTCACTTCTTTTGCGGCAACCGGTAGTCGGATTGATCCCAGCGTCATTGACGTTTCGCCAGAGAAACTAGTCAGCGGTTTTGGAATCGGCTCGACTTCCGAGAGGTTGATTCCCATGCGTGCTAGCGTGTTGCGGAAGATCACGTTGACAGTACTCCCGGTATCGACCAAGATCCGAGCGACTTCTAAATCGCCTATTACTAAGTCGATGACAAGAGGATCGGCGTGAGGTTGGTCGATTCCGTCGGTTTCAGCGTCGTCGAAAGAGATCACTCCTTTCGGAGAGTAATCCGTCGGCACCTTCCAACTCGAGCCGGTTTCGGCTTTGCGTTGGTAGGATTTTATAGACGAGGCGGTGTCGTTATAGTATTGCGGTTCACCGATAATCAGGTTGATTTTTCGGCGGTTAGCGTCGTTACCCTTCTCGTCTTGTCTTCGTCCGCGTTTTTTGCCTGAATGGTTTCCCTGAGGCGGAGTTTCTGCTCGCGCGTTCATGTTGTTCTTTGGAAGGCGATCCGAATCGCGGATGAGATCCTTGATATTGGATATCTCGGAAAATTCTCCCGCGACCAATTTTGCGGCAAGTCTGGCGCCGAGAACTTTGCAGTTCACGGTGGAATGCCCGCGGGTTTGGTGGAGGTCGCAGAAAGAATTCTCGTCGTAATTTGAATTTCTCGTCCATGTGTTACCCGTAGTTTGCGCTTGCTCCGAACCGGAGTTGATGGCGTAGTTATGCGCCCCTTGGAGATCATGTCCCTCGTGATGGACGAATTTGTCGTTACGAGAGTTCCTTTTTTTCTGCTTCTGCTCGGACGCGTTATCCTTCGTGGATGTTTTCGTCGGCTTATGCTTCTCGGACAGGATTTTAGTCTCTTCTTCGATGGTTATGAAGTCAGTGGCTTTGTGGAGCGCATCCTGGATCGTCCGCGGTTTCTCGAGAGTTATCCACTTGCGGAATTTCGATTTATACCAGAGCGATTTCCTTAACGCGTCGATGGCGGCTTTGTCGCTGATTCCGCTAACCCTAGCCATGACGAGTTTGAATCTGCTCATGAAATCGCGGAGAGATTCGTCCTCCTTCTGCACCAAACTCCAGAGGTCGGCGTCGGAGGTTTCCGGGTTAATGAACATCGAGTACTGCTTCAGGAATTCCGAAGCCAGTCGACGGAAACTTCCGATCGAATTTCGCCTAAGTTTGGCGAACCATTCGAGCGCGGCTCCTTCTAGGTTTTCGACGAAGAGGTGGCAGTAGCCTGCGTCTTTTTCGTGGTCCTTGAGCTTGGCTCGTCCCATGGTGATCTGGAACGCTTGTAGGTGCACTTTGGGATCGGACGTCCCGTCGTAAGTCGGCACCTTAAGTTTTCTGGGATCCGGCAGTTTGATCTCGGTGATGCGGGCCGTGAAGGGCGTTTTCCAAGACTCGTACAGTAGCCGATCGATCTCGGGTGCAGCGCTGGCAGCGTGGTGAATCTGAGATTTCACCGCTTTTACCACTGCGGCCGTTTTGGTGATATATTCGCGGAGATCGCGAATCTCGGTCAGACCGCCAGCAGTTTTCCGACCTTGTCGGTGTTTGCTGCGAGTGACCGGAGATCGCTCCTCAGCGGTTTTTGCGTATCGCGCGAAGTCGAGTTCCCCTTCGTCTCCAGTAAAAGAACGTTCGGGAGAAGACTCCGGCAAAGGACTTCGAGTCTTTCTTCTCCTAGGATGGACGTCAGTGTCTTCGTCCGATGAATCGGCCTGGTCGCTCGTCTCCAGGTTAACCCTTTCGATGCCATCGTCCTCGGTCTCCTGTTCATGAGTAGGAGGCTTCTCCGATTCGCTCATCTCAAGGTTAAAATCTTTTCCGGAATCCTTTTCCGGTAAGTTAACCTGCTCGGTTCTGGGACGATCCGTAGGGGCGCCAAAGTCGAGCCTCCTTCCGCAGATCTTAGTAGTTCCGCGGAGGCGAATTGCTCGGGTTTTCGCGGTTATGGTTTCTACCCGTTTCGCGAGCGAACCAATGAGCTTTTTCTACTCTTCCGATTTTTTTGTTAAACTCGGAAAGCATCTTCTCGAGGGTCTCGGCGTTAGCGTTTGTAGCGTTGGCCGCAGACGCTCCTTGTGGTGGTGTTGTTTCAACGTTATCACGTTCGTTGCGAGTTTGGTTGTCACCGGTCATCATTTCTTCGTTGGACATGTTGCGGCTTCGGTGTAAGATAGATCCGACCCCCCCTCCTTCTAGCGCCAAACTGTGGGAACCGAAATCCACCTACTGTCAAATAATAGTAAATAATGAAACTTTGGGAAAACCCTAAGTTTCTAGAGGAACCGTCTATCTGCAGAACCGCACAACGAAGATTAAGATAACAATAAACTTAGAACTTTTAAAAGAATAAACGAAAATCGAGAGCAAAGAGGTTCTTATTCCGAATCTGCGTAGAACTGGTACAAAAGAGGGGCCGGAAAGCTTAAGAACGAAAAACCCTAGTTGAGACGCAGCTCGCTAACAGAAAACAGAAATATTCCTAAATGCTAATTTTGGTGGTGAGAGCTCTGAAAATCGTGTCCCTTGCTTCTGCCCTAGACCTCTTATTTATATACTCCTCGCCTTGGCCATTCGGTCTTTCCATTTTGCCCAGATTTGACTATATCAGGAATTTTCCATTTTTCTCGATCCTTCCTTTTCTTCCGCGGAAATCTTCTATTTTTCTTCAAACCTTCCTTTTAACTTCAAACTTGACTTTTATTTTCCTTATGCGAGTAAACCGTCAAAACGTTATCGTATCTTCGGGTTAGATTCCGTTAAGATCGCGAGATGGGTTTTTATCGCGTTTTAGGACCTTCCGGGCCGTTCTGCGATAAATCCGTTTTCCGACTTTTGTACGGGATCGTTTCCTAATCTGATGTCATTTTTAATAAATTCCTTGAGCTAATCGCAAGGTTTTACGATTTACTCGACGTTTTTATTAAAAACGCGTTTTTTACGATTTACTCGACGTTTTTATTAAAAACTCGTTTTTTATGATTTCAACGAGACATCTCGAATAAATCGTATCGTTTTAGGCAATGTTCGGTGTTTCGTTTAACTGTTGCCATTTTATACGATTTCCTCGAGTTCTTTGTCGAGAAAGCGAAGTTTTACGGTTTTTATCGTAAAACTCGAACGATAGGTCGGATCGAGATGGAACTGGAGACGTTTCGGCCGTGGTTCAGAATGCAACCGCGTCGAAAGACGTAAGTTCCGAATCGGGGATGCGGGAGATCAAGGCTCGGGACGTCCAGGAAGTCTTTAGTTCGTCCAACGGCGAACTAAGCCGGCTGGCTTAGTTCTCCCGTGGGTGAACTAGTCGGGACGGGACTAGTTCACCCACCGGCGAACTAATCCGAGCTGGCTTAGTTCGCCCGTGGGCGAACTAGTCGGACGGGACTAGTTCGCCCACCGGCGAACTAAGCCAAGTTGGCTTAGTTCGCGTTTTACGCCTGTTTCGGTTTTTGCGGTTTCGTAAAACGATTCACGAGTTTTATAAAACGATCTTTGAGTTTTATAAAACGATCTTCGAGTTTTATAAAACGATCTTTCGAGTTTTATAAAACGATCTTTGAGTTTTATAAAACGGCTTCTCGAGTTTTATAAAATGATCTTCGAGTTTTATAAAACGATCTTCGAGTTTTATAAAACGATCTTCGAGTTTTATAAAACGGCTTCTCGAGTTTTATAAAATGATCTTCTAGTTTTATAAAACAATCTTCGAGTTTCATAAAACGGCTTTCTCGAGATTTATAAAACGATTCTCGAGTTTTATAAAACGATTCCCGAGTTTTATAAAACGATTCTTCGAGTTTTATTAAACTACTTCTCGAGTTTTATAAAACGGTCTGCGAGTTTTATAAATGACTTCGAGTTTTATAAAACGACTCCTCGGGTTTTATAAAACTATTCCTTTTGTACTTTTGCGGAGAGTTTTGGCTATTGATTCCGTCGTACCGATTTTGACCCCAACAATTGTTCGATACCTTCATCGACTTGGGCTGTCGATTAGCCAATTGACCCCGTGCGGCTTGCAACAACTCGTCGGTCTTTTGACGTTGAGTTACGAGCGAGGAATGATCCTTAGCGTTGATCACCTAGAGGGTTTTATGAAACCCGAGGGGACGACACAAAGGATTAACTTATCCCCTCGCAAGGAAATAGTCACTGGTTTCTTGCCGAACTACCCTTCTTGGAAGAAGAATTTCTTTTATGTCTGTATCGACAGTGCATCAGTGGAGGAGGGATGCATTTCTTTTTTCGTGACCAAATGGGGTTGGAAAGGTATGTTATCCGAGTGCGTATGATCTTTTCGGATTTTTTTTTACTCAATTGCTTTTGTTTTCCGCAGAGACCAACCTTCTTCCTCCGTTTCCAACGGGTTTTTCAACCGTTATCACTTCGTTCCAAAAGGGGGAAGGTAGTTGGAACAGCTTCTCGCCGAGCGTGTTCGCCGTGCAGTTGCTCTCTTCCGATCTCAATTTCTTGCAGCCTCTCCGGTTTTCGAAGAGGATTCGTGTACAGAAAGCTTTGTCCCGTACACGTCCCCAACGAGGAGGGATAGATCTAGGCCTCGAAAAGATAAGCACGTGGTTGTTGACGATGGTACGCCTGGCTGCGCTGATTCTCCTGACAACATACTCAAGGATTTCCTTGATAGTCAGGTAAATGAGAGCGTTTGGGCATGTGCTGGCGGATCGTCAACTTCCAACTTCTCGGATGGCGATCTTGGCTATGTTCCAGAGTTTGCCAAAGCATCCGAGCAAGCTAATGAGGTTCGTTTTATTTTTAACGACTCATGATTGAATAGTTTCGCGTATCCTTTCATCTTTCTTTTCGCAGGGCCTTCTGACTATGAGTCGAGCCTTGAATGATCGCAGCTCCGAAGCCCGACTTGCTGAGTTTCACGCAGATTTGGCGGAAAAAGAAGTTTCTCGCCTTCAAGCGGAGGTTGATGCCAACCCTGCCGAAGAATGGGCTGAAAGGGAGGTTGCTCGCGCGAAAAGCGAATGCGCAGCTAACTCTCGTCGTGCTAAGGAGCTTTCTGATCAGAGAGTTCGTCGTACTCGTCGAGCAGGCAAGAGGGAGGTTGCTGAGGAAGTAATGTTCGCCGCGAAAAAATTGTGACTTGTTACTTGAATGTTGAGGTTGCTCAACGAGCCAATGGCGATTATCTCGAGTGTCGCGGTGTAGTTCACGGGTTGTCCCTTACTCAGAGTGAGAATTACTCGTATGCCAAAGAGTTTCCCGAGCAGATGGAGCGCTTGAATGGGAAGAAGGATATGCAAACTGAACTTTTTGATCTTAGGGCGCGAATGTGGGAGCAATGGACTTCTATTGTAGTGTCACCGGATTCAGTAGAGGTTGGGCCAGAGATCCCGGATGCGAGTGGCGAAGTTGATCAGCCGTGGATTGATGCTAATGCTGGCCAAAGCTCGGCGTCCGGGTTTTGTAATTTCGATGGATGATGTCTTTTTTTTAGTATGATATTGTTTGTAATGTTTATCGAGACTGGTCGTCGGTGGCTTTGAATCCCTGCAGCTAGGCGGCGTGTATTGAACGAAGAATATTAATAAGAATATTTTCTAAGTATGAAATATGTGTTTCATTTTAGATGTAGAGAGAAAAGAACGAGTTGTCGTCTCGCATCTAACTCTTGGTGTAGATCGTCCGGTTCGTTTACTCGGAGTGTTTCAATTTTTCACGAGTGTTTAGATGTGGGCGAAGAGATGCCTTTAGGATCACAATTCATGCCTTGAGACGTTAGAGACCAGTGTGCTGGCTTTAGGGCAAGACCTAGGTTTACTTTCGGATTGAGGCTATGCAATGAGTAGTCGGATTTCGTTTTGCCTGTTGCGATTTTAACCTGATTCCATACCGATTTAGAATCCGCGACAGGTTCTCGGCTTATACGATTCGTCTGGTTGGAATCGAGCATCTCACCGAGGAAAATTTTTAAGTCTCCCGGAAGTGCTGACCAAAAATTTGGATTTCTTTTATAACGCGCTATTTTATCCTAGTCAGATAAATGCGGACCAATGGGTCTATGTGTTTGTTTAGGACGGTTAGCGTGCTCGACCGGGCCAATCGTCGAGCGTTTGTGATTTTATAGTCTCAGGGGGACTTTGCGAAATATTTCTCTAAGACTTTAGGCGACTCTCGCCGGTTCTTTTCAAAAATATTTGGTGTATAAGTTTTTTGTCAAAACGATTAAGTGGTTGTTACTGCGAAAGTAATTTCCGGATGTTTGGAATTTGTTTTTACACTTTTTGATAGTAGAGAGATTTTATAATATTCTAACTTTGTCTTTATTAAAAGTTTCGAAAATTTCGATTACAAAGCGAATATTTTAAAATTTTGGAGTATACGAATACTCGTATACGCACCCACTCCCCCCCTGTTTTGGAAAGGGGGATAGCTGAACTCGTCTTTAGGCGAGCTGCCAACGTATTCCTTTTGTAAATCAAGCCATCTCGTAGTTCTGATTGCTGGTGCGAGTGTGTTTACTCGGCTGTCGCAGACTTCTCGATCACTTTAGTCGCTGGATTGGCATATTGGTTCGGGTTTGTCTCCTCCGGTTGGGTAGAAGCGATGGGTTCAGAAGCTTGCTGCTTCTCTACTGTTGCTGTTTTGGGGTCGTTTTCCACGGGCGGTGGTGTTAACTTCGCCCGTTTTGGTTTCACAATTGCAACCGACAATTTCCTTAGCTTATGTTCAGCTAAAAAGCAAGATTACGATTATCTCTGGGATCCCCAAATTGCCACGACTCCCGTAGGGGTCAGAAACTTAATGCCTAAGTGGTACGTTGATAGAACAGCCTTCATGGAGTTTATCCAAGGCGTGCCCATGATCACGTTGTAGATAGCTGGGGAATCGACGACTGCAAAGTTGACGATTTTTGTCACTTCTTTCGCGGCGACCGGAAGCCGGACCGATCCTCGAGTCATAGCCGTTTCGCCAGAGAAACTGGTCAACGGCTTTGTATTGGCTCGACCTCCTATAAATCGATTCCCATGCGCGCCAACGTGTTGCGGAATATTACATTGACAGTGCTTCCGGTGTCGACCAGGATTCGGGCAACTTCTAAGTCGCTTATGACTAAGTCGATGACGAGAGGATCGGCGTGTGGCTGATCGATACCGCCAGTTTCCGAGTCATCGAAAGCGATTACTCCCTTTGGAGTGTTATCCGATGGTACGTTCCAACTTGAACCGGTTTCGGCTTTCCGTTGGTAGGTTTGGATGGATGAGATGGTATCGCTGTAGTATTTAGATTCACCGATGATCATATTGATATTTCGGCGGTTAGCGTCGTTACCTTTCTCGTCTTGTCTTCGTCCGCCCTTCTCACCCGGCTGGTTCCCTTGAGGTGGGATTTCCGCTCGCGAGTTCCTATCGTTTTTCGGGGGGCGATTTGAATCGCGGATAAGGTCCTTTACGCTAGATACCTCGGAGAATTCTCCCACGAGCAATTTTGCGGTAAGTCTGGCGCCGAGAACTTTGCAGTTCACGGTAGAGTGTCCGCGAGTTTGGTGGAGATCGCAGAAGGATTTTTCGTCATAATTCGGATTCCTTGACCACGTGGTCCCCGTATTTCGCCCTAGTTTCGATTCGGAATTATGGCGTAATTGTGCACCCCTTGGAGATCTTGTCCCTCGTGATGGACGAATTTGTCGTTATGAGGGTTTTTCTTTTTCGGCCTCAGCTCGGACACGATGTCCTTTGCGGGCGATTTCGCCGGCTTATGCTTTTTCAGACAGGATTTTAGTCTCCTTTTCGATGATTATGTAATTGGTAGCTTTGTGGAGCGCATCTAGGATCGTCCGCGGTTTCTAGAGAGTTATCCATTTTCCAAACTTCGACTTGAACCAGAGCGATTTCTTGAGCACGTCGATGGCGGCTCTGTCGCTTATTCTGCTAACCCTAGCCATGATAAGTTTGAACTTGCTCATGAAGTCGCGGAGAGGTTCGTCTTCCTTCTGGGATAATCTCCAGAGGTCGGCGTCGAAATTTTTCCAATTTATAAACATTGAGTGTTGCTTCAGGAATTCGGAAGCAAGCTGGCGTAAACTCCCGATTGAATTTCGCTTAAGCTTGGTGAACCACTCGAGCGCTGCTCCTTCTAGGTTTTCGACGAAAATACGGTAATATCCCGCGTCTTTTTCGTGATCCTTGAGCTTGGCTCATCCCATGGTGATCTGGAAGGTCTGCAGGTGCGCTTTGGGATCGGTCGTCTCGTCGTAGGTTGGCACTCTGAGTTTTCCTAGATCGGGTAGCTTTACCTAGGTGATGCGAGTCATAAAAGGTGTTTTCCAAGATTCGTATAGCAATCGATCTATTTCCGACCTTGTCGGCGTTTGCTGCGAGTAACTCAAGATCGTTCCTCGGCCGCTTTGGTGTGTTGCACGCAGTAAAGCTCCTCCTCGTTCTCAGTAAGAGAACGCTCGGGAGAGGATTCTGGTTGAGGGCTACGATCTTTCCTCCTCCTCGGATGGATGTCTGCGTCTTCATCCAATGGATCGTATTGGTCGCTTGTTTCTAGGTTAACCCTTTCGACACCGTCTTCTTCGGTCTCCTGTCTGCAAGTAGGAGATTTGTCCGATTCGTTCAGCGTCGCGTCAGGGTTATCTTTTGCAGAGTTTTTCTCTGGCAGATTTTCCTGCTCGGTTCTGGGGCGATCCATAGGAGTCGCGAAATCGAGCCTTCTTCCGCGGATTCTAGTAGCTCCGCGGGGGCGAATTGCCTTGCTTTTCGCAGTTAAGGTTTTGACATGTTTTGCGAGTGAACCAATGAGCTTTTCTTGCTCTTCCTACTTTTTTTTGAAGTCGGAGAGCATCTTTTCGATGGTCTCGATGTTAGCGTTTGCGTTAACCGTGGACACATCTGGTGGTGGTTTTGTGTCAACGTTGTTGCTTTCGTCGCGAGTTGGTTGTTCACCAGACATCGTACTTGATCGAGCGTGCTGCGGCTTGAGTGTAAAATAAATCCAACCCCCCCCCCCTCCTTCTAGCGCCAAATTGTGGGGACCAAAATTCACCCATGTCGATTTTACGTAAATTTAGGAACTTAGGGAACATCCTAATTTCCCAGAGGACCCGGCTATCTGCGGAACCGCACACAAGCAATCAAGAATACGATGAGAATAAAGTAAAGGTATATAAAACGAGATTTAGAGCAAGAATGAGTCTTATTCCGAATTCGCGTAAGAACGGTAGAACAAGAGTAAGCCTTAGCTGCGTGAGCCGTCGGTGAGATTCCTAGTTCTAGCAATCTAAGACTAACACCCTAGTTGAGACGCAGCTCGATAACAAAAACGGAAAGTTTCCTAATGCTAAGTTTGGTGGTGAGAGCACTGGAAAATCGTCCCCCTCTTCTATTCTTGGCCTTCTGCTTATATACTCCCCCCTTAGGCGGTTTAGTCCTTCCTTTTCACCCAGATTTGAGTTTATCGGGAATCTTCCATTTATTTCAATCTTTCCATTTTCCTTGCGGAAATCTTCTATTTATCTTCAAACTTGACATTTATCTTCAAACTTGACATTATCTTCTTTCTGCGAGTAAATCGTCAAACCGTCATTATATCTTTGAGCTGGACTTCGTTTAAAATCGCAAATGGGTTTTTATCGCGTTTTAGGACTGTCCGAGTCGTTTTGCGATAAAAACCATTTTACGATTTTTGACGAGATCATTTCCTGATACGATGATGTTTCTATAAGATTTCTCGAGTTAATCATATAGCTTGACAATGTACGATGTTCGTCTAATCGGTTCCGTTTTATACGATCTTCCCGAATTCTTACGAGAAAAGAAGACTTTAACGATTTTATCGTAAAACTCGAATGGTGAGACGGATCGAGATGAAACGAGAGACGTTTCAACCATGATTCAGGGCATGATCGAATTGAAGGACGTATGCCTTATGTCAGGGATGCGGGGAAACACGGCTCAGGACTATTAGCTCGACGTACGACGAGCCAAACCGGGTTGGTTCAGCTCGCCGTATAATCTGCGATTGTTTTGTTCGTTTTTCCGAGATGACAATTTCCAAGTTTTTCGTGGATTTCTTTTGTTCGGAAATTCTTTAGGGTTTTATAAAACAACTTCCCATGTTTTATAAAACATAGTTTTATTTTTGCGGAAAGTTTGGTCATTGATTCCGTTGTACCAATTTTGACCCCAATACACTCCCCTCCTCCGTCATGGTTAAATTTTGACCCCAATACACTCCCCTCCTCCGTCATGGTTAATTTCGATTTTTTCATCAAACTTGAAATTCAACAATCTACATCGTTGCCGTTTTCTCAAGAGGTTGTTCGGCGACTCATGCTTCCCTGAGATTATTAGGTTTTTAATCCCTCTTGCCTGCTAAATTGCTATTAATCTCAATACCACGAGCTTCTCGCAGATAAACAGGATAATTAGTTAACTCCCTTTTGGATTTCAAAACTGTTATCATTCTCTGTGATCAATTTTTATTTTCCCTTTTATTGTCATGTTTGCTTCCAACTTATGAGTTGTTGGTAATCAATAAACTTTCCAAGCTGATTTGTTCTAAATATGCAGTAAACTTACCATCTCAATTCGTTGGCTACTCACATTATTCTACTTTTGTTCTGGTGTTCACTCTAATGAATGTTGATTTAACTTGATTTTAGTTGTTTTTCTTTTATGACATGAAACATGAGAACAAAAACTTGTGATTGGTTTATTCGTATTAAGCTGTGTTTTGTGAGCTTTATGGTCCAGCAGAGATAGAGAGAGAAACAAGGTTTTCCAAGAAGCAGCTCTCCCTCCGTCTCTGTGAATCTCCTCTTCTCATGGACGATGGGAGAAGGTAAGTCTCACGACCTCCCCTGTTTTGTAATTTATGGTTTCTTCAGACTGATTGTTTAAAATCTTGATCAAGAGCTTTTGGATGGAGAAGAGAAGAGGGAAGAACTATTGGATGTTATCAGCGAAGAAGCTGGAGCATTGGCCACAGCTGGGAGAACCAAGAGCATGAACTCAAATGTCATATAAGTTAATGCTCTTCAGGACTTCTTTTTAAGGCAAAAGATGCATCTTCTTTGCTCGTGAGTTGAGATTTTATTTCTCAGTTCTACCATTTTCTGTGAAACTATCATTTTTCATGTGCGTGTGTGTGACAGACTCTTCACCATTACGGAACGTTTCAAACAGCTTCAACTTCCCCCAGAAGCACCACTGATTCTCCAGCGTAAGCTGTTTATTCATGTCTAACTTTACGTTTCAAACGTAAATGCTGTAGGTGTTTTGCTAATGTTGATAAATGATAATATGCAAATTTTTGCAGTATATTTGGCATTTCCGCATTTGCGTTTCTAGATATCAGAGCTTGCAAAGTGAGGATGATCTAAAGAAGTCTTTGATAGATAAGTTATGTTCCTCTTGAGAGAACACCCATGTTCATATTCCAATGAACTTTCACAGCCTTCTTTCTTGCCCCAAGTTTGTGGCTTCATCCTTTCTCTAATTTGTGATAACTGCTGTGAATTTTTTAAACTCTCCACATTGCATATATGAATCTGTGTTGAAATAGTATTCATGCCTCAGCTCAGAGAATTCTGTTATGGTTTGAACTTGATGTTGAGCGTTAGATACTAATCAACATTGGAGTTCAGTTATGTGATATGTATTTGTTAAGCTTCAAGCTTTGGCCTTTTCTAAGAGTTATGTAGTGAGCTCACGTACCTATAATATATGACTATGAATCCTTGGGTTGGTGTCAACAGGTATTGCAGGAAAGCTAAATCTGTGTTCAGTGAGCTGAATCAGGTTCCTCATGTTGTCGAGCTTGACGAAAAGGTGTGTTCCAGCTCGGTTTCTTACCGCTTGATTCTCTGGCGTTTCTTTTTACCTCTAAGCTTTATATAAAAAAATAGTAAGCAATATGGTGTATTTGTGAGTAACGACTGAGAAATGTTTTAAGGTTCAGTGAACGGCACACTCTCAGTGAAGTCATCTCAAGCTCACCACCACCACCAGAAGCTCACCACTATGTTTATCACAATCATGGATGCAGCAGCGAGGAAGAGACAATGTACTCTGCAGAAACAGCTGAGAGCCGAAACTATCCAACTCCACCAGCGAAATGCCATCACGAGAGAGTTGGAAGGAGCCAAAGCTGTGTGATCACAAGCGGTAGATGGGGAACACCTCAGAAGAGTTTGAGTGGGAGGAGAGCAATGCTGGAGAAACAGAGAAGCTTTGTACATGGATATGGACTCCACCTACCTCATGGCTGAGTTCTTCAGAAAACTTCACCTTGGGAAATGCCACACCAAAAACCCGAGAAATGCTACACCATAAAACGAATGGCGGTAATCACGTCAGAAAGATTGGTATGTGTCTCTGCCTTCCCTTACTACAAGTGAGAGATATCAAATGTGACTTGCCTATGAATTGATTATCTCAAGATCCAACGTAAGTACATACATAAACATGCTATGTATTTCATTGAGAAACTCTATTCCAAAGCTGTTGTTAACTGCCAAGTTAGAGAAGCTAAGAGGTGAACAATATTATTACCCTTTCATATTAAAGAGTGGAAAGCATTTTCTAATGATTCAATAAAATAAATTGTGCACAATGAGAAGCCGGAGACGATGTTGGAAGAAGACACACACACAGGCCAGCTCATGGAATAAACAAGCTTGAGATGGCTTGGAGCTATAATGGGTTCTAATCTGGTAGCACTTTCATGTCTCCATTTCTAACACGGTCAATCAAGAGCAAGTTTGTTATATCTCCTCCAGCTAATGTCAAGGAGACTATTCTAAATAAGAACCCAATACTATGCTCTAAAAGTAATTAATGCTTGACAAAAAAAAATTAATTAATGCATTGTGGCTTGATGAAGGTACATTCCTGCAGAGGAGAACCCGGTTCAATACGAAGCTGTTTCTGAAGTTGTCGTTAAGCCTGGGTCATCTGTAAACATCAAGATCTCAGCTTCTGAGGTAATATTTAAAAGCCAAACTCCTTTTTGTGTTCATGAGTTGTAAAGATTGATAGCAATGTTTTTGTTTAGTCCTTCTATTTTGAAATCAAAGTTTATTTCCAGATTGTTGAGGACTTGTTTTTCTTGCATGGGTTCACTAATGAATCGCGGAATTAAATCTTGAAATAGTTGCCAATAAATTCCATGTAGAGACAATGGTGCTAAATGTTACTGTGAATAATTTTTTTTGTTTTTTGGAAAAATTTACTATTCATCTTTTATTCATTAATCAGTTGTTGAGACCAGAGATTTGTTTCTTTCTTTAATACACAGACAAGGTGAAATAAGAAATGCTTCAACTATACTTCATTTTTCACTCCTCAATGGAGTAAAATGGATTTAATCCATTGTGTGATAATGTATTTATTCATTGTTCATGATTTTACTTTCACTCCAAAATAGAGTAAGATTGTAACAAAACTCACTTCATTTAAGAAGAACAAAAGCAAGTTTTACATTGTTTTTTCACTCAATTTATTTTAAAACTAGCCGATTCATGATACATTATTTCACTTTTACATTTAATCATTTTTACCCTTAAAATTTTGATAGTCAAAAGACCATAGTACCATTAATTAATTTTGTAGAAAATATATATTTTAGAATTTAGGGTTAAGGGTTAAGAATTTAGGATCTAGGGTTAAGAATTTAGGGTTTAGAGTTTAGGGTTTAGAATTTAGGGTTTATAATTTAGGGTTTAAGGGTTTAGAATTTAGGGTTTAAGATTTCGAATTTAGGGTTTAGGGTTTATAATTTTAGGGTTAAAGTTTAGGGTTTAGAATTTAGGGTTTAGGGTATAGAATATAAGGTTTATGGTTTAGAATTTTAGAGTTTAGGGTTAGGGTTTAGAGTTTAGGGATTAGGGTTTAGAATTGATATCTTAGGGTTTAGGGTTTAGGGATTAGGGTTTAGAATTGATATCTTAGTGTTTAGGGATTAGGGTTTAGGGTTTAGAATTTGAATATCGAAAAAAAAATAAAAAATATATTTTTTCTTTTTGTGTTTCTTATTTATTTAAATACTAGGTGATTTTCCCGTGCTCATGCACGGGTATAAATATTCATAAAAGTAAAATTTTATAATAATTGATTGATATTTAATTTTAGTTTTGAAAAAATTTTATGACTTTGGGTATATTATTGTCGGTTTAATTATCTTCTGGATCAATAGTCGGTTTGATTATCAATTTGGTATATTGGATGATATTTGTTTTTCGTGTTCAGCTATAATATTTTTTATTCTAAATATAATAAAACTTTAATTAATTTTCTTATTTTCATTTCGGTTGGTTATTGTCTTAGATATGTAAATATATTATAGTTAAATTATGTATAACTTAATATATATTGTGCTTAACATGAAATAAATAATAAAGTGAAGTGTTTTATTCAAAATTACATAAATCAATATAATAATAATATTTTGAAGTCTCATGCATATATATAAATTCTACAAAAGAATTAAGGGGGTTTTGCAAAACCAACCTAAAATTTCAAGTCAAACACAAAACCAACCTCTTTTTTTTTGTCCATTACTATTCACTCTTAAAAAACCTAAACTCTCCTCATGTTTCCACTTATTTACCAAATTGCCATTATATTTAAATCAGATTTTATTTTCGAAAATTATTAAAAACCTATTACACCCTAAACATTTCTCCTTATTTACCATAATGCCATTGTCATCAATATTTGCAACCACCCAAAACCACCATTGATGAGCTCTTTAAGCTTGTGTTTATGAAATTTCAACCACTTATTTCACTTTCTAAACAAACAATACTTCATTTCCTCTCTATTTTCATCTANCAAAATAATTTTTTTTGTAATGTAGACCTACAAGTACGTCAACATCTTTACCTTTGAAACCAAAAACAAAAAAATTGGTAGACTTACTAAGAAATCTACATAAAACAGGTTAGATTTGCATTTGACCAAAATTTTGACTTACCAGAGTAGACTTTCGTGAAGGTCTACAGTTTGTAGACTGCTAGGTAAGTCTACGGAAGGTCAGTTTTGCATTTGACCAAAACTTTGACTTCGTTTAATAGGTTTCTTTTGTATTTGACTAAAACTTACTTTACGTGTAGACTTCATATGCAGTCTACAAAACTTAGAAAAAAACTTACTTTACGTGTAGACATCATATGCAGTCTACAAAACTTAGAAAAAAAAAGTAGACTGCATAAGAAGTCTACTATTTTGTTTTGGTCAATTGCAAAACTAACCTGTCGGGTAATAGTGT
>CAKOAT010198822.1:36016-82348 GCA_932364175.1 Eruca vesicaria subsp. sativa
TTTTCACTTATATGAAATTTTAATTTATATATTTCATACTAATCTTTATATTGATGATTTATTTAAAAACTTCCCAAAAATTATTTTTATACATTTTTAAAATTAAATTATAAGATCAAATGACGATGTAGACTGTAGAATATGTCTACAAAGTAGACTTCTAAGAAGGTCTACAAATGTGTAGACTTCTCTCTATTATATGTAGACATGCAAAGGACAGAACCGTAAAATAACTGTCTGTTTTTTTGTTTGGTCACAAGGGTTAAGTAGTAACTCCATAACCTCTTTAGGTTGGTTTTGCATTTGACTCAATAAGGGGTACACCTTTAGGGTTGAAATGAAATTTTAGGTTGGTTTTGGCAAATCCCCCAAGAATTAAATTGTAATTTGTTAATATTTTTTTTTTCTTTTTAATATGATCTGGGTCAACCTCTAATTTATATGTATAAAATTAAATAAATTATTATTATTATTATTCTCACTATTATTATAATTATTATAACATTATATGTTCTTATTGTAGTTAGATGTTTAATTTTGGATATAAATTAGATTAGTCGAGTCATTCATTTTGGAGTATATTGAGTTAAATATATTTTTAAATTAAAATTGAAGTATAATTACTTTTTATTTTAGTTAAGTCAATCAAATTAGTTTTATTTATCGCTTAAATATACATGTTTCATAATATTTATTTACTCTTTATTTTAGTTAAGTCAAATCAAATTAGTTTATTTATCGCTTAAATATACATGTATTTTCATAATATTTATCAAATCATATGTTAATTTCTAAAGAATATTAGAAAATAAAGTGTAACTGGTAAATTTTTGAATGTTCATGAACATATATATTTTAATTATTTTGAAAATATATTTTATGTTATTTAAAAAGGGGGAATTGCCAAAACCAACCCAAATATTCATTTTAACCCTAAAGGTGTACCCCATATTCAATCAATTGCAAACCCAACCTAAAAGGGTGTTAAAACTACTATTTAACCCTTATGAACAAACAAAAAATGTGGAATATATTTTAGATTATGTCCTCCGTAGGTCTACACTTTAAGAAAGAAGTCTATAACTAGGTAGACTTACATTAACGTCTACTGTGTAGACTAGTGTAGACTTATTATTTAGTCTATATCTTAATTTAATCAAATAATTTAATTTTAAAAATGTAAAAAAAATGTTTTTGGTAATTTTTTTAATAAATCATGAATTTAAAGGTTAGTATGAGGTATATAAATTAAATTTTCTTATAAATGAACAATTTAAAAGAATGTATATTGATTTGGGAACTATGTGGTAGACAATGTTAATGGTTTAGCAACCAAAGGTTCTAACATGTTATGTCTTTTAGAGTTAGATTCTTAGGGTTAGATTCTACATTTAAAATAATTTTGTTTTAATGATTCAAAATTGCATATTTAATGTTGAGTAGTTTATATTTTGTATATATGATATTTGGTACAATGACTAAGATTTTTTTTATAATCAATCAAACCTTTAGGATTTGAGATTTGGGGTTTAGGGTTTGAGATTTCTGGTTTAGGGTTTAGTAGACTTACAGTTAAGTCTACTGATATGTAGACGTCTATTTCAGTCTACGTTAATTTGTGTTTACCAAAATAAATTATTTTAAAATTAAAATTAACTAAGCGGGAAATGAAAATGAATTTTGGAGCCTATTTTTCCATATTGGCGCCAATATTTAGGGTATAGTAGATTTACAGTAAAGTCTACTTATATGTAGACGTATATTTCAGTCTACGTTAATTTGTGTTTACCAAAATAAATTATTTTAAAAATTAAAATTAACTAAGCGGGAAGTGAAAATGAATTTTGGAGCCTATTTTCCATATTGGCGCCAATATTTAGGGTATAGTAGACTTACAGTAAAGTCTACTTATATGTAGACGTATATTTCAGTCTACATTAACCAATTTAACCTAACCGAAAAAATTACACAGCATATAAATACTTTTTTAGGGTTTTCTGATAAAAAGAATCATAATCACGCCATTTAGATTTGAGGCGGTTTAGGGGGCGATTTCCGGTGAGATTTCCGGCGAACCCTCGTTGACTCCGTTTTCACACCCAGCCACCTTCCTCTCGGAACCACCATTCACCACCACGGCCATCACCACTATCCTCTCCTATCCTTCAGCCATCTCCACCTTGTCTCCTCCTCATCTCCTCCTCGTCACCACCATTACTCTCCGCCTCATCTCCTCCTCATCTCCACCATTACTTTCCGCCTTGTCTCCTCCTCATCTACTCCTCGTCATCACCATTACTCTCCTCCCTGTCTCTCTCTCTCTCTATATATGTGTTTATAAAGACTCTCTGCATCTCTTATTGTTTTGATTAAAGTGTTCAATTTTCATTCTAGGGTTTGTATATGTTCAATTTATTTTCTGTAAATTGAAATGCATATGTCGTTGACAAAAATTGATGAAGTGTTATGAGTTAATACATGTTTGTAGTGTACAAGCATGTGTTATGTTTTATTGATTTCTCTAGCTTCTTTTGTTGCAGGTTGCTCCCTGAATTTTACTGCAGACTACGATTTGTAGACTGTCTTATAGGTCTACATTAATTTAGACTGAATATACAGTCTACATAGAAAAAGCTATTTAAAATTGAATTTGTGTATTGTTTATTTTAGGTTTCAGATTCTGTTTAGAGAAACATTGATTGTTCATTATATTTTCGGAAGCATTGTCTTAGATTCTGTATAGAGAAACACTGATTTTTTTATTATACAGTTGGATGCATTGGGTTAGCTTAAGCTTGTTTTACTCACTCTCTGAAGTTGAATCATTTATTAGAGTGGTTAGGATGTGTTTTTTGATTACTAAAAAGATTTGAACTTTAATTGAGAAAATCTATGTGAGTTTCATGCTTTACTCATAGCTTTTAATCTTAATTAATGTGACTGAAATCAGATGTGTAGTGCCCATTAATCACTGTCAAGTCCTGTGTACCATACTCTTAGTTTAGTTATGGTCGTTTTTTTCCCATATTATTCTGATTTGTTTTGTTGAATCTGACTTCTTTTGTTTTGTTTTCTGTAGATTAACCTTCATTCTTCGTTGATGGGACATGAAGAGTGGAAGAAGACCTTGAGTTGTTGAAGAAGTTTACGGTGGAAGAAGAAGATGAAGCTGCTGGAGTCTTCAATTTTTTTAGGTTTAGATTTTTTTAAAGATTTGGTTTGGTGTAAACCAAGTTGGGGAAATTGTGGTGGTTTGACTTTAGTTTCTAATTATTGGTTTAGTTTTGTAAACTAGTTTTAATTTATAGATAAAATTTATTAGTTTTCTTTCTTGTAGACTTACAAAGAAGTCTATTTGACAGAGAAAAATATAACATAATTTACCTGCGGAGCCTCGGCTGGTGGTAAAGGAACCTCGGCTGAGGTGCCCGCCATCCGACTTCGAATCCCGGCCACCACATAATTTACCTGCGGAGTTGGTGTGGCGCTCCAGACCACTTTGCGTAACCAGGGGCCCTTAAGTGGACGCTTAAAAATCCTGTCATGGCATGGGCTTAGGCCCGGTGGGCTAGTCGATCACGCTTAGTGGTCGGATACTGGGTTATCAAAAAAAAAAAAAAATATAACATAAGTTTATTACATTAGACAACATCTAAAGCAACAATATAGTTTATAAGTTCAACACAGACTAAAGACTTACAAATCCAATAGAAGACAACTCAAAGCAATGAGACACTAATACATAATAGAACATTCATAGCAATAAGAAAACTCATAAGTTCGACACATAACACGAACACATCTAGAGTTTTTCACCACCCATTCTCTGTATACAATGAGTAAGTGAGACATCTCCTGCAAAAAAAAAAAAAATACGGTTTACATAATTAGTAAACAAAAGTTTCATGTTTGATAAAATTATAAAATAAACTTACAAGTACATCTACAATTATTAGCAAACAATATAGTTAAACCAAAAATTATATCATAGACTTACAAGTACGTCTACAAATTTTAAGCTAACAACATAGACAAACAAAAAATTTGATAACTTCCTAATTATAACAGATTATCTTCTGAAAATCATTCAAGACCCGTCTGATTAACTAACACACACTTTCATAAAAAAAAGTTTTGAAAAAACTTAATGAATAATACACAAATCCACTTTTGATAGATTTTTCTTGGTAGACTACATATTCAGTCTACAGAAGTGTAGACGTTTTATTCAGTTTACAGGTTGTAGACTGAACACTAGGTCTACGTTTAGGTTGGTTTCTGCAATTGCCAAATTCACGGGTTACTTTCTGTATTTGAAAAAAAAATGTGATTTTATACGAGTAGACTTACTTTTTAGTCTACATTTTTAAAAAGGTTAGTTTTGCAATTGACCATAATTCACTCAGAGTTTGACTTTTAGAAGTAGACCTATTATGCAGTCTACATTTTTAAATTTGTTTGAAAGAGGTTAGTTTTGCAATTGACCAAAGTTGACTTTCTACGAGTAGACAAAACTAAATGTCTACGTAACTGTAGACTGCAGTAAAAGTCTACATTATAACCCGACAGGTTAGTTTTGCAATTGACCAACATAAAATAGTAGACTTCTTATGCAGTCTACTTTTTTTTCTAAGTTTTGTAGACTGCATATGAAGTNTTATAACCCGACAGGTTAGTTTTGCAATTGACCAACATAAAATAGTAGACTTCTTATGCAGTCTACTTTTTTTTCTAAGTTTTGTAGACTGCATATGAAGTCTACACGTAAAGTAAGTTTTAGTCAGCTTCTAAATATTTTAGTCAAATACAAAAGAAACCTATTCAACGAAGTCAAAGTTTTGGTCAAATGCAAAACTAACATTCCGTAAACTTACCTAGCAGTCTACAAAGTGTAGACCTCCACGAAAGTCTACTATGGTAAGTCAAAATTTTTGTCAAATGCAAATCTAACCTGTTTTATGTAGATTTCTTAGTAAGTCTACCGTTTTTTTTTGTTTTTGGTTTCAAAGGTAAAGAGGTTGACGTACTTGTAGGTCTACATTACAAAAAAAATTATTTTGGTCAATTGCAAAAGTAACTTGTGCGTTGACAAGTAGACTGTATCGTAAGTCTACACGTATGTGTAGACATATAATACAGTCTACTTTCGCGATACAGATCAGAGATATGACGAAAAACATGTAAATAGCTACCTTGACACCGGTTTAAAGCTTGTTTCCAAGCTTTTCCACCGTCCAGAATCCAAATATGAGCAAAAGAAGCAACCTTTACGATTCACTTGTGGATAAAATCAAAACTATGAAGTTTGTGTTTATGAAAATGAGAGTTATGAGGATTGTTTAGATGAAAATAGAGAGGAAATGAGAGGAAATGAAGTATTGTTTGTTTNCTTTTCCACCGTCCAGAATCCAAATATGAGCAAAAGAAGCAACCTTTACGATTCACTTGTGGATAAAATCAAAACTATGAAGTTTGTGTTTATGAAAATGAGAGTTATGAGGATTGTTTAGATGAAAATAGAGAGGAAATGAGAGGAAATGAAGTATTGTTTGTTTAGAAAGTGAAATAAGTGGTTGAAATTTCATAAAGACAAGCTTAAAGAGCTCATCAATGGTGGTTTTGGGTGGTTGCAAATATTGATGACAATGGCATTATGGTAAATAAGGAGAAATGTTTAGGGTGTAATAGGTTTTTAATAATTTTCGAAAATAAAATCAGATTTAAAAATAATGGCAATTTGGTAAATAGGTGGAAACATGAGGAGAGTTTAGGTTTTTTAAGAGTGAATAGTAATGGATAAAAAAAAAAGGTTGGTTTTGTGTTTGACTTGAATTTTTGGGTTGGTTTTGCAAAACCCCCATTTAAAAATATATATTAATGAGGGTATTACTATTTTGTGAACTTTCCTTTTTAATAAAGTCATATTACATACATATATTTTTGTTTTTAAATTTGTTTTAAAATTTTAGAAATATTTCCTTTTTATTATATATGTTATTTGGAAAAAGGTAAAAAAGAAACTAAATAAAAAAATTAATAATAATCTTAACATCAAATAATTCATTAAGGATATCTATGTAATCAACCATCGCGAGAGTTAACGTGAACGCGACACGTAGGAAACTGACTTCTCAAATAATATTATAGAGATTTATTTTTTATATATAAAAAACAAGGGAATAAAAGTCTTTTATCCTTTAATGAAAAATGTATTTTTGAAAATTTCTTATTTATTAAGTTAAAGGGGAATTAGTGTGCCCAAGAATGTATATTTTTACAATTCTCTCTTACTTTAGAGAGTCATTGTTGGTTTATTTGATGTAAATATAAAGTTACAGTGATGGTTTCTTTAAGAGATTGTTTTTAGTCTGGTTTTGTCTGTTATAATCTTTTTATTTATAATGTAGTGGTTACACAAATATTTTTATTAATGCTTTATTTAAGAGACAATATTTTACGTATTTATTTTTATCTTTCAAATGTTCTTTAATATTTTTCGTGTGTATGCTAATGATTTCATAATTTTGATTTTTTTGTTGGCTTATCCCTACAATGGAGATATATAAAAAACTTTGAAATCGTAAATTTTCGTAGAACTCACCTACAATCCTTAAACTAATATTGACACTAAAATTTCTGTAAGATGTTTAAAACGCTTATATATTAACAATCACATTCTGTTTTTTTTTTGTTTTCCAGTTTTCCTATGAAATCTTTAATAATTTTGGATCTCGACCCATAAAGCAAATGCTCCAAATGGTGATCAACACCACAATATCAAATGCTCTTATATATTGCACTTAAATATTCACTTTACTTTGTATGACCATTGTACGAGTAAAGAAAATAATTTATGAAAAAATTATGTCCCTTCTGCTGGTTAAGATTATGCAAGAGATTCTCATTGTCTGAAATCAAACACAAAATTCAAAACTTTGACGTTTCAAGAATAAATACTTTTCAACTAAATTACTCCATTTTTAGCCAATCAACTAGAAAATAATTTTAGCTTATTTATTCAAATAATTAGAATAAGACTTTCTCTATTTAAAAAAAAAGTTACATCTTTATTTTTACTCTGTCCCTATTTCTATATTTTCTGTTCCACTTATTTTCTCCAAATTATATCATTTAAATTATTTTACCTTAACTTTAGTTGACAGTAAAATTATTCTTTTTTTGACTTTCTCCACCTCTTAACTTATTAGGACATGTACATTAGTGAACCTCCTTTTGGAATTCGAGTTTTAATTTTTTATTATTAAATTTTTTTTTTGCTGTGTGATTTAAAAAAAAGAATAGATGGACCAATCGTGGACCATCACATGGCGTAGAGCCCACAAAACAGTAGTGATACGGGTTCATGGCAGTGACCTCCTGCGACCCGGATTCATAACTTTTGCAGTATTTTATATTTTTGTTTTCTTGGTAAAATTGTGAACCCTCCCCCCCCATCATCCTTTGATAGGGGTACTCTTACACATTCATATTACATACTCAGTATTATAAGGATGAATAGTTGTTGATCAAGTGATGAGACCTCATCGCCATCTTCTCTTCTTCTTTGTAAGAAATCAATGGGACTTTGCAACTGTCATAGTTGGATATATTCAATGGAAAGTATAGTGTCAATGAGAGAGTTCGATATCAGCCGCATATATAAGACTGTATCTCCATATGTATATTGATCTCATCTGATAACATTAAAGTGTGTATATATATATATATGTATCATGATGGCTGAAGCCTGATGCCAAAAAAAAAACTATACCATGGTAAAATATATACTTTTTAAAACCATATATAACGATATATATGATAATAAATTTATTAATTTTTGTGTTTAGATAAAACTACCAATATTATGATATAGAGGGACTATAAAACACTACCTTAAGAGATTTTCACTGGTACACTTATCCCTCCATGTGATAACTTAGACACTTAGTTTAATATATCAACGGTTTTTGTATGCAATTTATCATGAAAACGCATTTACTACATGTATTTTCCTTTTTTTGTCAATAATACGACAACACATACAAAACTAATTATAGAATCCAATCAAAGACACCAAGTGTTTATGTAGTCTTGATGCAAATCTTTTCATTTTATCAACAACTAAGAAAAATAAATTTAGAATAGATTATCAAAATATATTTTATTCAGATACAAATTCTAACATAGGTTCCGAATGGTAACTGCGGATTGAGCGGTACAGGAAAAGCGGTTCAACTGAGGTGCGGCTTTAACAGTTATAAAAACATATAGATATATGTTATATGTAGAGATTTTTGTTACCGTTAACTGTGAAGCGGTGTGGGGCAGTTTGTAACATTCGAAGCCAAAATCTAAATCCAGCTAACATATATGGAGAACAATCCGGGCGTAGCCCAGGAAATATATCTAGTGTTATTAATAATTAATGATAAAGGAGACTTGAAATATATTTGGTATATCCCTTTTACAAGAAAGAAATGAAGCAAACCATTGGAGTGAATAATTATTCATTTTTTTCTTCATTTTGAAGAAAGTGAATATTTGAAGATAAAAATGAAGCCAACCATTGAATAAAATATGAACAACTTATTCCAAAAGAATCCATGCTTATTGATCAGTAGAAATTATATTGATGTTGCTCTTTCTTTTTATGTATGATTCTTGCTTGTTTGTATCGAATAAACTCACGTATAGTATTATCATGTATAGAGCTTAAACTCGTGAGTAAGATTTTATTTTTTCCACCATTTCTTTCAGAGCTACCTTTTTGCTTCAATTTGTATACGCATTCGAGCCATCCTGTAACCCTTTTTTCTAGTCGTTGCACTTTCTTTTAAGAAACTAAGCATTTGCTCATATGATGAAAACAAAGTAGCCATAGATGAGTTATTACCTTCATCAAGTTTTCTTTTCAGTTTTGCTTTAGGAGGTTGTGACGAGTTTTGATGTGTATGTTTTTCTATGTTTTTTTGTTGAGTAAGATATAGATTTTTTTCTTTGGGTTGAACCTATTCGTATTTTATACACAACTAATTATAAGTTTATAAGAATTGATTGGCCTAAAATAATTTCTGAAATTTAATACACTTAAATATTTTTTCTCATGGGGTTCAACCTGTTTTCAGCCACTAGATTAAGAAAAAATCAATGGACCAGAGCTCTTGGCATTCTTCATCTCTCTGATTGGCTGTTACAGTTATCACGCGGATCACGATCTCAGTTATATATTTGACAAAATTAACGGACCAGAGTGGTTTTCTTCATCTCTCTGATTGGCAGTTACATTTATCATGCCGATAACGATCTCAACTATATATTTGACAAAATCAACGGACCAGATCTTTTGGTTTTCCACTGATCCCTCTCTTCTATTCTCCATATTGTCTAATTATTCTTTCATTCAATCCCAAACCCTAAAACTATACCCTATATACTCCGAATCTTTTTCCATAAATAGTTAATGTTAAATAAACAACTAAGAATTTGACTTATGTAAATTTTAATAATACTTATTCTATTAAAACTTTGATCTTGTAATTTATATGTAAAATCATCATTGAGGTAATTATTATACACCATGATACATTTACTACTAATTCACTCACATACGTAGAGCTAATTGACATATGTGTTTATACCACCTCAAATGTTATTATTATTGATACATGAAACACAAAAACATATAAATATTTATCAATGTGTGAAAAATATAAATAATGGGATTAGTCACACAAATTTCCTCACGTGATTTTCTCATGGGGTTGAACCTATTTTCAGCCGCTAGATTTGACAAAATCGAAGAACCAGAGCTCTTGGTTTTCTTGGCTGTTACATTTATCACGTGGATAAAGATTTCAGCTATATATTAGACAAAAACAACGGGCCAGATCTTTTGATTTTAGTTAAAGTTTATGGGGCGAATCTGTAATAAATAAACTAAAAAAAAATTATGGGGTTTTTATCAGCCGCTAGATTAGACAAAATCAATGGATCAGACCTCTAGTATTTTTTTCATCTCTCTGATTGGCTATTACATTCACCACGCCGATCACGATCTCAACTATGATTTGACAAAATCAACGGACCAGATCTTTTGGTTTTCGTCCTCTACCTTCCATTGTCTACGTATTCCTTCTTTTAAACCCGAACCCTAAAACTATACCCTATACCTCAAACCTTCTCCATAAATAATTGATGTTAAATAAACAAAAAAGAATTGACTTATGTAAATTTATTTAAATATCATCAAACATTCGTCAAACAATTAAATTTCACGACTTTAATCTCGTAATTTAAATGTAAAATCATCATGGATGTAATTATTAAATGTTATACACCAAAATACATTTACTAATAATTCACTCACATACATAAAACTAATTGAAATTAGAAAAATGTATATTATTAAAGATTCAACAAATGAGTGAGGAGATCGAAGAGCTCAAGACTAGTCAAGGGTTTTCATTAATTATGTTATGAACTTGGTGTGTGCTCTCCTGTTTATCTTTGTGTTCTAAACTTATATATTGCTATATTTTTCGGTTCGCTTGGTTGTCATGTTTTACTTCTAGTATTCAAAGCTTCTTCTTTTTACGACTTCCTTTCAAAACCCTAGAGCGGTTAAAAAATAGGGATTTCATCACAGATATACGCGAAAGAGATTCGAGATGACTTCTCGTTTTTTCTGTTTACATTTGACATCCAAACAATCTATTGACTTGTGCCCATTAGAGGGATTGAGCCCATTTCTCATAGTATTGGGATGGATACACGCTATAGACGAGATTTTTATTCTCTGTTTAAGTTTGCCATTTAAACAATCATGTGACTAGAGTGATTGAGTCCGTCTAATGAAATGAAGACATTATCTCTTTAATAACCCATATGGACACCATTCTAGCTCAAATAATCTTTGTTTACATCTTCCTTTATCTCTTTGTCTCTAATAACCTATTAGAATGTATTTATCTTGAAATCATCGGAGACAATATTTTTTTATTTTTTTTTATTTTTTATATGCGCTTACTGACAAATACACACAAAATGATAAAACGGTTTAAGCAACAAAGTGATAAAACGGTTTGCCCACGACATAAAGAAGGTTTAAAAGAGCAACAAAGTGAATAAATTCCTTGTTATTAAGCGAAAGTTCAGGATTATTGCCATTAGCTTGCCATTTGAAGCCGTGATGTTAACCTGCAATTTCGTATCATTGCCATTAGCTTGACAATTATGAGGGTAGCACTGATAATTTGAAATAATGGGACTAGTCACACAATTTTTCTTTCGTAGGGTACTGATCCTCTAATGTCCCTTCAAAATGTGGCATAATAGACAATTGTTTTAGCCAAGATGCAACACAATATATCAAATATATATATATATATATATATATATATATATTTCACTATTTATAGATACAATTTGTTTTTCTTTAAATGAAAAATCACTAATTTCTATATCTATTTTATTTAAGTTAATTTTATTTTTAAAAAATTTCTTTCATGTGTTATGTTGAAAAAATGTCATTTAATATTAATTTACAGTATCTTTTTATTAACTATATTTATATACTTTTACATATATATATATATATATGTGCATATTAACGTGATCACCTATATAACTAAATATTCACCACAAATGAAGTATCTAATTCCCTTGGAAATTGAAATATTTCTTTTCTTAATGTTTTTTTCACTATCGACCAAATTATAGTTAAATGATTTGCCTTAATAATTTTCTTTTCTTTTTCTTCAACTATTTCTATAGAAACTAGAATATTAAATCATGGGTTCGACATAAGGACTATCTAAAATTCATATAACACCAAACAATTTATAACAGTTTTTGGTTATTGCCAGAAAATTAAAAAACTAAGCTAAAACCAAACCGAACAAACCAAAATAAATATTTATTTAGAAATGTAGTTATAGTTTAGGAGATTAAAAAAAAATCAACCTAAACCGGATATCTCTTGTAAAATATAACGATAATCACCACATCAGGCAAGACGCAAGTTATTACCTAATATATACATATATGATATGTTAAGATAACATAATACAACTGATCAACATGAATCATAAGAATGTATATATCAAATTATTAATTACAACATGTACGTTTATGATTTTACTATATATAAACATGCATAAATAATTAAATACACATATATGATATGTTAGCATAATATTGAAGTGTAATCATCATGAATCATAAGAATGTATATATCAAATTATTAATTAGAACACGTAAGTTTATGATTTTACTATATATAAACATGTATAAATAATTAAATACACATATATGATATGTTAGCATAATATTAATGTCTATACAAGCGTGCGGACCGTCCAACTAACTGTAAATCAATACTATTAAATTAGAAATATGCCCAATTGATATTAATTCAGTTCAAAAATTATATATATATATATATATATATTAATTTTCATTTTGTGCAGGATAGATATATTAATTATGAATTTATAATTTATTATAACTTCCCATGTACTTCCTAAAATATTGGGAGCCACTACTCTAATTTATACATTGAACAAAATTCATGTATATCTATATATATAAAGGAGAACATACTCCCTTCTCATGAAGTCATCTTAGCAATATCTAAATTGTAACACATGTCATTTTTTTAGTTGCAAAATCAAAGTTTAACTAAACTCTTATTTTTATTGTTTAGTGGACCATTATTCTAAATTTATGTCTGACTCATCTTTTTCAGAGTTTCACACAGTTACCAATAAAAAAAAACTTATCTCTTGACATGAAACGGTGGCCGGATAAATTCGTAATAACATTTTGGCAACGTAATGACTCTATGATAAATAAAATATGATCTCCATGTTTTTTTGGTGTATCATGCTTCATCTTATGTTACCAAAAGATCAGACCATATTTAATCCCACTCTATAAAATATAATATAACTTGAGTTTGAAAATATTTTTTTCGCATTCAGTATCTACATTACAATACTCATTTTCAACACTCAAATATGTTACATTTTTAAAAATTAAAAGATTTTATTTGTTGAAATATCCCTTTGGCATTCATTATTTAGACTGTAATACTCTTTTTAAACTTCATTACAATTTTGAAATAAGAAAATATATTTTTGTACACTGCAAAATTTTCAAGAATAGTATATTCTATATTTCGAGGAAAACAATTAAAAAGTATATCATACGCAATGAAAATTAAGTGTAGAAATAAAATAATTAATAAACATAAAGAAAAAGACTATAATATAACAAAATAGAAAACAGTCAGAAGCTAAAAGGTAACTTTTATCTGTTTGAGGCGGATGTGGCCAACTAAGATAGGAGTGCTTAACAAAGTGGTTGGATAAGAGGTGATCAGATTTATCATTTCACTCGACAAACTGTTTAAAAAGTGAAAAATAATAATATTATGTGGGTATTGATCAACATTTTAAATTTTCAACAAAAAACATTCAAAAGATATGCTTGGAAAAAGCATGCTAAAAATATAACAAACATCGTTTCAAAAATACCACTATAACTCAAAATAGATAATATGTAAAAATATATAGTTTTATTTGTAAAATTTGAAATATATGTATAATTGTAATTTTTGTATTATAATTCTAAGTTTTTCCTGTAATAAAAAACATCAAATCTTACATATTGAAAACATAGATTACTTTCAATTTATAGTAAACTAATCATTTTAAAATTATTCAATAAAATTAATAATATATTGTATAATTTTTTTCAATTACTAATCCGTCCGTAGGGTGGGCCAAACTCTAGTACATAATATTAATATAAGAAAGAACATCACCATGTTGTTCAACTAAAATAATAAATACATCTTATTAATTACATTACTCATGACAAAAAATCACATTATTCATAGCAAAATCATTGATATAAGTATTTTCTATCTTTAGCAGCGTTTTTTCCTAAAAAAACAAAAACAAATAAAAATTTATTAGCAATATAGCATAAACAAAAAAAAAACATTTTTTCACATTTCCCCGTTCTACTTACCATGTATCATAATATTAATTTTTATGTTAAGCAGAAGTTCCTCTAATAATAATAAGGTGTAAATATTAATTCTAAGATTTAACCATTTCAAGAATCATTAATCATTTATTAATAATTATTATTTCACTAAGATAAACTCAAGTTGAAATAATGAATAATTAAATCAACAAAACTATAATGCGGGTCTGAATTATCTAAAATCCTTACAAAATAGTTTCATTTATTTTTTTAAAAAATAAATCATCTAAATTAAATTTAATAAAATTATAGAAAAAAATTGAAACACGAAAGATGAATTTTATTAATACAGAAAGGGTTAAAGTATAAAATATTTAATTTAATTTAAATATTAAAAATATAATCAGTTTGAAATAAATTTAACATCGGGGTAAATAAACAAAATTATAATAAGTGTTAGAATTATTAGGAATCTTCAAAAATTACTCTTACTTAAAATAATAAAAATAAGCCATGAAAATAAATTAAGATAATTTTCATAAAAAATAAAATATGTAATTTATTAAAAATCATATTTTTTATTACATAAAAATCTTTTCAACAAAACATATTAACTCAACATTTTTTTAAACACGGGTCAAAAATATACCCGCCCTTTGAAGGGTGAGTCAAAATTTAGTAATTGGTAAAATTAAAGAGTATTTATTTTTGAACTTTCTTTTTAAAGATATAGATCTTAATTTTTTTTTGAATCTCTAAAATCATTTTTTTGACATCAATCTCTAAAATCATTTTAAAGGACTGTGACAATTTTTTTTAAATTTTTATTAACAAAATTCCCAAAAAATGGGAGAATTTCAATTATACCACTTTGGTGGTACAAATTTTCATTTACCATTAACAAAGTAACATTTTCAAAAATACACATTTTATTAAAGGATAAAAGACTCTTATATTTTTGTTCTTTATGTATATTAAATATTAAATAAAATATTAATCCTAAACTCTAAAACATCAATTCTAAACTCTAGTCTAAAAAGTAAACACTAAATCCTAAAAATCAAAACTAAAAAAAAAGAAAATTGGGAAACTATCGGTGTGGTTGGAGCGAGAGGAAATATGTTGAAACATAAGACGTTTGCCTAATAATCATATCTCAGACTTTTTTTGCAGCATAAGAAAAAAGGGGGTCATCGCTTCTGATTCCCACAATGAATTGTACAATCACAGAGGAGGAATTGATCTCTCCTTACCTCATCCTCTTCAAATCTCTCTCTCTCATCCCATTCTCTCACTATCTCTTTTTCCTCTTCCTCGCAATCTTACTTTTCCTCTGCTTCTTCCTCGAGATTCATCTACCCAGAGCAGATCCTGTCTCTCTCACCTTCAATCCCGACTCCGACTTCTGCCAGTTTATCGTCTCCAAGTGTTGCCTCATTCACGGACGGTAATCTTCGTCTTTTATCGAATCTTCAAAAAGAAAGAAACGCTCTTATTTAACATTTGGATTTTGCAGGTACTTTCCTACCATCTGGCTTTCAAGCCCTCATCTTCAAACAGCCTTTCTTAGCCTTTTTGGAAACTCACCTACTTTCTGCTATAAGCGGTGAGCGCTTTTAGCTTGTTCAGATCTTGTTATGTGTTTCCTTATTACAATTTTCTTTTTCTGTGGTGTTAGAAATCTCTTCCAAGCAACAGATGGTGGCACTATTGCTTTGGACTGGTTAATGCATTCTGATGGTGTGGATTATACATTGTGCTGTTTTCAGATTTTTGATTCCCTCTTAGCTCTTTCTGCCTTAAGCAATTTTTTTCTTATGCCTAGTTGTGGAAGGCATATCTCAGGTGGTCCACGGCTCAACTCCAGGAAATGATAGGACTCCAATTGCTATTGTTGTTCCAGGGCTCACTAGTGATTCTACTGCTGCGGTAATCTTGTTTTACATTTCCTCTCTACATTCTTCCTTAATGGGTTGCTTTTGCTTACTTGAAACCTTCTTTTTATTCCTTTTCACAGTATATTAAACATCTTGCCTTTAGGCTGGCAAAGGAAGGATGGAATGTTGTTGTGAGCAACCACCGTGGTCTTGGAGGGATTTCTTTAACTGTGAGTCTATTTGTATATATTAGCTTCGTTTTTTTTTTAGTATCTAGGTAATGTTTGGGGTAATGGGGTATTGATTAACTCGCATCACAAGTTACTCGAACGATACTCATGATCTTTATCTATCTCTATGTGACCAACAATCTTGCAATCACGTTCACTATTAAACATGCTGGAAGAAGCTTGACATATGCTTTACATTATTAAACGGTTTTAATATCCTTTTGAGATTTGTTTTTCCATTAGATTATCACTTGTGAGGTTGTTTTATTTAATTATGCTTGTGGATTGGGAAACAATATGATTTGACTGACTGAGTCTTCGAATCACTAATCAGTCTGACTGCGTCTACAATGCTGGATGGACAGAAGATCTTCGGAAAGTAATTGATCACATACATTCTCAGTTCCCAGAGGCTCCTCTGTTTGCTGTTGGAACAAGCATCGGTGCCAACGTCCTGGTATATTGCCCCTCTATATCCTTAGTCTTGCAACGACTGGTTGTGGCGACCATTGTTTGTTCTTATCGTCTTACCGTTTGGGTATCCTTACTTTTATAATTGCAACCTCATCCAGGTAAAATATCTTGGAGAAGATGGGACTGATACACCTCTTGTTGGAGCTACTGCTGTGTGCTCTCCTTGGGATCTTTTGGTCAGTAAACTCTCACTTCCACTCTATTGAAATTAACGTCTCCCTTTATTTCACGAATAATGTTTGTGTTTCACATCATTGTCATTTGGTTGCTTTAGCTACTGGCTTTTGTTGATGTTCTCCCCCAAGAAAAAAGTTTTTCTTCGTTTCACTTTCTTTTTTGGTTCATTCTCATATGTTTGTCGTCTTGTAATATTCCTTCACTCTACGTGTTCTTCCTTCTACCATGCATTAATGTTTAAAATTTCCAGATATGTGATAGGTTCATCAACCGCAAACCCGTGCAAAAACTATATGACAGAGTGCTTACTGTTGGTCTACAAGGCTATGCACAAATGTATGTCTAAATATTCTTGTCTTTTACTGTTTACTGTGTATTTGACCAACCTTCATCTCCCTTTAGTCTTGTCTTTATTGTTCTTTGCACATGGTTGTCCCTGCAGGCACCAATCCATCATTTCTCGTATAGCCGATTGGGAAGGCATTAAGAAGGTGGATTATTGATATTCTATTTATATGACCTTATCAGGTAAATTCACTGAAAAGATTCGTTCCTTTTGTGTCTTGTTGTTTTAGTCACGTTCAGTTCGAGAGTTTGACAACTACGCCACCAGACTTGTAGCCAAATTCGAGGTACAGTTTTCGTTTCATATTTCTCGGTATACTTCGTTTATATATCCTCTACTTCCACTAAGCCAGTAAAACTTCCACTCTTTATCGCAGACAACTGATACATACTATAGACATTCAAGCAGTGCGCAGTTTGTGGGAAATGTCGCTGTTCCGCTTCTTTGTATCAGTGCTTTGGATGATCCAGTTTGTACTAGGGAAGCTATTCCTTGGGATGAATGTAGGTAAGAATATCTTTGCTTTTACTCTTTTCATCACTATTAATCGGCGTCATTCCTCTGGTTCTTCTTTACTGTAGGGTCACATATAAGTCTTTAGGAGTCATTCAGATGAATAAGTAATTAGACGTCACCTTAGTAGCATTCAGAAAATAGTTGGGAGGGACAGTTAATATAAGGGACTTACGTTAACTAGATCTGAAGTTATCATAGTATTTGGGGAGTTTTGGCTCTAGAACTCATTTCAATTTGGTTTTGTTCTTGGATGCTCTAGAAAATTTGACAAGATCACTGTTGCTAAATTGAGTTGGTGAATTCTGGAAAAACAGAGCTTCTCTGTTCCGTCAGTGTGGCTAAATTAGAAAGTGACATTAGGCATTCTAGGAGAAACTTATGTTCCAATGTCTCAACTTTCGCAGGGGAAACAAAAACATAGTTCTGGCAACCACAACACATGGTGGTCATCTTGCTTATTATGAAGGAATTACAGCAAAAAGCATGTGGTAATCATTCTGCGTAATCATCTCACAATTTATCCACAGAGATTTCTTTCATTAGGAGTGAACATGAAATGTGTGAAACTGTACTGTATAGGTGGGTTAGGGCTGTGCAAGAGTATTTTGAAGTGCTTCTCTCCAGCCCTTATGCAGACCGAAGGCAAAAGGTACAAGGAAATTTACTTTTAGTCCATTATCATGACGTGATCCACTCTCAGCCTCTTTGAAGATATTCATCATATTATACTTTCAGACGCAGATCATCCCGGTACCTTTTGAATCTGCGATTGATCAGGGACCATATATTGTGGATACTGGAGAAGACGGGATGGTTGCTGCTGCAGCAGCAAGTGAAGTGGAGACAACAAGAGCTAATGCAGAAGAAGAGAATAGTGCTCAAATTGAAAAGACGAGTTATCATCTACATAAAGACAAAACTGGTCAAGGTTATAACAGTGTAATCGGTCCTTTGATGAATAGGGTGGATCAGCTTTCAAGATACAGCAGGAAATCGGTATGGATATTAGCCTACATTGCTATAGTCACTACTTGGCCACTTCTAGGACCTGCGCTTTTGTTATCAATCAAGAAAAGATTGAGGAGGTTCATAAAAAAATAGAATCATAACACTCTTATAACTTTTGAATGTATCCACTGTAAACTACTTGATACATAAGGCTGCGATAAGCCTTTGCCAATAATACTATACAAATCTCTTACATGAACATCTGAACAATTAAAAATGTTTTAAGAGTTCAAATGAAACGCAAGGGGTTGTTAGTGGGACTTAGATTTCTATAGAGTTTGTTTATTTAAAAAGTTGAGAGATTTGTTAAATTTAGAAATAGTTGTAGATAATTTTGTATATTGTGAAAATCTATGAAAATAAAATAATGTAATGATTTTAAGAACTCACGGAAAACATGTAGTATTATCAAAATCTTGTTTTGTAAGCTAAAATGTAAAGAATTCAATTTTCGATAACACTTACTTTAATAGATTTGTAGAACTATTAAAATCTAAACTTTTTGAATAACAAATGATTTTGTATAGAATTACAGAATCATCAAACCAGTAACACTAGATTTTAATAAGAATGTGAGAATCTATAAACTAGGCTTAGACATTTTACTCGTACCTGAAGACTCAAACTGGAACCGACCCAAAAATACAAGTTTGGATCCAAGTCCGGGTCCATGCTAAAATACCTATTAAGTCTTTTTCTTTGGACACACGAATCTTAGGTCGGGTCCGGTTCCTACCCGAGAGACGATTGAGTACCCGAAATACCTCCAAGTTATTGTATATATTATGTATGTTTGAGTGATTGGGTATATTTTTGGTATTTCGGGTATTTTTTAAAGTTTCAGGTTTGAGTTTTCGGATATAATTTTAGGTTTCAGGTATAGTTTTAGATTTTCAGAAAATATAATTCGGGTCCGGTTCCTACCTGAGACCCGATTGAGTAACCAAAATACCCACACATTATTGTATGTATTAGGTATATTTGAGTGATTGGGTATATTTTTGGTATTTCGGGTATTTTTTTTAAAGTTTTAGGTCCGAGTTTTCGGTTATAATTTTAGGTTTCAGCTATAATTTTAAATTTTCAGAAAATATAATACATATATCGGGATAAAATTTTGGATATTTTTTTTGGGTTTTCGAGTCTGATTTTAGATAATATTTTGAATATTTTACGGATTTTTTGATACTTTTATGATTTTCTGGGTATTTTTTGGACTTTCGGATCCAGTTTGGGTACTTCGGATCTTTTTCAGATCATAAATACCCAAACCGACCCGGATACAAAATACACACAAAAATTACGAGTATTGAAATTATAGATCCGATCCAATCCGGATCCGACAAAACCCAACTCAGAACCGACCCAAAAGATTGCAGATGCCTATATTAGCCCAAATTTCCAGGACCCAAAAGACCCGGAGATAACAAGATCCGACCCAAACTCAATCCGAAGACCCGAATGTTTAGTTTACTATAAACTAATAATACTAGACTTAAAATTTTAAGAATTATTATAAATCCAACTAGATTTTGACCCGAGCTTGGAAAGCGCGGGTTTTTTTCCGATATAAAACAAATTCTTCTAAATGAATTTTTATATAAGAATGTATATGTTTATATACATTTATCTAGGTGAACCGAACTGTACCAAACTGAAAAAACAAAAGTAAAATTAAACCAAATTTCATAAATAATCGATCATATCATAGATCTCTGGAACCGAAAAATATAAACCGAACCGAGAATCAAATGGGTATTTAATTTTTAAATATAAATTATATACCTACAAATATTAATTATATATAATATCTTAATACTAAATATCCTAAAATACTATTTATAAACCAAATTAGGAAAAAATGAATTACCCGAATATTTTCTATTCAAAATATTAAAAATATTCAAATTATCTGATATTTAAACTGTAGGATATTTTACACTTCAAAATAATTAAAAAATATCATAAGCATTGTTAGAATTTGTAAAATAAATAAACATCTATACTATTAAAATCTCCAACCCATTTAGACTTATTTTATTTTTATATATATGATTAATCATTTAGTTCATGTATAAAAATATAATATCAAATTTTAATAATTGATTGCATGTAATTAATTAAATCAGTGTTTCATAGTTGAATAATTGATATTAAAACTTTTTAACTTCGAATTTATGTAAAGATACTAAATATATTAGAGTATTATAGAGATTTATTGTTAGAGTAATTATATGATATATTATGAAAAATAGTAAATGAGTTCATTTAAATTATAAAGTATTATAGAATTAGAGAAATATAAGGAAAGACGAAAAAATGTTAGTCTAATGAAAAGATCCAAACAACTTGTATAAATAGATTTATTAGGAATTTTCCCCTTTAATAGTATTGATTCTCACTGACATCTCCTAAAAAAATAAGAAACAAGAAATATTGACAGTTATGACAACAATATAAAGAGTGATTAGAAATGATGGTTACCAAAAATGTTCATAACATAATTTGGAGACAAATATCGAATATTAAACACAATACCTATAGGTTATACAAGGAGGCTAGTAATACAAAAGAAAAGAAAGACAGATACAAGAAAGGAGATCGTGTTTATATAAGTTGAACAGCTGCAATTGCAGGAATTTTCTCTCTGAGTTTCTGTGTTACTGCTACTCGTACTGTCATCACTCCAGCAGCAGGTCCTGTGATTCTGATCTTCACGATCGGCTCTTCGATCTCCACCAGCTTAAGCGACCCATCTGCTGTTCCGATTAAGTAAGGCCTGATTTCTTCCAGCACCTAAATAAAATGTTTTAACATCGCATCTCAAGACATATATCTACTATGTTCATGATTCCTAACTTTAGCATTTTAAAATATCAGCCAATCTGGACTGAGCAAGTGATAATCACAAGCACCATATCCATATGTATGGGGCTGTTCGTTTCTTCATCCAATTGAGTCATCTGAATAGAAATGAAAATTTTGTTAGTTTAGACATTAAAAGTACAAATTATCTGGGTGGCTCATCTCAATGACTTTCGAAATTATAGGCTTAATTTTAAAGTCCATTTGGATGGATTAATTTGGACCATTTGAATGGAAATGATTATGTCAAAATGGTACAAAGTCTATTAGATTTATGTTTGTGATTTGTAAATTATATAAGATTTCGGTGGGAAAATACGATTTTCCAGCAAAAAACGAAAAAATGTTTCTCCCGCAAAACCGAAAAATGCGTTTTTTACCAAAACAAAAAAAAAAACAGGTTTTCCCGCCAACACCAAAAAACATATTTTTCCCGCAAAACCGAAAAACTTTTTTTCCTGCCAAAATCGAAAACACATTTTTCCCAAAAAAACAAAAAACGCAATTTTCCCCCAAAAACCGTAAACACGTTTTTCCCACCAAAATCGAAAACATGTTTTCCCGCAAAAAAAAAAAAAAATTTTTCCCGCAAAACCAAAAACGCGTTTTTCTGCCAAAATCGAAAAATACGTTTTGCCGAAAAAACCAAAAACGCATTTTATCCCCAAAAACCGAAAAACAATTTTTTTTTGCCAAAACCGATAAATGCATTTTCCCGCAAAAACCGAAAATGTGTTTTTCTCGCAAAACCAAAAAATGCGTTTTTCTGCCGAAATCGAGAACGCCTTTTTCCCGCAAAAAAACAAAAAATGCGTTTTCCCGCCACAACCGAAAACGCGTTTTCTCCACCAAAACTGAAAAACGTGTTTTTTCCGCCAAACCCCAAAATCGTGTTTTTTCTCCCCAAAACTGGAAAACACATTTTTCCCGCAAAAATCGAAAAACGCGTTTTCCCGCCAAAACCGAAAACACGTTTTCCCACCAAAACCGAAAACATGTTTTTCACGCCAAACCCAAAAAGCTTGTTTTTCTCGCCAAAACGTGTTTTAATTAACTATTAAATATATGATTAAATAAAAATATAGGTATATTTGTAATTTGTTCATTAAACTCATCTAAATGAACATAGAAAAAAAGTAACGAACATGAAATCTATCCAAATGACTCATTCAGATAACTCATCTGGATGGAAAAATGTACATCCTCTAAAATTTGAAGGGATCATCTGGATGAAGCATCTAGATGGAGTAGTTAAATGGAGATGAGAGATGGAGAAACGAATGAGCCCATAGAGCTTATACGAAAACTAACATATCCATAGGTAGATAACCTAGAGCTTATACAAAAACTAACATATGGATATGATCTCAGAAAACTGTTTAGAATTGGAACTATACATTATATTCCTAAAGCAATCGAAAGAAAAAGCTAGAGAGTTAAATTATATTGTCTGAGTACTAACCACCTATCTATATCAAGCTCAAGATTCAGATTTCAAAGGGATACAATAACGATGAGGAATAGAGTCAACATTGATATCTTTCGAAGCGGAGATTGAGAGACAAGTATTATGACCTTGAGATCGAGATAATCCTCGGAACCCATAACTAGGCCTAGCTAGGAGACCAAAAGCGCGATGAGAGCTCAAAATCTGCCATAAATTGGATCAGAGATATACGTAGAGAAGAAGAACAAAAAGCAAATTGAAAGATCAAAATCACCTGACTAGAAGAAAGAAGACGAGAGGACGAGGAAAAAAAGGCTCAAGGCTTAGGTTTCGTGGCGCCGACATGGCTGCTGGATTTAGCGCAAACAATTGCATAGCTCCTCCACTTACCGTTTTCTGGTCGGAAAAAAAAAAACTCTTTTAAGGAGAAAGAAAACCAAATCACGACTTTGTTTCTGAAAATTCACGATGTGGGATTCCTTTTTATCGAGAAATCATCTCTAGCTCCCGTGGAGAGCCATCACTTTCAAAAAATTTAAATAAGTTATATCCTCCACTAATCTTCATACACTTCATCATTTAATGAAAATCGCAAATTAAATTCTTCCCGATCAAAATTAAACAAAAACCCGCTATCTATCAGTGAACCCATGAATAAATATTTAACTTCTATACCTTTCAAATTCGAAAAAAAAATTTTTAAAATCATTTTTAAAATCTATTTTGATAATATTTGCAAAAATATGCAAAAACAGTTTTTCGATTTTTGAAATATTTTCTATCAAATTCTATAAATCAAATAAAAAATATTGACATTTCCAATTTAATTTTATGATTTTTCGTTTGACATATAAAATTAAAAGAAAAAAGTAAGGACATTTTAGCTTTAATTTTTTCAAATAAGAGCAGTACATGCAAATCCCTCAAATTTTTAAATCTAAGAACATCATTAACCCTAAGCATTTTAATGGGGTGCTTGTAGGGAACAGATTTACATCCTACTCTCAAGGCCCATCGAATAAAGGGTAAGGACCATTACTCGGTCCGAGTAGGTGAGGAGAGTTCGTGTCCGCAAGACGACAAGGAATTCAGGACGAGTACACGTCACCGTCCATACCGAGCAAGTGGATTCAGCTCGTTTAAGAAGCCCACAGAGCAAAGGACACGACCCATTAGGATTGTCCGTACAACAACCTATAAAGGCGAAGAGATGCCAAACTTAGAAGGGATTCGAAAATAGACTGACTAGGCGGCAGCTAAACTAGGGTTTTACTCATCTTGTTGCTTTTAGATCGGTCCGTACAACTCCGGTAGCTCCCGAGCACTGTTTTCCTCTTTGTATTCATCTTCTCTTCGATCAATAAATCCCTTATTTTTCCTATTTGTTTGTTCATACCTTCGTAATAACCCACCGACGAGTTTCCGTCGATCATTTACTTGTTATCACCAGACTCGTTTCAAATAGTTGGCGCCCACCGTGGAGCATAACGAAGTAGTGTGACGAACATGGCGAACGAAGAAGATTCTTCCAGACCAGCCAGAAGAGACCCCGCCCGCTTTGACTCTCGAAAATTTCATGGATTCCGTCATGGCCCGCCTCGCTTAGCAAGACAAAACCCAGAAGGAGACGAACGCCCAACTCGCGGCCCTCGCCGCCATCTTCCCCCTCCCGATGGAGCAGTCAGAGATATTGCATCAATCCGCCGGTTTCTCTTCAATACCAACCCTACACCGACTCCGGCCAACCAGCCGATACAACCCGAGGGAACTTCGGCGGATGATTCCGCTCAACCGGCTGGCGGTTCAGACCCCCAAACTGCACGGGAAATAGCTGAGCTCAAACTGTCACTCCAGACTATAACCTCCCAGATCCATCACACTACGAGTGCTGCACCTCAGATCGATGGCGTCCTCGCCGAGTCATTGCACACTCTTTTCACAACACGAATCAGCAGCGTCAAGATCCGCCTAACTGAAAAACTCCGACTACCAACCTATGCTGGCGAAAGCGACCCGACATATCACGTGACTGCTTTCAACATCGTGATTGGAAGGTCGCGGTTCTCGGACGAAGAGAGAGATGCCGGCCTATGCCAGCTCTTCGTCGAGAGTTTAAGCGGACTGGCCTTGACATGGTTTTCCCGACTAGCCGAGAATTCTATAGACAGTTTCCACGACTTGTCATCTGCTTTTTAGAAGCACTACATCATGTTTACGCGCCAGAGAGCAACAGCCTCAGATCTTTGGAAGATGTCGCAAACTTCCGGACAAAGCCTCAAAGAGTTTATGGGAAAATTCAAAACTTTGGCCTCCAAAGTAAACGCCCCGGACAGCATGGCAGTCGAAGCCCTCCAGAACGCCCTATACGTTCATTCCCCATTCCGGCAGGACCTCTACCAAAGTCCGACTACCTCGCTGGAAGACGCAATCGCTCGGTCTCACAACTTCATCCGCATGGAAGAAGATACTTGGGCAATACTAAACAAGCAAAACTTGGACAAGTACGGCACGGCAAAAACTCATGACTCCCGACAGGATACGCGCCAGGAGCCGCGTCAATAGTCCGCAAGAGACCGCAACGACCGAAAAAGGTTACATTTACCACGTTGACGGGGAGGAGTCTCCTCCTTCCACAGTAGTGGTTCGGGGCAAAGGCTGGAACCATTACTACCGCGAAGACGACGGCGCAAAATCGCCATCCGGATCTAGGTCCCCACGTTAAAACGAGTCGGACAAGTTTTGCAAGTATCATAACACCAAAAGTCATGATACCAAGGACTGCAGACACCTCGGCGAGCACCTTATCGCGAAGTACACGACCGGACAGATCGAAGACGAGCCTCCGAAACCAAGATCAAACACCAGCAAAAGCTGGAGCAAAAAAAAGGACAAGAAGTCCAAAAAATCAAATGATAAGGCCCGACAAGAGGGAGAAACACCGTCCGGGACGTCTGACGATGAAGCCACTGCGGGACGCCCCCGAGACGAGCAAGCTGCCGACGAGGAACAACCCAAAAGCAGGAAACGAATCCAAGTCATCCTCTCTCTGAGAGAGGTGTCGTCTGATGACGGCAATGAATCTAACGACCACCGAGCACATCTTAATTCTCGACGTGAGGAGACGCGGTTCGCTGACCTTCGGGATACATTAAATTCAAGGAAAGCACAAAAGCTGGATGACCCTAGCACTGTACCGGCTACAATCCCTCATTACGGACCGACCGATCTCCGACATCACCTCAAATCCAACACCGGAGACCTTCGACACGCACTAGATAGACTGAAGACGCCGGATTAACGCCAAATACTTGACAAGAAGAAGGTACTCTGTAAGACCCAATCCTGGTCCATTGAACCCCAACCAGATCAGTGCCTTAACCTATAAAATTTCTATGTTTGATTCCGGTTTAAGCCTTTATTTAACTAAGTAATTTTAACAAACTGAGGTTCATACAATCAGAGTTATAAAAAAATAAGATAAGGGCAAACATATTGTATAAATATAAATCAGAGTGATACAAAGTATTCACGTGATTCAGTTTGCACAATAGGCTAACATAAGTTAAGTACTACATGAAACTACCCCATAACCAACACACATCCATTCCAGCCTGAGTTTTCACAGCACCTTGGCCTTGCCACGGTCCTTATCATTACCGGAAACCACACAAGCACAATCACATATAATCATAAGTCCGATAACCTAATACACAAGGCTAATACAATTGCATGGTTCTGGCCTAAAGCTATGTTCCTGCCCCATTTTGGCCAGACTAAAAAGTGCTCCAAAAATTAATGTTAAGCTTTTTAAAATACCCAAAAGATAACTAACACGAATCCAAGGTCAGAATCCACAGGAAAAATCACTAACCCTATGATCCGACTTAAAACAGCCCTAGGCCAAAATATGGTTTTTGAGAAAATCAACTCTAAATCGTTCCTAGTCTTTTCCATTAATTATTAAATATTCTAAAACATCTATCCTCAAATTTTCAAGCCATTTGATTGAGTAAAAAGTAGTTCGGGACCACTAAACCCAAATCTGGCCTGAAACAGCCTCATTGAACCGACACTTATGTACAGTTCATGGGAAGGCCTTTCTGATCACCAAACTTGCATAGAATTATCAGGAGAAGATGATATTCAAATTTAACAAAGAGAAATGGGTGTAACCAGAGTCACCAGAGACCATAAACCACATGTTTTTACGCATGGGTTCATGTTCTTTGGTTTAAACAGTCCACACCACTAACCTTAGAGGAACGACCCTTCTGACCGCGTTCCTGCTCCTTGTCCTTCTCTTTCTGCTTGTAATTCTCCTCCTGTCTGGTATCCATCTTCACTGGAATTGATTCCCACGAACACACACACCAGAAAACACCCAACCTTCACACAGTTCTTCACCAAACTTGGTTTTTCTCTCTTTCTTTGTCTCTTGATTTTGGCAGAGTTTTGCCTAAATATTTCTGATGATTAATCACGTCCAGAGGCCTTATATTTAAAGGATAAGGGTCTGCAAACTCCCAAGGGGAGAACAGGCATGACTGGTTTGAGGGAAAAGACACAAACTGCCCATTTGCACCTTTTCACATGCCACCAGTCCTAACTGCCCTTTTTGAGCGGGTGGGCCTTTAAACACAGGCCCAGGACGTCCTTATGAGTCCCCAGCCCACTTGCCAAAACCCACCAGGCCCAACTCCCATCAGAGCTTTAACCTGGCCCAGCCACAGTCCCACCTCGGCCCAGCCGACCAAGACTCCAACACTCCACTTAGCTGAGCTGAGCTGATTGGCAGCTGGCCCAGCTGAGTGAGCTAGTTCACAGCTCCTGGGACCTGACCTACACTGACTGAGCTGCCTCTGAGCTTGCCCCAGCTTCTCGAGCTCCTTCTAAGCTGTATTGAGCTGTGTGAGCTTCCCCGCGGCCTCGTCCAGCTACCATAACACTTGTCCAACTCCCTAATGTTTGTTTTCTTCTTGTTTTGGTTAAGTTTCAGCTGCCTGATCCCCTTAACCATGTTTCTAGGCAATGATACGCTTGTCCTTAGGTCATATGACCTGACTGGTGCATCTCCCCGCACCATGGCCCGTCCCGACGATCCTATCTAGGATCGGGGACATGACAAGTCTCCCCCACTTGGGATGGATTCGTCCTCAAATCCTTGTTGCATGTTTTCTTCAGAAACGAACTGATCATACCACTCCGGGTATTCAGCCTTCATCCTTTCTTCTGTTTCCCAAGTAATGACATCCTTGCCATTGTATTCCCACACGACCTTAATCATGGGAACTGTCTTCTTCCTTGTTGCCCTCTCTGCTCGATCTATGATTCTAACCGGCCTTGTCTCTAAGGTGAGGTTCTTACCAAGATCAGCAAGGATCTCATGCAATACAATGTCTTGTTTGCCTAGACATTTCCTGAGTTGAGACACATGGAATACAGTGTGGAATGCATCCATGTCTGATGGCAAGTTCAATTAGTATGCCACTGCTCCAACTCTCTCTATGATCCAGAATGGACCTAAGTACCTAGGATCCAGTTTCCTTCGCGCAGAAACCCTGGTCCTGCCCTTGAAGGTTATCATCTTGAGATAGACCCAATCACCAATCTCAAACTCAAGATGTTTCCTTCTCCGGTCTGCGTAACTCTTCTGGCGGTCTTGCGCCTCCTTCATCTTCTCTTAGACCAACTTGATCTTCTGTGTGGTCTCCTCAACAATCTCAGGACCCAACATACTACGCTCCCCCACTTGGGTCCAGCATAACGGTGTTCTGCAGGGCCTCCCATACAATGCTTCATACGGTGACATCCCAATGCTGGTATGAAAGCTATTGTTGTAGGCAAATTCCACCAAAGGCAAATGTCTTTCCCAGTAACTCCCTCAGTCCAAGACACAAGCCCTTAGCATGTCTTCTAACGTCTGGATTTTCCTCTCTGACTGGCCATCCGTCCGAGGGTGATAGGCTGTACTCATGTTTACCCTCGTCCCCAAAGCTTTTTAGAAAGCTCTCCAGAAATACGAGGTAAACCTGGGATCTCTATCAGAGACAATACTGGCTGGTACTCCATGTAGCCATACTATCTCATCCAGGTACACCTTCACAATCTCATCAACTCCATCTCCCTTCTTGATTGCCAGGAAATGAGCTGACTTGGTCAAACGATCCGCCACTACCCACACTGCATCCTTCTTGTTCCTGGTTATAGGAAATCCGGTCACAAAGTCCATGGTAATGTGATCCCACTTCCACTCCGGAATAGGTAGACTTTGTAACAAACCACTAGGGACCTGATGTTCAGCTTTCACGAGCTGGCATGTTGGACAGTTTGCCACCCATTCAGCTACATCAGTCTTCATACGAATCCAGTGATAGTACCTCTTCAGGTCTCTATACATTTTGTTCAACCCTGGGTGAACAGAAAACTTAGACTTATGAGCCTGCTTCATAATCTCTTCCTTTAGCTCCTTGTTGTTCGGAACACTGATCCTCCCATAAACCAAGATGGTACCATTGCTCGCCTTTTGGTACTCAGTCTGGTCATTACTTGCAACCTTCTACATGTTCTCATCCAATAGTTGCGCTTGCTGAATCCTGGTAAGTAGATCAGCCTGGTCTACTGCCTCCAACCCCAAAGGCTCATCACTGCTGGCCAATGTGTTGACGTGTAAGGACGTACCATCCCTTCTAGTTCAACAACTTCCTTCTAAGCTGATACCTCAGCTCTCCTGCGGCTCAAAGCGTCTGCAACCAGGTTAGCCTTGCCCGGATAGTAAGTTATGTCCAGATCATAATCCGCTACAAACTCCATCCACCTCCTTTGTCTTAAGTTCAGCTCGGGCTGAGTGAAAATGTACTTAAGACTCTTGTGGTCGGTAAGAATCTGCACCTTCGCTCCATAAAGGTAAGATCTCCAAATCTTCAAGGCAAACACCACTGCTACCATCTCCAGGTCATGGGTTGGATAATTACCCTCATGCTTCTTTAGTTGCCTGGAAGCATAAGCACCTTCCCATGCTGGGTTAAAACACATCCCAGTCCAGTAATGGAAGCATCTGTGTATACCACGTAAGGCTGGTCAGCCTCTGGTAATACTAGAACTGGGGCACTGGTCAACATGTCCTTAAGGGCTGAGAACTCTTCTCGCACTCCTCGGACCATGTGAACTTCACATCCTTACCGGTCAGTCTTGTCATGGGCTGAGCTAGGCTTGCGAACCCCTTGACAAACTTCCGGTAGTACCCAGCCAAACCCGGGAAACTTCTAACCTTTGTGGCATTCTTGGGTTGTGGCCACTCCTTGATGCATTTGATCTTCTCTGGATCCACAGACACACCCTCATCAGAGACTATGTGCCCAAGGAACCCTATACTCCTTTGCCATAAGCTACACTTGCTGAGCTTGGCAAACAACTGCTGCTCCCTCAACCGTCCCAACACCAACCTGAGATGCTTCTCATGGTCTTCTTTGCTTCTGGAATATACTAGTATGTCATTAATAAAGATGATTAAAAATTCATCCAGGAAGTCACGGAAGATACCATTCATCATCTTCATGAAGGCTGCTGGTGCGTTGGTCAGACCAAATGGCATAACCACAAACTCATAGTGGCCATACCTGGTTTTGAATGCAGTCTTCTTGATATCACTCGGTTCAATTGGAATTTGGTGATACCCTGATGCTAAGTCAATTTTTGAAAACCACTTATCTCCCCTTAGCTGATCCAACAGCTCATCTATCCGGGGTAATGGGTACTTGTTCTTGACAGTAACCCTTTTCAACCCTCGATAGTCAATACAAAGTCTTAAGCTACCATCCTTCTTTTTCACAAATAGGACTGGTGCTCCCCAGGGTGATACACTTGGGCGTATGAAACCCTTTTCCAAAAACTCTTCTAGTTGCTTCTTAAGCTCGGCCATCTCGGCAGGAGCCATGCGGTATAGACTTTTAGACATTGGGGCCGTCCCTAGTTCCAGTTCTATTATGAACGGGTCTGCCCTGTGAGGGGGAACTCCCTGCAGCGCCCAAAACACATCCTAAAACTCACTGACCAGCGGCATCCCGTCTAGGTTACCACCCTTCACCATCTCCTTAGTGGCGATTGTGGCTATGTAAGCCTCACAACCTCTCTCTAGCATCCGTTCCGCCCGGACTGCTGAAACCACTACAACACTGGAGGCATGTTTTATTCCTTGGAACCTGATCGGGGGTCTACACCCACCTTAAACTGCACCCGACCTCGGTGACAATCTAAGGTGGCCCGATTCTTTCCAAGCCAATCCATACCCAAGATCACTTCATGACTCTTGAGGTGGACACAAATTAGATCTGCAGGCATTACCCTGTCTGTGATCACTACATGGATGTCCTTAACCAGACCCAGGGATTCCATCCTCTGGCCTCCAGCTGCATTAACAATGTGTGACTCATCCCCAACCCAAATCTGGAACAAACCCTTTCCGATCACATCTGGGACTTACAAAACTATGCGTAGCTCCAGTGTCGAAAAGTACGTGTGTATTCACACCACCAATACTTAGGGTCCCTACATAGACCATACTATTAAGTATCTAACCATTCTAAGTTCCAGACCATGCAATTCTACTTGAATTGAAAAAGACAAAGTCAGAATAATTACCAGTGATCGCCTGAAATGGTCCAGCCTCATCAGCATCCTTGGACAGCTCGTACACTCTAGGTGCTGAAGTCTGCCCACGGGTCTGGCTTGGCTTGCTAGCCTCACCACGACTCTTGCTCTGGTTGCCCTGCAGCTTAGTACACTCACCCTTCCAATGACCACTCTTTCCACAGTAGTGGCAGCCCCCTGAGTTACCTCCCGATCCTTGACCACGGCCCTGGTCCCGTCCTGGACAGTCCCTAGCTGCATGATCCATCTTGCAACACCTGGTGCAAGCTCCCCTAGCCTTTCAGCACTCCCCTGGATGGCGTCTTCAACATTGAGATCACTCAGGCTTATCTCTTGAGGGTCTGCCCTCAGCCTGGTCCCTCTTCCTCTTCCGGTCACCGCCTGAGCTCATTGAGCTTGAGGTTGGCCTAGGATTCACCTTAGCTCCCTCAGCTAGGTTGGTCTCCAGCAAAGCCATGCGCTCCACCAGCTCAGCAACTGAATAGAACACACAGACTGAGGCATAGGTGCGGAGCTCGACCCTAAGGCCTCTTATGAACCGGCACACCTGTACCTCCTCATCCTCCAGCTCTCGTCCAACAAACCGTCTGAGCCTGTTGAACTCCTCCTCATACTCTCGCACTGATCTACGGCCCTGGGCCAGCTCCAGAAACCTGGACTCTAGGCGGTCCCATGCTTCAGCTGGAAAGTACTTGTGGTTGAACTCCACCTCGAAATCTTAGAACCGGGTGATAGTCCCGTTGGTTCTCTTGTCAACAACTAACCACCAGTTATGTGCATCCCCTTCTAGGAAGTGGACTGCTATGTCCTTCTGGTACTCCTCCGGACATCAGGTAGACTTGAAGTTCCTGACCAAGCGGCTCCTCCACTCGTCCGCCTCATCGGATCAACACTTCCAGTAAAGTGCTTTGTCTTCAGCTTGGAAATGTGCTCCAGCACACTCAAGCAGCTCACCGTATTAGCTCCTTCAGCTGGTGGATCCAGCTCAACCACTTCAGCTCGTGGAGCTAGCTCAATCACACTAGCTGGTCCAGCTCGCAGCTAACCTACTGCTCGCACACCAGCTGGTATTCCAGCTCGTGCCTCAGCTGACCCATCAGCTGGTCTAGCTGGATTCACCTGACCTACTGATGAGTTCACAAGTGGAGTGAACACCTGGGTCAGAGCTAGCATCTGAGTTCCCATCAGCTTGACAGCTTCAAGGACTTCCTTCATGGTTGGCTCAGCTACCTCAGGAACCTGGTTCACCTCAGCCTGGTCAGCTCCCACGCCTAAACCAGCTAGGTTTCCAGCTCCTGAGCTGGAAGATTCAGCTCCATCTTCTTGCTCTTGCTGCTGCTGCAACTCTACAGTGTCCACATGAACCTCCAAAGGGACCAAAGGATCCTGCTGAGCAGGCACGTTCTGGGTCTGGTTAGTACCGTCCTTCCTAGCTGCACCAGACGTCCCAGCTCCATCCTTTTCCTTCCTTGGACTTATTTGTAACCTTAGAGATTAAACACAAAACTTTATGTTCAGAAGTGTACCAAACTTCCAAAACCTCAAAACAAATAATCTAAGTTACACAGAAACTAAAGGACCAAACCGTGAGACCCAGCCGGATGTGTGTTGGACAAAACCATAACCCCCAAATCCTAGAATCAAGCATGCTCTGATACCAACTTGTAAGACCCGATCCTGGTCCATTGAACCCCAACCAGATCAGTACCTTAACCTATAAAATTTCTATGTTTGATTCCGGTTTAAGCCTTTATTTAACTAAGTCATTTTAACAAACTGAGGTTCATACAATCAGAGTTATAAGAAAATAAGATAAGGGCAAACATATTGTATAAATATAAATCAGAGTGATACAAAGTATTCATGTGATTCAGTTTGCACAATAGGCTAACATAAGTTCAGTACTACATGAAACTACCACATAACCAACACACATCCATTCCAGCCTGAGTCTTCACAGCACCTTGGCCTTGCCACGGTCCTTATCATTACCTGAAACCACACAAGCACAATCACATATAATCATAAGTCCGATAACCTAATACACAAGGCTAATACAATTGCATGGTTCTGGCCTAAAGCTATGTTCCTGCCCCATTTTCGCCAAACTAAAAAGTGCTCCAAAAATTAATGTTAAGCTTTCTAAAATACCCAAAAATATAACTAACACGAATCCAAGGTCAGAATCCACAGGAAAAATCACTAACCCTATGATCCGACCCAAAACAGCCCTAGCCAAAATATGGTTCTTGAGCAAATCAACTCTAAATCATGCCTAGTCTTTTCCATTAATTCTTATCAGGAGAAGATGATACTCAAATTTACAAAGAGAAATGGGTGTAACCAGAGTCACCAGAGACCATAAACCACATGTTTTTACCCATGGGTTCATGTTCTTCGGTTTAAACAGTCCACACCACTAACCTTAGAGGAACGACCCTTCTGACCACATTCCTGCTCCTTGTCCTTCTCCTTCTGTCTGGTATCCATCTTCACTGGAATTGATTCCCACGAACACACACACCAGAAAACACCCAACCTTCACACAGTTCTTCACCAAACTTGGTTTTTCTCTCTTTCTTTGTCTCTGGATTTTGGCAGAGTTTTGCCTAAATTTTTCTGATGTGAACAGGCATGATTGGTTTGAGGGAAAAGGCACAAACTGCCCATTTGCACCTTTTCACATGCCACCAATCCCAACTGCCCTTTTTGACCTACACTGACTGAGCTGCCTCTGAGCTTCCCCCAGATGCCTGAGCTCCTTCTAAGCTGTACCGAGCTTCCTGAGCTTCCCTGCGGCCTCGTCCAGCTACCATAACACTTGTCAACCTCCCTAATGTTTGTTTTCTTCTTGTTTTGGCTAAGTTTCAGCTTCCTGATCCCCTTAACCATGTCTATAGGCCATGAAACGCTTGTCCTTAGGTCGTACGACCTGACTGGTGTATCTCCCCGCACCATGGCCCGTCCCGGTGATCCTATCTAGGATCGGGGACATGACACACTCAACACTGGTGTCGTCCGTTCTCCCGTGGAAACTGCGCCCGACACCCGCTTAAACATTATCATGGGCGGTTCCCCTCCATGTGGAGATTCAGTATGATCACTAAAAGCTCATCAACGTCAGGCTATCGCCACCAAGAAATGGCTGCCCAAGTCGGAAGACAGTCCTCTTGTTACTTTTTCCCCCACAGATGCTGCAGGTGTCCACATGCCCCACAACGACCCATTGCTGGTGGAAGTCGGGATCGGTGACTGCGAAGTCGCGAAAGTCCTCATCGATACGGGTAGCTCGGCCGATCTCATTTTTCTCAATACTCTGGAGAAAATGCACATCGACCTCCGATAAATGAAACCCTCTAACCGGACGCTCACGGGCTTCAACGGGGTCTCCGAGGAAATGATTGGAACAATCCGTCTTCCCGTGTACGCAGGCGGGGTAACGAAGGCCGTGAAGTTCTCAGTAATCAATACCATCGCACCTTACCACGTCATACTCGGGACTCCTTGGCTCTATTCGATGAAGGCAATTTCGTCCACTCTGCACCAATGTGAAAAATTTCCTGGAAATGATGGTCGGATCCGTACGTTACGGGGTGATAAGCGGGCAGCTCATGAACTTTTGGTCGCTGCTGTGAAAGTTTGACAAGATAATTCCCACGTCAACGTCGTGGCGAAGCCCGTTCACAAAATTTACCCGCAGAAGGAAGAGATCACCGAGGTTGCTCTCGACGAAAATGACCCGAGCAAGATAGTCCGCGTCGGAGCCTACCTGATGGACGAGATGAAGGAACGCATCATCGCTTTCCTTTGACAAAACGCTTCCACGTTTACCGGGACAACCTTTGATATGAAGGGTATCGACCCGACGATCATCCACGTTGACCTGACGTTTAAACCCATCAGGCAGAAGCGCCGACGGCTCGGTCCGGAGAGAGCAAAAGCGGTTAACGACGAGGTCGATCGCCTCATAGATGCTGGGTCAATCGTTGAAGTCTGATACCCCGAGTGGCTCGCTAACCCGGTGGTAGTCAAGAAGAAAAGTGGAAAATAACGCGTTTGCGTCGACTTTACTGATCTCAACAAGGCTTGCTCTAAGCATAGTTTTCCACTCTCTCATATCGACCGACTCATGGAGGCGACAGCTGGGAACAAACTTCTCACCTTCATGGACGCCTTCTCCAGATATAATCAAATTATGATGCATCCTGACGATCGCGAGAAGACTTCTTTCATAACTGACCGCAGAACATACTGCTATAAGGTCATGCCTTTCGGCTTTAAGAATGCTGGAGCGACTTATCAACGACTCGTCAACAAAATGTTCGCTGACAAACTCGGGCGAACAAAAGAGGTTTACATCGACGATATGCTCGTCAAATCCCTCCGAGAAGACGACCATCTCGACCATCTTCGGGAATGCTTCGAAATATTGAACGCATACGGTATGAAACTTAACCTGACAAAGTGCACCTTCGGAGTCACATCGGGGGAGTTTCTCGAGTACATCGTCACACAGCGCGGGATCGAGGCTAACCCGAAACAAATCTCTACAGTCCTCAATCTTCCGAGCCCAAATAACGCCTGCGAGGTTCAGCGACTAATCGGTCTTATCGCAGCTTTGAACCGGTTCATATCGCGATCCACGGATAAGTGTCTCCCGTTCTATGAGCTCCTCAGCGGCAACAAGTGCTTCATCTGGTATGATAGGTGCGAGGAAGCATTTACACAGCTCAAACAATACTTAACAACGCCACCTGTCCTCGCCAAACCAGATGATGGAGATATCCTGTCCTTATACATCGCGATTTCCTCGAAAGCCGTTAGCAACGTCTTGATTAAAGACGACCGGGGTGAACAAAAACCTATCTTCTACATGAGCAAGCTTATGACCGACCCCGAGACGCGTTACCCGACGCTTGAAAAGATGGCACTCGCAGTCATCACCTCCGCCCGAAAACTTCGTCCTTACTTCCAGTCGCATACTATTGAGATCCTCAGGGATCAACCGCTGCGGACCGTAATGCACAGCACTAATCAGTCAGGCAGATTGTCGAAATGGGAAATTGAACTTAGCAAGTACGATATAACCTACAAGAACCGCGTTACTTTGAAGTCTCAAGTCCTCGTGGACTTTATGATCGAGCTCGATCCTGACCTCGAACAAGTTTGATCATACCCAACCAAAACTGGATATTGCACGTCGACGGGTCATCAAACACATAAGGATCGGGCGCATGAGTACAACTTCAGTCCCCCACCGGCAAACTCATCCGACAGTCATTTACCTTCGGCTTCAACGCTTCTAACAATGAAGCCGAATATGAGTAGCTAATCGCCGGCCTGCGTCTGGAGAAATCAGTCAGTGCAAAGCGTCTGAGCGCTTATTGCGACTCACAACTCGTCGCTAGTCAATACCACGGGGACTACAACGTTCGAAATGAGAGAATGAACGCTTATCTTAAACTTGTCCACGACCTCGCCAGAGACTTCGAGTTCTTCGAACTGACGAAAGTTCCCCGAGGAGAGAACGTGTGCGCAGATGCGCTTGCCGCCCTCGACAACAAACTCCACGACCAAGTTAAGCGGACCATACCGATACACAAGATCAATAAGCCGAGTATATCCATCGCTACAGAACCAGGCTCATCCGTGGCTTCGATCTCCAATCAGGTGGATATCGACGACAGCCCAAGCAAGGCTCACGACGAAGAACCCGACCAGCCCCTCCATAGCGAGCAACCCGAGCAAGAAGTGACTGACTGGCGTACATCGATCATCGACTACCTCGCTGACGGCACGTTACCTCTCGAAAAGTGGTTAGCTCGTCGCATCAAGACCAAAAGTACAAATTATTTGCTCACCGACGGGGTACTCTATCGCTGGACAGCTCAACAAGTCTTACACGTTGCTTGCATGGCAAGGAAACCTGCCTCGTCATGGCCGAGACCCATGAAGGGGCAGCGGGAAACCACTCGGGTGGGCGAGCATTGGCATTAAAAGTGGAAATTCTAGGCTTCTTCTGGCCATCAATGGTAGCCGACTGCAAGTTCTACGTCTGTCACTGCGACAAGTGCCAACGACAAGCCCATATAATCCACCAACCTACCGAGCTCCTCCAAACAACCAATGCACCCTATACCTTCATGAGGTCGGCAATGGACATCATCGGGCCCATGCCGAGCTCACGACAACAATGCTTTGTCCTCGTCATGACAGATTACTTTACCAAGTGGGTCGAAGCCGAAGCCTTTATCCACGTCACCGATAACGAAGTGCAGGGATTCGTCTGGAAGAATATCATTTGTCGCCACGGTCTCCCATACGAAATTGTCACGGACAACGGGTCATAGTTTATCTCCAACAAGTTTTGCAACTTATGTGATCGATGGAGAATCCGACTAAGTACCTCGACCCCAAGACACCCGCAGGGAAACGGTCAGGCAAAAGCAACCAACAAAACGATCCTCGATGGCATAAAAAACCACTTGGACCTTAAGAAAGGCTGCTGGGCCGACGAGTTGGACGGTGTCCTTTGGTCGTACCGTACCACACCTCGGGGAGCGACCAAAGTAACACCTTAATTTCTCACTTGCCTACGGGGTTGAGGCGATGGCACCCGCAGAGGTCAATGTAACGAGCTTACGCCGCGCAAAGCTTCCACAAAACAAGGAAATCAACGAAGAAATGATGCTCCATGCCTTGGATCAGCTCGAAGAACGCCGCGACCAGGCACTACTCAGGATCCAGAATTACCAGAATCAAATCCAGAGCTACTATAAGAAGAAGGTTCACTCGCGACCACTTGAGCTCGGCGACTTCGTGTTACGAAAAGTATTCGAGAATACAAAGGAATGGGAAACCGGAAAATTAAGAGCCAACTGTGAAGGCCCTTACAAAATCACCAAGGTCATCAAACCGGGCATATACCGACTGGAGACATCGACAGCCGAGCCAATCCCGAGGTCCTGGAACTCTCTTAACCTTAAGCGTTATTACGCCTAAACTCCTATTTTCCTAAAAAAAGAGAGAAAATATCTATATACCTATATATTATTACCGAGCAAATGCGCCTTCGGACCACTTTTGCCAAAAGTAATGCACATCTTGCGACCAATCGAGTAAATGTGTGCCCACCAATTTTACTCACCCGAACAGATGCGTCCCGGCCACTTTTGTTCACGTAAAAACGAACTACGAATGACTTGATCCTTGACAAGGTACGTAGGCAGCCCTCCCGAGGGTCCAGTCATACCCTAACCAAAGCCTTATGACGAGCTTTCGCTAAACCGACACGACGGCAGTCGCACACGCGTATCCACCAAAGGTCGCGGCGAATCTCACTTGTACTCATAACAAGGTCCGACCTTTACGCGTACGAACACCCCAGAGGAGAACCGGACTAACTCGCATTACACGCGATGTAACAAGCCTTCCTCAAGGAAAAATTCTTGCTGATCTTTTATTCCTTACCCATACACACGAGTCACTTCATTTTTCACGCTTAAACCGATCATTGTAATGAATGTCCGATCATTGTAATGAATGTCGTTCTATTCATGATGTTCCCCTTCTGTTTGTGTAGACAACTTCACTTTACACATGCCTAGATCGGGTGTTGTAATAAATGTTTGCCGTCATAATTTCCTTCAGGAATTCCTCTTTTGTTTGCTTAATGGTAATCCTCCATGGCATTTTCATTTAAAATACCCGATGGGATATTCCCCGGGAGGGACGAAAAATGGAGATACATCAGCAAAAGAGGATAAAAGGAACATCCATACAGGCAAATAACCAAGAAAGTCTTACAAACAGTCGAACAGGCGGGAAAGTCTTACTAAAGATTACATAAATAAGTGGGCAACGTTCCCAAGCTCAAGTCTCGATGTCGATTTCTCGGTCATCTTGGTTGGTCTCGTCCAGCTACCCTTGGTTCATACTAGATGCGGGGGCTTCCAGGTTCCCCGTCCCAGAAGTCGGAGCAGCTTCTCCCGAAACAATAGGATCTTCGGCACCAGTGGTCCGACCCTCGGGATCCCCACCTTGCGTGACCAAGTTTTCCTCTGCTTGATCAGCCTGAAGAGCAGACCTGATTGTGAAATTGTGCAAGTTTCTGTGACAGAGTCATGAGAAAAACTCTCTAGTGAAGCGGGGGGATTATCCTGCGGACTTCGAAGACCCCAAGCGATCAAAGAATCAATCAGCCTCGAGTTAGAACCAAAAGGGTCGATCCCAATAAGAAGCGCTTGTCCATGAACTGCGATGGGAGAACCAAAGGAGATAGAGTCAGGTTGGACTCGGGAAGATCCCCCACCTCCAAGCTATCCATCTCCTCCTTATACCTCGAGGATTTGGCGTCAAAGATCCCAATGATGTTTCTTGGGATGGGATGTCCTTTCCTGTTAATCATCTCGAGACAATCCTTGACACCGGAAGATTGGCCGTACAGCTGATGCTTCTCCTCGTAAGCATCGCACCAAGCCATGTAATCCCGAGTACTCTCAAAGCGACGCTGGCACTTTGAAACATACGCGGTGTGCACTCGAACCCTTTCCAAAGTGACTTCGTGAGCGCGGGACCGACGCAGTCTCTTAATACCCTGATCTTTTTCCCAGATGCTCGCGGCCATCACGGCTTTCTCACGCTCCGAATTCTCCAACGCTTCCCGAGCGGCTCTTATATCCTCCTCGAGGGCATCGGTCTTCTTTTTATACTCGCGACTGCGAACAACCGCTTTATCTCTCCCTTCTAAGATTTTCTTGGTCGCGTCAAGCACCTCCTTCTTCTGCTTCTCCAAAAGGAAATCCCTTGAAGCGACTCTCTTCTCAGCCTTTTCGACCTGGGCCTCAAGTTCCTTGCATTTATCTCTGTATTACCTGAGAGCTCGGTCGTACTTCTCCACAATGTAAGTCTTTCAAGCCATGGCCTGCAGGCGACCGAGATCAAAAGAACGATTAGAAGAGTGCTAGAATACAAAACCAAAACAAGAGGGAGAAGACTCACCAGGATATCTGCGCTAGCGGAATCCATGAATTCGTCTGCGAATATCAATTTCGAGACCGGGGGAAGCTCCCTCGGGCCGCCTCGAATCTGACGTACAAGTTCCATGCACTTGTTTGGAATCGAGCATAGGGGAGAGACATCGTTGTCGTGGAAGTCGACTTTGTCGGTAAAGCCCTTCGAGGTACGTAGAGGTAGCGTCGCCCCCTTCTCCAAGGCCAATCTCGCGATCCTAGGAACTGTGGTGGTCAGGATTGTCGAGAGAGGCGGGGACCGACGCGGCGTTGTCAGGAGTCGGTTCGCTGCTGCTGCCCGGGACCGTAACCTGCTCCGAACGACTGCCTTCTTCAGAAGACCTAGACTTCTTACTCTTCTTATTCTTCTTCCTCCTCTTCGTCGTCTCCTCTGTCTCCGTCGGGGTCACTTCATTTTCTTCCCCGACGACAGCGTCAGGCTGATATGGGGGATCACGACCGGTATCCGGTTTCCCTGTTGGTCAGCGGGGCGAGTGTTAGGGGTCTGATCTTTGGCAGCGACGTTAGAAGTTAGGGCCGTCCGGACCTGCTCGTCCCCCTTATTGACGGGTTGCGCCTCCTTGTGAACAGCCTCTGTCTCCTCGACCGCTGATTCGTCGGGCGCATCGGAGGATGACCTTTTCCTTTTCCTCGTCAGGAAATCAGCCCTTTCTTCTGGCGACGTCTCGTCATCGTCATCCTGAGAACCCACAGTTGCGATCGCTTCTTGAGGAGTGTCCACCGTATCATCCCAGCATCAACATGTGTCTGAGAGGGGGCCACTTCCTCGATTTCATCTCCAGAATGTCGCAAAGGCTCGGGATATCCTTCATACTCTTCTTGCTTCTTTTCTTCAGAGGGGAGGAGGTTTCTTTGGAAAAGATAGGCAACCTGTTACGACCTCGAACTTCGGCGCGCAGGTCGGCTCTCCAATCAGCTAGAGAAACCAGAAGGAAAACCAGGGTGATCAGTGTAAAAAACGGCGGATATATCGGATAAAATTGATAAGAATAGGGCACTCAAGGTACCTTGGGTTATACGTGGCAACATCCGATCTATTCGCGAGAACGAGAAAGTAGTTCAACGAAGAGGTGTGGCACGAGCAAGCTTCCGAACAACGTCGAGGAAATCTTCAGGATAGTCTTTCGTGTTAGAATGCGGAACTGCGGAAACAAAACCAAAAACAAGAAAGGTTAGATTCGGAACAAACACGAACTGGTTCAGAAAAGTATTCTACAAAAGCTCGGGTTCCAAAGGACTCTGTAGTCCTCGCTCGGGGGCTCCTCAAATGCACTTTCATCCGACTTCACATAGTACCAACGCTGTCAGTCGTCAGTCTTGTTCGGGGGGCTTAGCAGAATGACCAAACCCTATCGCATCTTTACGAAGAAATAGCCGTTCTTCATGTTCGATGCCGTAGTGAGCTCCTCAAAAGTTTGGACGCTCATCGAGAGATCCCTCTCCGCGGCCATGACCATGAGACCCACTGCCACTCGGAAGGAACCATTTATATATTGCGAGACCGCTGCATCCCAACGAAAGCAGTAGGAGGTAACTAGTCGGGGGATCGAGAACCATAATCGGGTGTCCTTTTGGAAGTACGACTTGTAAACAAACTGGTACCCGATCGGGGGCGTCCACGGCCTCTGATTAGCGCTCGGAATGATGAATTTCACACCCTGTCAACCTTGTTCCCTCAGAACCGTCTTGACGGTCTCGACAGATGATCTGGTATGGAGGACGTTGTCCCAATCCTGCCCTTCGACCACTGTCGGGCGGGAGAGCTTGGGACGAATAGCTGGCAGTTTCTCGAACAAACCCCCAAGGAAGAAATGAATCAAGATCATCGGTTCGTCTGCCGCATGAGGAGAGTTACCAGGTGCGTCCCTTACCCGGGAGCCATTTGGACTCTCCCCTACCTCTGAAGTTGCAGATCTGCCAGCTGGCTGCACCCTAGCATCCTCTTCCTCCCGCCGGAATCTTTCGGAATCGAGCATGACGAGCAACCGTTGAGACAGATCTAGTCCCGTCAGATCGCGCAAAGCTTCTTGGTGCGCCAACTCAAACTCGATAACACGACGCCTATCGGGAACTTGCTCTTCAGAAATCCTAGCGCTGTCCGCTATCGATTTACCTTTCTCGGTCGCTGTCAGATGCCTATCGTAATCTTGAAATCAACGTCTACGATAACTTCTGTAAAAGATAGAATCATTACTTTCACGGAATACAAAGATCGTTTTATAAAATTCGAGAAACAATTTTATAAAACTTGAGAAATTGTTTTATAAAACTTGAGAAATCGTTTTATAAATCCAAAAGAGATTTCCAAACAAAGGAAATCCACAGAAAACTTGGAAGATCGTTATCTCGGAAGAGCGAAACAAATGTCGATTACACGATCGTCCAAGTTAAGCACAAAACCACAAAAATCGAAACCGCCGTAAAACGCGAGCTAGTCCCGTCCCGACTATCTCGCCGGACGGCGAGCTAGTCTTGTTCCGACTAGTTCGCCGAACGGCGAGCTAGAAGCTTCCCGGATAGTTCTCCCAACGGTGAGCTGAACCGATCCGGTTCGTCTCGCCGTACGCCAAGCCGACCATCCCGAGCCTCAATCTCCCGCATACCCGATTCAAGGCTAACGTCCTTCGACACGATCGTGTTCCGAACCACGGTCGAAATGTCTCTCGTTTTGTCTCGATCCGTCCAATCGTTCGAGTTTTACGATAAAAACAGTAAAACTTTGTTTTCTCGAAAAGAACTCGAGGAAATTGTATAAAATGGCAACGGTTAAACGAAACACCAAACATTGCCTAAACTATACGATTATTCGAGATTTTTCGTAAAGATCGTAAAAAACATGTTTTTAATAAAAAAGTCGAGTGAATCGTAAAAACGTCAACGATTAACCGAGAAACGAACGTAGCTAAACTTTACGATTAACTCGGGGAATTTACTAAAAACGACATCAGATCAGGAAACAATTTCGTACAAAGTCACAAAACGGATTTACCGCAAAACGGCTCGGAAGGTCCTAAAACGTGATAAAAGACCATCTCGTGATCTAAAAAAAATATAACCCCAAGATACGATAACATTTTGACGATTTACTCGGAGAAGGAAGATAAATAGCAAGTTTGAAGATAAATAGAAGATTTCTGCAGGAAAAGAGGAAAGATCGAGATAAATGGAAGATTCCCGATAAACTCGAATCTGGGTGAAATGGAAGGACGAAACCGCCAAGGAAGGGAGTATATAAGCAAGAGGCACATGGCAGAAGCATGGGGACAAAAATCAGACCTAGAGAGGCGGCTGTTAGCTTAGAAATCTAGGACTTAGCGTTTAGACTAGCAAGCCAGATCCTTAGAACGTTTCGACATCTAAGTTCTGCAATTCTCTTTTGCAACAGTTGTCGATCTCTTATTCAATAAAAAGCTTTCACGCAAATTCTTCATTCTCTGTTCTTCGTTGTTCATCCATATTCTATTGATTTCGTTTTTTTTAGTGATTTCCTCAGAGATCTAGGACCTCGGGAGAATTAGGGTTCCCTAAGTTTCCGTAATTTGACGGAAAATCGACAGTGTGGATTTTGGTTCCCACATTTTGGCGCTAGAAGGAGGGGGGGGAGTATTCTCTTACAAAATAATCGGTAGAACGAATGAGAAAATACATGCCTAATCTAAACGTCGAAGTCATCTCGTTCGAGAAAAGAGCAACGATCGATTCAATCAAACCTCTCAACGATCTTCTCGTTATCGAGCTGACGATCCAGAATATGTATGTCGCGAGGATATTAGTCGATACCGGAAGCTCGGTTGATATCATCTTCAAAAATACTCTCGAGAGAATGGAAATCGATCGGTCTAAAATCGCGGAAAACGTAAGCCCGCTAGTAGGAATCTTGGGAGAAATCACCATGACCCTCGGAACGATCAACCTTAGGGTTCGAGCCGGGAGCATAGTGAAAAACGTCGAATTCCAAGTTGCCGATCGACCCATGTCTTACAACGCAATCATAGGGACACTGTGGTTAAATTCGATGCAAGTGATTCCGTCGACGTACCATATGTGTTTCAAGTTCCCGACTCCGTGCGGAATCGAGACCATATGAGGAAATCGGAGGACCTCGCAAGTTTGCTACGCCGCGGATTTAAAACAAAAAAATCTGCCGGTTGACATTTCTTCCAAAAAGAAAAAGAAGTCGACGACCCTCGACAACGCCCCAGAGCAAGATAAAACGGATATCTTCTGGCAGTTGCGAGCAGCCGAGGTTTTGGAAGGCAAACGCGAGCCAATTTGCGAACCTGTCATCTCAGTGTGCATCGACGAGGGTTTTCCAGAACGCTGCGTCGAAATCGGTGCAAACCTGAGCGAGACCTTAAAAGCCAAACTCCTGACTTGTCTGAAACGAAACTCGAACACGTTCGCTTGGAATGCGGAAGATATGCCAGGAATCGACATTAACATCACATGTCATGAACTTAACGTTGACCCAACATCCAAAGCCGTTAAACAAACAAGACGAAAGCTGGGGCCAGAATGCGCCGAAGCGGTCAACAGCAAAGTCGACAGACTCGTCAAAGTAGGATCGATCACGGAAGTTCGGTATCCTGACTGGCTCGCCAATCCCGTCGTCGTAAAGAAAAAGAACGGAAAGTGGCGAGTTTGCGTCGATTTCACCGATCTCAATAAAGCGTGTCCAAAAGATAGCTATCCGCTGCCGCACATCAATCGCTTAGTCGAGGCAACCGCGGGAAACAAATTCTTATCTTTCATGGACGCCTTCTCGGGGTACAATCAGATCATGATGAACCCTGACGATCCGGAAAAAACTGCATTCATAGCTGATCGCGGAACTTACTGCTATAAAGTGCTGCCTTTCGGCCTTAAGAATGCTGGTGCGACTTCTCAACGACTCGTCAATCGCATGTTCTCCGAACAGCTCGGAAAAACAATGGAAGTGTACATCGACGATATGCTTGTGAAATCATTCGAAGAGCGAGATCATGTCGCACACCTCCAAGAATGTTTCGAGAGGCTCAACCTTCATAAGATGAAGTTGAACCCTGCGAAGTGTCGATTCGCCGTCGCATCCAGAGAATTTTTAGGGTACCTCGTCACTTACAGCGCGATCGAGGCCAACCCGAAACATATCACGGCGCTGATAGAGATGGTTTCCCCTAGAACGAAACGCGAGGTACAAAGACTGACCGGCAGGGTCGTAGCACTTAACCGTTTTATCTCGCGATCAACGAAAAAATGTCTACCGTTCTATTAAACGTTAAAGGGAAACAAAAAGTTCGAATGGTCCGAAGAATGCGAGAAAGCTTTCCAACAGCTGAAACATTACCTAGCTACCCCGCCAGTACTCGCGAAACCCGTAGAAGGAGAACCATTATTCCTCTATATCGCAGTATCAGCGACCGCGGTGAGTGGCGTCCTCATTCGAGAAGAACACGGCGAACAAAAGCCGATCTTCTACGTAAGTAAGACACTACTGGACGCGGAGACGCGATATCCGACGATGGAGAAATTGGCTTTGGCCGTTGTGAGGGATAAAACTCACTTCCTAGTTTAGGTTAGGTTAGGATTGGGGAGAAGACAATCGTGGGCTGAATCCCTTAAGAACTTAGAGAATGAATACGATGTTTATATTGATTTTTGGTAACAAAAGAGTTTACAAGGATGATCTTGATGATCTAATAGAAAGAACAATGATTGATCGAAAGTGATTAGGAACAATGTG
>CAKOAT010198933.1:1662-45404 GCA_932364175.1 Eruca vesicaria subsp. sativa
CAAAAACTAAGCGGAAAGGTTTCTCGAAAAATCTGCGGAAACATTGTTAACCCAATGCGTCGTGCCGATTTACTAAATTCATCACCCGTTACTTACGCGAGAAATCCTTCGTATAGTCAGGATCATGTCATAACGAAGTAACTTTCGAAAATGAACGTAACAGGTTGTGCGAAAAGTACATTCCTTATAGCGAAAACCAGGCTATACGATCCGGCACTGAGCGACCAATCTAAAATTTTCCTCCTCGCGACACGATCCAAAAGATCTCACTCTTTAGCCATTCGGTTCACGAGCATCCGCTCTCATTCCTCCCGATTACATCCGAGAATGAGACCGCCCCGCAAACGACTCCGCACGGGCTCTGCATCGAGCTTCTTAGGATCTGTCTCCCTCGAGTAAAAAAAAATAAAAAATAACTTCCATACTAAGGAAAGTTTATACGAAACTTTAACCGTAGAATTCGAACATACAACGGAAAAACATTTTCTATAGACACGGACATACTTGGTATATCAAGCTCGACAAACGCTACTTGGCTATTGTCCGATCGCACTTCACTTCAATGCCAAATTTACAAACCGACTCGACCCTTTCGATAGCCCGAAATTGTCGTGGTCTAATCCTCTACCAAATACGACCTTGGCTGTGCGGCTGAACACAACCTTCACGCCAAGCCAATACATTCAACGGATAATGCAAACTTGTCGAAAATCGGCTAAGTTCCGTATTCTCGCGATTCACTCTATTCCCGAAGCAAGTTGCCCAAAAAATCCGACGTGTAAGAAAACACTCGTACCAGATCTCCTAAAGCCGTACGAATCTCGGAATGTCAACACTTCACAAATCACCGTAACGAAAAATGCTTCGTTCGGGGAAACGACTTACGCGACCTCTCGGTCCTAATTTCTCTAGCACAAATCGTAAAACTACCTAACATCGAAACAGGAATGTAAGTTTTAATTGTGAATATCCGCAAACGAACCAAAGTGTTCCTGCAAAGCAGAGTTAAGAAAAAACCCTCGCAACACCTCGCAACACCGCACAAAACGCGGCATATAAAATAAAAACCAACTTTCGGCATTGTGAGACGTCGCAGACGCCCGGAGACTAGTTTTTCGACACAAATACCTTCCTCGATAAAGTCATTTTCTTGGAAGACCTAACAGTCCGTCCGTGACTATAAAATTACGCAAAACTTCTTAACGTACGTATCCTTCGCGAAGGCCAAAACAACGTAAACATCCATCACATAAAAAGTTTGTTGCTGATCACAACAAACTCGCAACAGTCCTAAACAAACTTAAGTTATCTCGCAGAGATAGCTCTCAAACACCCGACACAAGGGTAATAGCGTTATAAAAGAAATCCAAACTTTTGGTCAGCACTTCCGGGCAACTTAGAAATTGTTCCCGGTGAGATGCTCGGTTCCAACCATACGAATCGTATAAGCCGAGAACCTATCGCGGATTCTAAATCGGTATGGAATTAGGTTAAAATCGCAACGGGCAAAACGAAAGCCGACTAGTCATCGCACAGCCTCAATCCGAAAGTAAACCTAGGTCTTGCCCTAAACCCAGCACACTGGTCGCTAACGTCTCAAGGCATGAATCGAGATCCTAAAGGCATGTCTCTTCGTCTATATCCAAACGCTCACTCGATTTACCAAACATCCTACGACGGGCAAACGAACAAGGCGATCTACTAAGGGAACGGAATGCGAGACGACAACTCGCGGACCTCCCTCAATATCAACTCATATTCTTCCCGCTACATTCATACGAATAAAAACACGCTCTTAAAAACGCAAACTGATTTTTAATAAAACCGCAAAAGCGGCAGGGACTCAGAGCCGCACACGGCCAGTCCAAAAACTATAACGGTCACGCTCGGCCAAACCAAACGAACAACGAAAGGCTTGATTCCCTCAAAAGGGTACGTAGGCAGCCTTCACAAGGCGCAGCCCTAATCTTAAACGCTTTCCGCTCCCTGGAGAGTGGAAAGATCACTTTCAACGGACCTTTCCGACCATTAATTCCGCCTAACTTAACTAAAACTGGTTAACCACTCGCAAGAATCTTATGCTAAAGGCTCAAGATTCTTACGAGCTGGGGGGGGCTAACTGTTGGGGTCAAAATCGGTACGACGGAATCAACGGCCGAAACTTCCCGCAGAAATATAAAAGGAATCGTTTTGTAAAACCCGAAGAATCGTTTTATAAAACTCGAGGACCGTTTTCTAAAACTCGAGGACCGTTTTATAAAACCCGAGGATCATTTTATAAAACTCGAGAATCGTTTTATAAAACTCGAGAATCGTTTTATAAAACTCGAAGAATCGTTTTATAAAACTCGAGAATCGTCTTATAAAACTCGAAGAATCGTTTTATAAAACTCGAGAATCGTTTTATAAAACTCGAAGAATCGTTTTATAAAACTCGAGAATCGTTTTATAAAACTCGAGAATCGTTTTATAAAACTCAGAGATCGTTTTATAAAACTCGAGAATCGTTTTATAAAACTCGAGAATCGTTTTATAAAAGTCGAGAATCGTTTTATAAAANTTATAAAACTCGAAGAATCGTTTTATAAAACTCGAGAATCGTTTTATAAAACTCGAAGAATCGTTTTATAAAACTCGAGAATCGTTTTATAAAACTCGAGAATCGTTTTATAAAACTCAGAGATCGTTTTATAAAACTCGAGAATCGTTTTATAAAACTCGAGAATCGTTTTATAAAAGTCGAGAATCGTTTTATAAAACTCGAGAATCGTTTTATAAAAGTCGAGAATTGTTTTATAAAACTCGAGAATCGTTTTATAAAACTCGAAGAATCGTTTTATGAAACTCGAAGTATCGTTTTATAAACCTCGAGAATCGTTTTATAAAACTCGAGAATCGTTTTATAAAACTCGAGAATCGTTTTATAAAACTCGAAGAATCGTTTTATAAAACTCGAGAATCGTTTTATAAAACTCGAATGATCGTTTTATAAAACTCGAGAATCATTTTATAAAACTCGAGAATCGTTTTATAAAACTCTAGAATCGTTTTATAAAACTCGAGGAATCGTTTTATAGAACTCGAGAATCGTTTTATAAAACTCGAAGAATCGTTTTATAAAACTCGAAGAATCGTTTTATAAAACTCGAGAATCGTTTTATAAAACTCGAAGAATCGTTTTATGAAACTCGAAGAATCGTTTTATAAAACTCGAGAATCGTTTTATAAAACTCGAAAAATCGTTTTACGAAACCGCAAAAAACCAAAACAGCCGTAAAACGCGAACTAGTCATGACTAGTCCTGTCCCGGCTAGATCGCCAATGGGCTAACTAAGAGGTGCTGACTTTGCCCCATTGGTTCTTTTCGCCTAGTTCGCCATATGGCGACCTAGCCAAGCTAAACTAGCTCGCCGTACGTCGAGCCTACCATCCCGAGCCTCGATCTCCCGCATCCCCGATTCAAAACTTACGTCTTTCGACACGGTCGCATTCTGAACCACGGCCGAAATGTCTCCCGTTCCGTCTCGATCCGACCTATCATTCAAGTTTTACGATAAAAACCGTAAAACTTCGCTTTCTCGGAAAGAATTCGAGGAAATCGTATAAAACGGCAACGGTTAAACGAAACACCGACATTGCCTAAACTATACGATTTATTCAATATTTCTCGTTAAAATCATAAAAAAATTGTTTTAAATAAAAAAACGTCGAGAGAATCGTAAAAAAACGGCATCGGATCAGGAAACAGTCTCGTTAAAGTCGTAAAACGGTTTTTATCGTAAAACGGCCCGAAAGGTCCTAAAACACGATAAAAACCCATCTCGCGACGTTAACGAAATCAAACCCCAAGATACGATAACGCTTTGACAGTTTACTCGCAGACGGAAGATAAAAGGCAAGTTTGAAGATAAATAGAAGATTTCCGCAGAAGAAAAGGAAGGATCGACGGATATGGAAAGTTCCCGAAATATTCGGTTTCGAGCAAAATTGAAAGACTAAAACCGCCTAAGGAGGAGTATATAAGGAGGAGGCATAGGGCAGAAGGTGAGGGACGAAATCCAGAGCTCTCATCTAAGACTTTTACAACTTTTCTAGACTTAAAATTTCCGCACTTAGAAACTTAGTTTTTTTCTCGACAAGTTCGGTTTCTATGACTGGCGCTCAATTACTAGACGAACTCGCCTAGGCAGTTCGATCTCTGGTCCAGCTCTATCAACTGAACTACGTTCGACTTGATCCTCGAAAGGGTTACGTAGGCAGCCTTTCATAAGGTTCAGTCCGAAATCATTCAAACCTTTTTTCCTATCTTTTTCCGTTTTTCGTTATCAAGCTGCGACTCGACTAGATCTAGGGTTTTATGTTTGTAACTCGCTGATGGCCCCTGTGGCCAAAGCCTTTGTAATTCCTTGTAATGATCGCAACGCTCTTACGCGAATCGGAAATAAGATCGACTTTCTTTATAAATTCGTTTTATTGTGTTTTTCATATTTTTCCGCATTTATTTGGTTACTTGTCGTTGGCTTTCGCAGAGATCCGGTTCCTCTGGAAAATTAGGGTTTTCCTAAGTTTTCTTGTTTAACGGAAATCGACAAGTGTGAATTTCGGTTCCCACAGAGCCCGCGCGGAGTCGTTTGCGGGGCGGTCTCATTCTCGGATGTAATCGGGAGGAATGAGAGCGGATGCTCGTGAACCGAAGGGCTAAAGGGTGAGATCTTTCAGATCGTGTCGCAAGGAAGCAAAGTTCAGATTGGTCGCTCAGTGCCGGATCGTATAGCTTGGTTTTCACTATAACGAATGTACTTTTCGCAAAACCTGTTATGTTTATTTTCAAAAGTTACTTCGTTATGACATGATCCTGACTATACGAAGGATTTTTCGTGTAAGTAACGGGCGATGAATTTAGTAAATCGGCACGACGCATTGGGTTAACAATGTTTCCGCAGATTTTTTGAGAAACCTTTCTGCTTAGTTTTTGATTCTTCGGTGATGGTTTTTTCGGAGTCACTTGCGGAGTTTTACCAAAAGTTATTTCACCGATATCCAATCGCAAAATGTTTTAGCGGGTGTCTCGTGCGGAATGAATCACATGATGAGCAATATGATCAGTCGGCGAGAAGGGAGGACGTGTTCTCTATTGCTGCTTTGTGTTCTCGAGTTTTCTTTTGCCACAAATGTTCTTGATATTATTCCGTGACTCACTTGATTCGACGGAAAATGATAGAACTGTTTTGACGCCTAAAGATTTCTCGTATAATTTTTCGATTTTTATACGACACTTGTTTTATCAAGTTCGAGAAGATCTTTATGACTTCGGCAAATTATCGAGTTTCACCCTGAAGTTTCGCAGAGATTTTCTAACCGCTGGTTGCGACGAGAGATGCTGTATAGTCCTCGAGATTATTTCCCAGACAGTTTGGATCAGTCTTTAGCACTTAGACAGTTTTTAGATTGTCGTTTGCTTTTAGGATGATTTCGACGAGGCGTTGCATCGTCCGAATAATTTTCCGCTTATTTCAGAAAGCGTTTTCTTAATGCGAGGAAAAATGTTCGGCGAAAGAAGAAAAATGAGTTTCGTTTGAAGGATTGGGATGATCGACAATCCGAGTCGATTAAAGACCATGGTGGATCGGAGATGACTTGGAGTATGTCTGATTTACGAAAATTTCTAGGAGCGAGTCGGTTTTAAGACAACGTCAGCGTCTCTAGCTTCTTCTTTCTTTTAGGAATTTAGTACGTTTGAATGCGTGGCGATCGTTTCTCGGTTGTACGAGAGATTGGATCGGTTTGCGAGTTATGCCTGAATGGTTAGAGAACAACAAATCGGAATAGACAAAAATTGCCTACGACTTAGCATGCTAGACTATCCTCTAAATTCTAAGTCTTCTAGGTTTCACGGCAGTTTACAAGACGTTTCCGTTTCTTACCTACGAGAAATTAAAAGTCTAATAAAATTTTCAAATTGGACATACCTTAGTTTCGTCGATGATTTGTGATCGTCTATTCTTCGTTCTTCGTCTTTTGACTTACCGGTCTTCAACGAATTACCAGCAAGAGTATCGGAGCGGGGAAAAGACTTAACCATCGGAGCTCATGTTCTTGTTTCTTCGTACTGCTGGTTTTATTTGACCGACCAGGTGCGCTTTGTATATCGAAAAAATCAATCACGTGTTTATGATTGGATGTTTTCGACTTAGCGTGGCAGTTTTTCGTAAAACCGGATTGGGTCTAGAGAGTTCAGATTTCTCGTATAGTTTAGGCAACATTGGTGTTTAGTCAACCTTTGCCGTTTTAGACGATTGGTTCGAACTTATACGAAGAAACAAGTCTTCGCGGTTTTATCGCAAAATCCCGATGGAAATTCCCGTTCAGACGAAACGAGAATCAGCGCGATCAAGACTTCGAGAGAACTCGAGGATCGGTTCAGCTCGCCGTAGGGCAAGTCGGGGGAACCCTTTCAGCTTGCCGTGTGGCAATCTGGATGGTAAGAACCCTTGGGGCAAAGTCTGCGTCTCTTGGGCGAGCTAGGCGCTTGGTTCAGCTCGTTGTATGGCGAGCTAAGATTCTTGGTCTAGCTCTACGTTCGGCGAGCTAAGCCAGCTTGGTTTAGCTCTACGTTCGGCGAGCTAAGACACCTTGTTTAGCTCTACGTTCGGCGAGCTAAGACGCTTGGTGTAGCTCTACGTTCGGCGAGCTAAGATGCTTGGCGCGGGTGATCTCGAGTCGTCGAGTTGACTTATTTTCGTCGTAGAATCTCAACGGAAAGTCTGATTGAGACGAAACGAAAAGCGTCTCGATCAAGAATCAAGATGGAAATATTTCGATCCATCGAGCTTGTCCAACTTGCCTAATGGTGAGTCGGCGAGCACAGTTCCGATTCATCAAGCTATCTTGTTTTCGTTGTAAAATCTCAACGAAAACTTTGATTGAGACGAAGCGAAAAGCAGTGCGATTATTGTTTAGAGTACGGTCCGGCTCACCATAGCTATGAGTTGGATTGTGCGGACCCTCTGGGAAAATCCAGTGCCTCTAGGACGAGGTGGAAAGCCGGTCAGCTCGCCAAGATGGCAAGCTAGGTTGCTTGGCCAACTCACCGTCTTTTCGGCTGGATAGTATTGCCCGATTCTGCGAGTAGCCTATGGTTCTTCCGCGAGTAACCTAGGGTTTTGTCGCGAATAACCTAGGGTTTTTCCGCGAGTAACCTAGGGCTTACTCCGCGAGTAACCTAGGGCTTTCTCCGCGAGTAACCTAGGGTTTTTCCGCGAACAACCTAGGGTTTTGCCGCGAATAACCTACGGTTTTTCCGCGAGTTACCTAAGGATTTTTCCTCGAACAGCCTAGGGTTTTCCTCGAGTATCCTAGGATTTATTTCGCGAGTAACTTACGGTTTGTTCCGCGGTTTCTGGGAGAGCGAGTTTTATTTTTCCGAAAGGTTCTCGGAAAACGTCTTTTGCTTAATGCGTGAGATTTGTCCAACTCGGAAATAAGAAAAACACTATGTGGTTTGATAGATTTTATCGTTGCCCTTAGTGATCTGAGATAGAAATCGTGAGCTTGTTTTGTTGCTCTTCCCGTGGCGAAGAGTCGCGATTAGGTTGTCGATTTTGCTGAGTACTACAACGTTTGCGTGAGCGTTGGCTGTAGGAGCAGTCGCTGCTGGAGTTGTTTTACCAGAGTCTTTTTGCGAGTTGCGACTTTGTCTTTCATACATCCAGACAAGTGTTTTGCGGCTATGAGAAAGAGTAATCCGACCCCCTCTCCTTCTTGTGCCAAACTGTGGGAACCGAAATTCACACTTGTCGATTTCCGTTAAATAAGGAAACTTAGGAAAATCCTAATTTTCCAGGGGAACCGGATCTCTGCGAAAGCCAACAACAAGTAACCAAATAAATGCGGAAAATATGAAAAACGTAATAAAACAAATTTAAAGAAAAAGTAGATCTTATTTCGATTTCGCGTAAGGGCGTTGCGATCATTACAAGGGTTTACAAAGGCTTTGGCCGCAGGGCCGTCAGCGAGTTATCAACATAAAAACCTTAAACCTAATCGAGTCGTAGCTCGATAACAAAAGACGGAAAAAGATAAGAAAAAGGATTTGATTGATTTCGGACTGAACCTTATGAAAGGCTGCCTACGTACCCCTTTCGAGGATCAAGTCGAACGTAGTTCAGTTGGTAGAGCTGGACCAGAGATAGAACTGCCTGGGAGAGTTCGTCTAGTAATTGAGCACCAGTCATAGAAACCGAACTTGTCGAGAAAAAGCCTAAGTTTCTAAGTGCAGAAAATTCTAAGTCTAGAAAAGTTGTGAAAGTCTCAGATGAGAGCTCTGGATTTCGTCCCTTTGCTTCTGCCCTATGCCTCTTGCTTATATACTCCCTTCCTAGGCGGTTTAGTCTTTCCATTTCGCCCAGATTGGAGTTTAATGGGAATCTTCCATTTATCTCGATCTTTCCTTTTTTCCCGCGGAAATCTTTTATTTATCCTCAAACTTGACATTTATCTTCAAGTTTGACATTTATCTTCTTTCTGCGAGTAAATCGCCAAAACGTCGTCGTATCTTCAGGTTGGACTTTGTTTAAAGTCGCGAGTGGCTTTTATCGCGTTTTATGACTTTCCGAGCCGTTTTGCGACAAATCCGTTTTACGACTTTAGACGAGATCGTTTCCTGATACGATGCCGTTTTTAGATAAGTTTCTCGAGTTAAACGTAAAGCTAAGCAATGTTCGATGTTTCGATTAATCGTTCCCGTTTTATACGATTTCCTCTAGTTCTTTTCGAGAAAACAAAGTTTTACGATTTTTATCGTAAAACTCGAACGATAGGACGGATCGAGACGAAACGGGAGACATTTCAAACGTGATTCGGAATACGATTGTGTCGAAGGACGTATGCCTTGAATCAAAGATGTGGGAGATCGAGGCTCGGGATGGTCGGCTCGACGTACGGCGAGCTAGTTCAGCTTGGCCAGGTCGCCATATGGCGAACTAGGTGATAAAAACCTGTGGGGCAAAGTCATTAATTCGCCTGCTGGCGAACTAAGCCGGCTTGGCTTAGTTCGCCAGCAGGCGAACTAGTCGAGGGACTCTTAGTTCGCCTGCTGGCGAACTAGTTGAGGGACTCCTAGTTCGCCTTCTGGCGAACTAGCAGAGAGGCTCCTAGTTCGCCAGCAGGCGAACTAGTCGTGACTAGTTCGCGTTTTATTACGTTTTTCATATTTTTCCGCATTTATTTGGTTACTTGTCGTTGTCTTTTGCAGAGATCCGGTTCCTCTGGAAAATTAGGGTTTTCCTAAGTTTCCTTATTTAACGGAAAATCGACAAGTGTGAATTTCGGTTCCCACAATTTCTTTCAAGTGTGCCATCTGCATTAAACTTTAAAGAGTGTATTCATTTACATCCCACAGATTTACTTCTCAGAGGTAAACTAGTAACATTCCAAGTGTTGGTGACTCACACCATTCTTTGGATTTCCTAGCCTCAACAAATGAAGATGGAATACAAATACTAATAATATGACTGATGAAAGAAAGGTATGAAGGTGAAAGTTGAGAGCAAGAAAGTGATGATGAGTTACACTTGATTAAGTTTGAGTTATGAGTATAACTCAAAAATGTTACCATTCATGAGTTAGTTTTAATTTTTTTAACTTTGTAGTTATAATGTGCTATTTGTTAGTTTACAATTTTGGGTTACTCCCTTTGTAATACTAATAACTCAAATCAAAATCAACTTCAAGGAAATACTCTTGTATTAGAAAGTTGAGTTAATGTTATTTTTTCCATGGTTACTTTCTATTTATAATATTTTTTTATGATTTTGAATACATGGCCATGAGAATCACGGTGTGAGTTGACTTGAACCTTCCCAACACCACTGATCTTAATGGTCAATTCAGTTGGTAGGTTAACATAACTCTCAACTGGAGTATCAAAAGATACAAACACTCGTTTCTCATGAGAATCACGGTGTGTTTCCCCGGAGTCTATAATCTATATTTGAGATGATAGAGTATGCTGATAAACCATCAATATACCAACAAGATGAGAAAGATATACCAGAATTAAATGTGTTTGCTTCCATAGCTGTAGGAGAGGATTGCAACTGAGGTGTGAACAAAGCAATAAATTGTTGTATCTGGTCCTTAGAAAGACTATTAAGCATATTCTCAACATATTGTATCTTTTCTCAGTATTAGAAGGAGAAAGTGAAGTAACATGAACAATCACCTTAGGAGTAGAGTTATTCTTCTTGTGTGTTTTGAACTTGGAAAAAAATCTGGTGGAAATCCATACTTCTTGTAGCAAGGTTCTACTATATGTCCATGTCGTTTACAAAAGGAGCAGATGGGGCGACTTTTGTTTGGACAATTTTGAACATACAAATGGCTTGGTCATTCACCAAAGCTACACTTTCAGAGACCTGAAAAGAAGATAGAGAAGAAATTGTACTAAAGAATCTCTTCTGACTATTATCCTGGTCTAAGATATTATAGACTTCCACCAATGATGGTATCATTTCTTCATAATCATTTGATGTTTAACGATCATGTAAGATTAATTAAGACGTGCCAAAAACTTAACAATCTTAGAAACTGCAGCCTTCAATTTCTTTCTGGGAGCATTACAACATACACAATGTTTATCTGGTTCATCAGAACACTCATCACACCATAAATCAGGCACATCATTCAATCTCAAAATGCTATGATAAATCTGAGAAGAAATTGAGTCCTACAACCAAGATTTGACCGTATTGTTGCATCGTGAACAAATACGAAAATTAAGATGTGGTTCCTCAGGACGAGCTAGAGCTCCATCAATGAATTATTTCTTGTTCTTAGTATCTAAAGCCATTCATATCGAATCATTCCAAACATCATAGTTCAAACCATCAAGTTGAATAGAGATGAGTTGTATACCTGGATGATAGGAGTCGTTCATGTACAGAGGAAACTGAGTAAGATCAGAGATATTGCCATTATAAACGCTCGCAAAGCTTTGATTGTTGGATTTTTTGCAATCGGTGGATACCTCAGAGGATAATGATTAATGACGTTTGATCGGGACGAGTTATGAGTTGTACCATGCAGAATCTTCTTCACATACAGCATCAGAGTTCAAATTTGAATGATTAGAGATGAAATATAGCTGAGAAATGAAATATCGAAGATGATTCAATTGAAAAAAAGAGCTTTGTGATGGCCCTACTACCATATTCTATGTTGTGTACAATGTATATTAATTAGTTAATTCTACAGTTTACAATCCAAAACTATTTATATACAATATATATAAGCTAAACCAGAAATAGATAAACTAAATCAGTGAAAAGAAAGCAATTCAGCTTAACCAAGGACTCGGCCTTCACTTCAATAAAATATCTTGTCCGGCATTTTAAGCGACCATTTCCATCATGAAGACATGTACACTCACTATCAGTCACATGACCATTGTGAAGTGTTGCATTTGCATGAATGTGCAAGATGTAGCAAATGAATCTCTTACTAACAATTCTAGGACATGATATAATTGATATTTTATAAGCACATCAAACTATTAAGAAGAAAAGACAGTTTATTATCTGAGTTTGAACTGAAGAATTTTGAAAAAAATTATTTATTAAACGGTTTAGAAAATTTAGACGTAGGTGATGTTTCATTTAAATAATTCAACTGGATGTTATTCAGGCTGCTCGTTTCTCCATCCAAATAGATCATCTAGTTGGATCATCTAAATGAATTATGTTCATTTTTTCCTCTCTATTTTTATCTAGATGAGTTTAGTACACAAATGACTTATATACCATTGTTTTGATTTAACCAAATTTTATTTTTATTAAACTATATTAATTTTTATTAACTAATCAAAATATAATTATTTTAACATATGGTTTTGGTGGGAAATATAATTTTGCGGTTTTAGAGAAAAATATAATTTTTTGTCTTGGCTGGAAATGCATTTTTATGTTTTTGGCGGAAAACGTATTTTATAGTTTTGGTGGAAATGTGTTTTTTGCGGTTTTAGTGAGAAATGTGTTTTACGATTTTGGTGGGAAACTGTTTTTTTTTGTGTGATTTTGGCAAGAAAATGCATTTTTATGGTTTGGAAGAAAATGTGTTTTATGGTTGTGGTGGAAAATGCGTTTTATGGCTGTGGCGGAAAATACATTTTTGTGATTTTGGCGAAAAAATGTGGTTTTACAGTTTGGCAGAAAACGTATTTTTGTGATTTTGATGAAATATGCATTCTCGTATTTTTGGTAAGAAATTTTTTCTAAATTTGAATATAAATAGTTATTAGAATACGAGTAAAATTTTCATTTGTTATTTGGACAGGTTTATCTCCAGCTAAATGTTTCAATTAAACTCATCTCAGTGAACCATTAGGATGAGTAAATTTTAGGCTAATTTTTTTTTTAAAAAACTCATCTTGATGGATAATTAGATGATTTGTAATCTACCTTATTAAAGAAGAAACATAATGTTGGATCTAACCTTCATTAAGTTTTTAAATTAAATATATCTTCCTATTTTATAGTTTTTTTTTTGGACAACAGATTATATTAGAAAATAAAAGCCCAAAGGCTAAGGAATACAATTGGAGGAAAACTCGACGATAAACTGAAAGTAGAATAACTAAAACATGACAGATGATAGATACGGCTAAGGAGAGAAGAGACTCATAGAGAAGTTTCACTTATAATCCTAAAGCCTGCATTCGAAGGAACACGCTGAAGTCGTGATCGACGTTGAAGAAACCAATCAATGGATTTTGAGAACAGCTGAAACCTGTCTCTGAAGATACACAGATCTCCCAACATTTCAATGAGATGTGGAGAAGCTGTCGGAATAGGACTACACACAGAGTCGTCGACGGTAAAGCTTCTACGAAATAATAATTGCCTGAGTCGGGAAATGCTGAGTTTGGACTATGCAGTAGGATGCAGGAAGGAGGCGACGGAGACACGAGTTTGACTTGAGAAAGAGGCAGAGGTGGAGTCATGCATTTTGGCCAACCACTCGTCATTAACACGCCAACAAAGACTTGACGAGTAAGGGTATGGCCTGAGCAAGAGATTCGAGATCCTCTGTTAACGATGATAACAACTCTTGTACTAAAATTGCATAAGTGACTCTGAAGAACCGTCGATGCTTGAGATGGCGTAATGTGATGGAAGCATAATGATGATGAAGTTAGTAGATCTGGCGAATCCACACTCTTGCACAGTAGTTCTAGCGAAAAGGAGATTGGAAAGGCCACAAATCCGGTTTTGTGAAGAACCGTCGATGCTTGAGACGGCGTAGTGTGATTGACCCGCAACAATGAAACAATAGTGGGTAATGGCGAAACAACACTCTTGCACAATAGATCCGGTGGTCACTAGGAGAAAGATATTCAAACGATATAGCTTAGCTCCATAGAAGCCCTGGCGGGGTGGGTCTGCTCTGATGTCGGGTGTAATGTGGGTGACAAAAAGACCAGTGAGGCAGCTTGCGAGGGTGAAAAAGCACAGTGGAGGGGTGACTCCTTGTACGGAGCTAGCTAGTTCCGGCCGGAGGAGGAGACAAAGTAGAGAAGGCGGAGCTGCGGCGGCGAGATGAGATGGAGGAGCGATGACGACGAGACGAGACGGAAGAGCGATGACGGCGAGACGAGACAGAAGAGCGACGACGGCGAGACAAGATGGAGGAGTGACGACAATGACACAAGACGGAGGACCAGCAGTGATGAGACAAGTGACAACGGCGAGGCGAAGAGGTAAAGAGACAGTGGCGGAGGAGGGACGAACAGATCCGGTGGGTTCACAGTCGGACTTAGTAGATCTGTGGACGATACATAACTTGGAAGAGCCGGCGACGCAAATATGAAGCAGAGGAGCGATGACAAAGTGAGAAACGAAACAGAATCGTTGTGTCTGTGATGTAGAGTGATGGTTTGAAGCCATGGAAACTGAGTTTAAGAAACTCAGAGCTTGAAGACAAATTGATTTTCTTCTTTCATGTGAGAACAGGCAAGTAGAGAGTGTTAACAGAGTAGAGAGGAGAAGATGGAGCTGGAAACAGAGGCGACGCCGGCGAGCTATTTCTCCACCGACGTCGAAAAGTGAAATCTCAGACGGCGCCTCGATATTTGTGTCATAGAGGAGATACGATTAGGGCAACCCGTTCAGCACACTAATTCCTATTTTATAGTTAAACATACATTAAATCACCAATATTCTTTCTTTTATACTACTATCCATGATTCCAAACAATATATTTCTTTCTTTATACTATTATCAATGTTTCCAAACAACGCTATAATTAATCTTGTGTCCAAATAATACAAAATATTAGCTCTCAACTTTTTAATAACTCTAACAATTTTTTTTTCAAATTATTTAGATAAATTAAATAATTAAAAAATTCAAATAATTTATAGAATAAAAATAAATTCAAATAATTTATAAAATAGCAATAAACAAATAGAACTTAATTTTACAGGTTTAAATATTACATATCGGTTATCCATTGGTTCAATTGGTTGGTCTCGGTGTTTAGTGATTTTTAAAATATGGAACTTTGAAAAATCTAAATCGAATTTTCGGATCACTGGATTAGCTATTTAAACTGTGTGTTCAGGTTAAATTTAAAAACACTGATTTAAATGTAAGAATATTTTAAATACACAAGTTCTTTCAAATTGGCAAATATTTGTTAGTTATTAGTGACATTTTTCATCAAAAAATATTATCACGTTTGTAAAACATGGATCAAAATTTCAAAGCTAGTTTTATGTATAAACGAACAATCTAGTTGGGATTGAAGGGTGTACAGCGACGGTTAAGAATCCTAACCTCTCTCGATTTTGTTTATGTGTTGGTGATGTTTGTGTGCGTCATGTGTATCTCGATGATCTTTTCCTCTGGTGTTATTTGTGAATGTGTTCTCGTTAGTTATGTCCGTCCTTGAGTGCAAGATGGCTGTGCTATCCTCTCCTGTAGTGATCTGACCTTTCTTTGTTTTAGTTTAAGCTTATGTTCTTTGTTGTTGTTCTTACTTTTGGCTCTGAGGGGTGTTATTTTACCTCGTCGGTTTATGGCTCCGAAAAGGCTTTTGTTCCTTTGTCGGATTTGTGTAAGGCACGATTTTTCCAATATTAATCCAAAAGATGACAAAAAAAAGTATAAACGAACAACAATCTCATATGTCCCATATCACTAAACCAATGTCCAATGGTGAAAGGGTTGCGTCGTTTTATAACCTCTTGTATGGCCCGAAAATGATTTCACTCATGCATCGTCATATACTTTGAATACAATTACAAACTTTTCGGTCGAGGCTTCAAGTACCTATCTATAACGTTGACAAAAAAAAACCTATCTATAACAAGAAAACACAAACCTCTTAGAAATCCGCAAATACATATATGAAATCCGTAAATACAAATCTACTAGGTGATTTTCCCGTGCTCATGCACGGACATAAATATTTATAAAATAAATATATTATAATAGTTGATTGATATTTACTTTAACTTTTATATTAATTGATAGTTTTATGTATAATTTATATTAATAATATTATATTATTTTAGTTATATATAATTTTAGATATATTATATTTACTCAGTTTTATCATTTGGATATATATATATATATATATATATATATATATATATATTGGATTCTATCTATTTCTCTAAATTCAACTATAATCTTTTTAATTCTAAATATCTTAAATTTTTGATTAATAGTTTTATTTAAATTTATGTTGGTTGTTATCTTAAGAATATAAGTATATCTTAGTAAGATTATGTATTTTAAGATTTTTTGTGCCTAGAACGAAAAAAAATAAAAACTAAAGTGCATGATTCTAAATTACATACATAAGTAATAATAAATGTTTGGAAGCTTATGAACACATATCAATATCTAGAATAATTAAATATTTTATAAATTTTAAATAATTTATGCCTTAGATTGATTGGATGGTAAACTGAAATTTATTTTAAAAAAAAATTAAAATAAGGAATTCTGATTTGCTTAAGTATTTTGATTATGGTTATATTAAATTCCACAAACATAAAAACAGAAAATTAAACATCAAAAGAGTTATTAAGAAAACAGATAATTTTAACTATTAAAATATAATATATCTACCTCGTTAAATTATATAGTGTTATGATATTTTACAAGAATTTTAGTTATTTGATCAAAAGATGTTTATTATTAAATTTATTTTTAGTTTTGTTTTTAATATCTCTTAAAATATGCAGTAAAAATGTGATTGTTTTTGAGAAATTATATTATATAAGTAAAATATAATTTATATTTTTTGCTGTAACTGTAAGATATTATAATCAAATAAATATACTAATTATATTTTTTTTTTCAATTAAACATATATCAGTTTATGTTACTTAATTATTTTATATAATCATCTAATAAAATAGATAGGTATATACAAAACTAATTACTATGAAAATATATATTTTATTGTTTAAATTATTTTTTTAAAGAAAACATATTTCTTTTTCTAATATCAAGATTATTTTTATGAAATTTTTTATGAAAACACATTATATACAAATATTTTTTTTTCATCTTAGAAGATATATATAAAGTATAATTACTTGAAAAGTATAATTTATGTTATTTAAAAATATATTTATGTTAAATATTACTATTTTGTAAACTTTCTTTTTTTATGAAACCATATTATATATTTTTTTTTTCGTTTTTAAATAGTTTTGTAAACTTTATAACTATTTCCTTTTTGTTTTATATTGTTATTTGGAAGATTTTAAAAAGGAAATAATAAGATTTAAATATATTTTTGATTCATTAGGGGTATCATAGTAATCAACCAGCGTGAGAGTTAACGTGAGCGCGACACCTAAGAAAGTGACTTCTCAAATAATATTATAGAGATTATATCTACTCTATTAAAATAGAGACATTCTTTTTATCTACTGATACAAGTTGTCATTTAAATTTGGATCCTTTCTAGAGTGTTACAAATAATATAAGTCTTATAATTGATTGAACCGCATCACTTAAATTAAACCAACAGAATTAATGTAACATGACGACCTTAATGTAAAGTATCTTCAAAATACGGCAGATGTCTATGTGTATACCAAAAACACATATTTTCTCCTACAAATACGGCAGATGTCTATGTGTATACCAAAAACACATATACACATATTATCAAAATATGGAATATGGAAATCTACTAATTATATTAAATTAAAATATGGAATTTGGAAATCTACTAATTATATCAATGTAGAAATCGTAATATACCAATTAGCATCTTAACAATTCCTTAAAAAAATGGAAATTTAATAATTATATGAAACAAATGGAAATCTACTCTATTGAAATAGAGTCTTTCTTTTTATCTACTAATACAAATTATCATTTAAATTTGGACTCTTTCTAAAGTGTTACAACAAGCCATATAGTTAACTGAACCACATTACTTAAATTAAGCCGTTGATTATTTATGGAATATAGTCTTGGACTTACTTTTGTTTTTAGGACAAATTATATGGTTGGGTTTTTAGGCTTACTATTAAGGAAAAACTCTAAAAAAATTGAATAAAATTTCTATCTTAATGGATCAAAAAATCAATTATTATTTTCAGGCCCAAATGTATTTAATATTTTTAACAAAACAAAACTGTCTATTATTAATCATTTATTTAAATCATGTGCTTTAAAACATGTTATTGTATTTTTTATTTTAAATAACAATCACTTTTTTTGATAAATTTAATGGTAACTTTTAAATAATTTATTGTTTTATTTTTCTTAAATAATTTACTGATTTTTTTAAAAAAATGTAAAGCAAAACAAATTCTAAAAACTAAAACCAAAAACCAAAAGCTGAAAACGTATTGTTCTGGATAATATATTGTTATAGTTTTTGCTTTTGTTTATTTACAAAATAAACTATTGCAATTTTTTTAAAAAAACATTTTGTCATCTTTTCAGTTTTAAATTAGATGTTCGATTAATTGAAATTTGTTTGTTGGTAATATCAGTTCAAACTAACTCAGCGGATCTAAAAATTAAAAACCCAAATAAAAGCTGAAAATCAAAAATAGAAACTTAAAAACTAAAATCCAAAATCTAAAAATAAAAACTGAAACTAAAAACTAATGAAAAAAATCGTCACCACAAATTTTGGTAAACTGATTTTATACGAAAACATTCTTTAAATTAAGACATAACCCAATTATATAAATTTTAGTTATAAAAAATTTATGCGCTTCTAAACGCGGGTCAAAATCTAGTTAAAACAAAAGTCATGACTCATTTCATGTGTGATTTTATACGAAAACATTCTTTAAATTAAGACATAATCCAATTATATAAATTTTAGTTATAAAAAATTTATGCGCTTCTAAACGCGGGTCAAAATCTAGTTAAAACAAAAGTCATGACTCATTTCATGTGTGATTTTTTAGTTTGGACCATCTTAGAAAATTTATAAAATATTACATAACATCATTATAATATCTTTTCATATCTTCAGTTTTCATATCTTTAATTTTATTTGAAATACAAATAAATATTTTTAAGAAAATTCTAACAAAATCTTTTTAAAAATCTTTTAGAATCTTTTCAAGATATATTTTCGAAAATTATTTGATTAAAATTTTAATTATCATAAAATATAATTTTAATTCATTTTGATTTATAAACAAAAACTTAAAACTATGTAAAATACTTTTAACACTAACCCAAAAATTTGTTTATGTATTATGTAGGTCCAACCAAATTTCTTTTTTACATATATTTAAAATTTAGAAATAAAAAAAATATGTAAATTAGTAATGTTACGTAGTAATGTTTGTACAAAATTGTTACAAAAATACAAATTTATATTTAAAAGTTTATAATACATAACATCATTATAATATCTTTTCATATTATTAATTTTTGTATCTTTAATTTTTATTTGAAATACAAATAAATATTTTTAAGAAAATTCTAACAAAATCTTTTAAAAAAATCTTTTAGAATCTTTTCAAGATATTTTTTTCGAAAATTATTTGATTAAACTTTTAATTATCATAAAATATAATTTTAATTCATTTTGATTTATAAACAAAAACTTAAAACTATCTAAAATACTTTTAACACTAACCCAAAAATTTGTTTATGTATTATGTAGGTCAAACCAAATTTCTTTTTTACATATATTTCAAATTTAGAAATAAAAAAATATGTAAATTAGTAATGTTACATAGTAATTTTTTTACAAAATTGTTACAAAAATACAAATTTTATATTTGAAAGTTTATAATACATAACATCATTATAATATTTTTTCATATTATTAATTTTTTTATCTTTAATTTTTGAAATACGAATAAATATTTTTAAGAAAATTCTAAAAAAAAATTTAAAAAAAATATTTTAGAACCTTTTCAAGATATATTTTCGAAAATTATTTGATTAAAATTTTAATTATCATAAAATATAATTTTAATTCATTTTGATTTATAAACAAAAACTTAAAACTATGTAAAATACTTTTAACACTAACCCGAAAATTTTGTTTATGTATTATGTAGGTCCAACCAAATTTATTTTTAACATATATTTCAAATTTAGAAATAAATAATATGTAAATTAGTAATTTTTTACAAAATTGTTACCAAAATACAAATTTTATATATTTTATATTTATAATATTAAAAACCACATAAATATTATTATAAATTAGATAGTATACAACATCAAATTATATTTATTTATTAATAAATTTTGTTATATGATTTTAATATCTATACTATTAAGCAGAATCCCTACTAGGATTTTGCCCTTGGTTTTTCAAGTTAATTACAACTCTCTGCCATTACTTTTTTATTCTTCATCTATAAATAAATTCATTAAAGAAAATTTGCGCTTTGCATTAATGTGATCGTAACAAACTTTATCAACATCTATACTATTAAAGCAGAATCCCTACTAGGATTTTGCCCCTGATTTTTCAAGTTAATTACAACTCTCTGCCATTACTTTTTTAATTTCTCATCTATAATTAAATTCATTAAAGAAAAAATGTGCTTTGCATTAAGGTGATCGTAACAAACTTTAACAACAATATAGGAACTTCCATGTAACTTCGGCAACAATGTACGCCATTAACTACAGAACTAGATCTTGACCCGTGCGACCGCACGGGTATTCATTTTACTTTTTAATTTTTATATTAAATGAAATTTTTGTAAAAATTAATTGTATTACATTAATTTTTTTTTTGTTAACAATTTATTGTATCAAAAATATTGGGTAATATACAAACAAATCTAACATGTTGACGATATATTAAAAATATTTTTCAGTTAAATATACATCAAATCTAGAGAAGTAAGAGTTAATATAATATACAAAAAAATGATAAATTAGTTATAACATTTCTAAGAAAAATCCTGATGTTCAAATTATATAAATTTTTTAATATATAAAACATTTGGATTGAAATTTTTAAAATAAAAAATGAAGTATCAATTAAATGGTTACAAATTACTTATAGGTTTAATTTTGACAGAAGAATACCGAAAAATTTGTTGTTTGATCCGCGCAAGTGTTTGTTTTTATATATTTTATAAGTGATAATATATATTTCTAAATTTACCCGTTTAAATAATTGTTTAAAACGACATTTTAAATACACAATTTTATAGTTATATTAAGTAATTTTATTTTATCATGTAAACTATCACTGTGTCATACTTATGTTAAAAATATGACTCGTATATCTGCACAAATATTTTTTTTATGGATCAAAATTTTATGATAATGTATAACTAAATTGTTGTATCTACTATTTAAAATATATGGTCCTATATATTTCTACTTTTTAAACTTTTATTATTCTGAATTTACCTTGAACTATTATTTATATAAAAATATACATAACATAATATGTTTATATTAATCTATGTATTATATATTATATAAATGTTTCTTTTTGTGACTTTTATTTTAGTTATTACTTATAAATAATAAAAATATAATTATATATCTTTGAAAACAATATTTTCCATTAACTATTTAAAGATATGTAGATAATTAATAAGAAAAACATCTTAAAAGGTATGTTAATTAATATTGGAATTAATTATTATGTATATAGACTTAATAAAACAATTTCTATATAATTTATTTATTTAATTACGAAAGGTATCTATGAAAATAATTATTTTCATTAATTATTGTTGCCATAATTATTTTTAGTTCAAATTTGATTTTGGAAATGCATTAATTAAAGTGAAAAGACAAAGAATTCTATAAGATGGGGTAATTAATAGTTTCACTGGCATTCCATTGTAAATAACACTGAACATTAAGGGGTATTTCAATAGGGTACTTCTATTTTAATAATATAGATCCAATTCTTTTTAGTTCATTGGTTACTGAATTTTAGAAAGTCAAAATAGAGGAAAGTTATAACTAAAAATATTTGACCACACCAATAATCTAGGGATTTCCAAAACTAATTGTGAATATTCCAAAGAATATATTATTCATTTAATAACTTTATACACCATGTAAAGGTCATTCATACCTGGAAGTTTGCATTGCTCAATATGACGAGAGTAAAATCGGAGACCATAATGTAAGACATATCTAATGTTTTTAAAAACTTAGTCTCTTATTATCAATCAGTGGTTTCTGATATTTTTATAATTCTATGTAGGAACAACGATACATGCAACCTGTAGAAAGAATTATCTTAACTTTCCAAGTTTTTTCAAACCCAGGTTTGCTCCACCGGATCCATGACAGCAGATGTAGCAATTTAAAGTTCATGAGCATTAATGATCAATGAAAACTAATCTATAAGCCTTTCAATCTTTTATTGATGCTAACATGTTCAACAGGTTTAGCAAACGATACTTGTGGAATTTGCTAAGATATTTGATATAGTTTCTCAGGAAGTAAGAAGAAACGAAGCTTTTTCGCCAGGAACAGCCACATCTGTTTGCTAAGATATTTGATATAGGGGCTGATTGGTTCGGCTGTAGGAGGTGACTTTAGTTTTAATTTCATTCTACAATTTTTAAATCATCAATCATGTTTTATCTTGTTTTTTTAAGCTACAACCAAAAGATTTAAAAAAATAGCTGTAAAAACCTTATTTTCTAAAGTTCAATATTTTTAGCTGTAGAAAATATATTGCTGTAGCAATTAATTTTAAAGATACATCACTTACAGTCACAGTCTAACCAATCATCCCCATAGTTTCATGAATTTATAGATTGAAGCCCATTTAAATACTATACTTTTATTGACAAAAAAAAATTCGAACCCATTTTTAAAAACAGTAAAACAGAAATAGTTGATTCAAAATTTTCTTTATATTTCTGTTCATCACTTTTTAAAATATGCTATGAAAAAGGTATTATCTTTGTAAATATAATAGTTTAAAATAACTAAAAATATTAATACGATGAACTTTTTTATAAGAAAACAACTCTTTAGAATTACTTTGTATGATTATAAAAAGCTGTGAAAATTAGGTCTCCAAGCCAATAAAAAAATTTCAAACGTAAAACATTAATAAAAGATATAAGTTATCAAATACTAAACACATAAGGTTATAATCAAAAAGTTCTTTTAAAAAAAACTTGATGTTTAAAGGAAACAAATCCCGCGCTTTAAAAGCGCGGGTCAAAATCTAGTATTCTATTAAATTAGGAACATGACCTATTGATATATGTTTAGCCCAATTCTATATTACCATGTTTTATTAATTAACTGCCATTAGTCTACACTTAAATATATTTATTACGTAATGTTCAATCTATTATAATTTCCCCTTTACTTCCTATATTCTAAGGGCTTATTACTCTAATTTATACTAAATAAAATTAACGCACTATACATTATATATAAGCAAAGAAAAATAATGACCATGAACTGTTCCACTAAAATATCTTACAACTGCATCTAACTAATTTACTCTATTAAATTAGAAACATTACCTATTGATATATGTTTAGTCAATTTCTATATTACTATGTTTTAAAAATTAACTACATTTTTTTAACACTAGATAATTATGCATTACAAAAGAAATTACATAGATGATACAATTCTACCTGATTTATGCGGATTCACGTCTAACTACATCACCGTGAGCCGCCTTGTGAGATCCATTCCTGAGGGTGCGCCTTACGCCATGCTGAAGATCTTTTGTAAGTTTTTTCTCCAATCTGCATAATTTGCCATTTATCTTCTCTGGGAATTGAAACCCTTCTGGTGTAGAAACTGCGTAACTTGGAATTCAAACCCGAAAACTAGTGTATAAGCCTTTAAACCTTAACCACTAGACTACGATGATTCCACAAAAATTAACTGCCATTAGTCTACACTTAAATATATCTATTATGTAATGTTCAATCTATTATAATTTCCTCTTTACTTCCTATATCTAGGGTCCCATTACTCTAATTTATAATAAACTAGTGGTATGCCGGCGCTACGCACCGGTTTTTCTAACATTAGTTAGTTATTTTAATACATATAACTTGAATATATAGTTTGGTTGTTAATACACCTTTTTATATTATTTTATAAATTTAAACATATTTTCATGGTATCTTATAAAATAAATATTTATCAAAGACATAAAAATATATTAATTTGATTATCATGTTAGCGTAAATGATTTTATGTTGATTGCAAAATAAATTAAATTCTAATTATGTGCATGATAAGTGGCGCCGGTTTTTTAACATTATTTAGTTATTTTTATAAGTAATCTTTAAATATATATTTTGGTTGTTAATACATATTTTACTATTTTTATGGTATATTAAAAAATAAACTATTTATTTAAGGGTTTAGCCCGGATTACACCCGGGGTTTAATATAATTGTAATTTAGATTTAATACGTATACATTATATTAGAGTTGACTATTAAAATGTAATTAATATGCCAATTTAGAATTATTTTTTATTTATTCATTGTGTTGTCCAACATATTTGAAATGATTAAGGCTCACAATTTGTTATGTTTTCAATATTGGAAATTATTCGAGGGTAGGCAATGCGGAAAAAATAATTAAACTTTGCTTATGCTTTAAATATTTTTATGTTATTAATTTAAGTTTCATATAAATAATTGTTAAAAAATATACAACTCATTTTTGATAAAAAAAAAAAGAATATTTAGAATCATGGAGTTCTCATTTCTCTGGCACTGTCTCCAAAGGCAGTATAAAACGTAGAAATCGACTTTTTACATAAATTTGCGGCTATATAATTGTTGTCCGATAGAGTACCAAAATTATTTGATTAGGCTGGTCAAAGAACCAAATTTTTTAGCTAAATCGTTGCGTAGAGAAGGTTAAAAAACTGTTTTGGTCAAACTGCACATAACTAAGGAAAATGGAACTGCTAAACATGGTTTTTGATTGAAACCGAATGTTTAAACGTGTTGTTTTTAATTTGGTGGTTGTTTCTGTTGAAGTGTGTGTTTTTTTTATTAAGATGTGTGTGTATGTTAGTAGATGTATATATGTCAAAGACCGCAAAGTCTATGCAGTGTGTATAATCTTATGAGGACTTCAATAATGCGTATGTAATGGCTTATCTTTCTGGATATACAAATTGTGAGTAGCACCACATAACAAATGAACGCAAAGTTGAGAGTCCAAATTCAGAAATCCGATACAGCACATGACTTGTTACAAGCACTTTAGTTGCACAACATCGTAGAATTGTTGTAGGAGCGATGGCAGGTACGACTAACATAAAAACTTCAACAACACATTATTCAATACTGAATCCCGCTTCCTTCTACAAAAAGGAGGTGTGTTACCCACCGTAGGTACGTTAACATTTGAAGTGAGACGAAGCTGATAGTCCAGATGTTAAAACTCTGAGATTCCTTATGCGGTCACGTATGGACAGTCAAGTCCAGTAAAGAATGATACCAATTTACTGGTGAAGAAAGACCACAAATATAACATGAAAGTATTTAACAGAACCCCATTGTTAGTCAAAAACTCGGCCAATTTGCGGATTAGTTTTTATCAGTTAGGAAAATTCTGATAACCGAATACTGATATTACAATTAGACCAAAATAAGAGAAACCAAAAAATTGGAGATTAAAAAGTTTTAACCTGTTGACAACAAAAAAAAAAATTATAACCTGAATATAAAGACCAAAGTCACGTACCAATTACACCAAAATAACGAAAACCATAACTGGTAAATAAAAAAGTTCCAGAAACATAAAGATTATTGACTCAAGCTTAAAAACTTAGGAACTGGAAATAATATTTGGGAATTTTAGATCAGTTTGGGCAGGAATTGCTTCCTCCATCGGGTTAACCACTGGATCAGTTTGGGCAGGAATCGTTTCAGACCCTTAGGACAGTAGGATTGTTGCAGCAGCATCACACCTGTTGGTGTTATCTGGAGCAATGTTCTTCGTTATAGAGTTTGGGTCCAGAGGGAGCTGTTAAGCTCCTAGCATATCTATAACCTGAATGATAATCACCCCAACCAACAAAGCTTGTGTGAGTTTAGCTTGTATCATCAATATATGTACAATAATTTTAAATGGAGGATCCTGACCTTGTGTGCGAAATTAGAAACTGGTACCGTAAGAGCTATCATCCTCATCTCAATTCCATCTTCTCACCTAATGCTCCTCTATCTGAACACATATAAACAGTAAGAAGAATATCGTGTTGGCATAAAAACACATAGATAAACAGCAGAAACTTATCTTTTTGGTATCAAAAACACATATGGATACAAACAATAAATTTCTCTCAAACAGAGAAACAAAACAATGTTGCACTTGTAGTTAAACCCAAACAATTAAAGACCTAAACTTTCTATGTTAAAATAGAGAAAACAATAAGACTTACAGACAGTAAAGAAATATTCAGAACATCAAGTATACAATTTCATAAAATAACTCCATGATCCGTAATATAATATCAAAGTTCAGTTTCAAAGCCGATTCAAATAATAAGAAGAAGAAGAGAGTGACCATGATGAGTGAGATCTCAAGAGGAGGAATGAGACGTACAGAATCGGAGATCTCAGCGAATCCTTCATCCTAGGGTTGATTCGAATCGATGAAGACAGCGTTCATCGCAGCTTCTTGTGTCGCAGCTCAAGAAGCCATTAAAAGAAGAAGGATTGATGAGGTAGCCAGTCACAGGAAAAAAATAACTTTTTACCACGGATTGAGAGGATGATGTTCAAGGAGAGAGGGCTTCCCTGTTATAGGTGCAGAGAGATCTACTTGCAGAGGGATAAGATGCATCAATCCCAGATCGTGCTCAACGTGGGTTTATGGTATAAGAGTTTTGTTAAAGTGATGAAGTAATAAACTCCAACGTTTCAGAGGATTAGAAAAGAATGCGTAAAGACGCAATCAAAACTTCTTACAGAGATTCTTCAAGACCATTAAACTTAGGCATCCTCCTGAATCTCCATTGTTGGTGATGATGCTCAGGATCGAAGAATAAGATGAACCTTAGATTTTGTTGTCAGTTGTTGTGAAGAGGAATCACACGCTTTCAGAACTCAGGTGTGTGTGTCGATCTCAGAATGGCGGAGATGAAGAGGGGCTCAACCGTAATATCAAAACGGTACGGCTACGGGCTGGTCAAGTGTGTGAAAAGGTTCAAAATAATACGAAACACACGTGAGTCACAGAACCAACCAAAATACGACACGTGGTGAAAATTCCCCTATATTAAAAAGTGACGTGGATAGCTTGAGAGGGCAGATAACCCAACTTTATTATTACTAGGTTCGTTACCGCGCTACGCGCGGTATATGTGATTTTATTTTTTTCTTTTATATATTAGTATAAAAATATGATATTGTTTGGTAATTTTATCCGAAAATACCTATAAAATTTGAGTTTAGAAAGTAGCGGAAAATTTGTTGCCTTTTTATTAATATTTTCTTGATGATCTCTTTTGCCCTAAACTGGATTTACATCACATCCTTCAAAATAAACAGCTTCCTCTTTTTCTTTGACAAAACACTATTTTTCTTAATTAAATTTTAAAACATCTTTCTTGTAAGTTCAATATTAACTAAATCTTTCAAAAGTGAATTAGAATTGGACTTTTTGAGTATAATAGGAAAGAGAGAAATAAATCATACATACTGATCAAAGGAGGTTTGTGGTGTTAAATTGTCATTCATACGACTATATTTATTGTTTTGTTCGAGTTTGTTTATAGTTTCTTTAAATATTGTGTATTTATATTTTTTATCAGATTAACTGAGTATTTCATCTGACATATGGTATAAGAGTTGAGATGACATGAACTGATTTTGGTTATTTAAATGTTGCATCTAAATTATAATAAGATTGTATATGCCAAAATACCAAAACTAATTTCAGAATATATAGATAGAAATAGTTGAAATGTTTATTTTAGTTGAGTTTTCTTAATAATCATCTTCCAAATTTTGTTGGTGTTTTGTACTGAACCTATGCATTAGACTTGACTTTTATCTTGTTTCTAAAGTTTTGATGATTTTTATTGTGTTGTCAAAGAAAAATTGTGTTGCCAATGATAAAGTGAACATTAGCTTCCCTATTAATAAGAGGTATTAATTATAATGTATCACATTTTTTTAATATATATTTTATGATACGGATAATGCTTGTCATCACGACAACTTCATATTTCCAATTACATATGCTTTGTAACTCTCTGGACATAGATATTTGTCTTGCAATCTTTGATCTATAATATATTTTTGTATAAGATATAACATATGTTAGAAATATAAATATTTATTTCACATGTACATCTTTTGAAGCAACTAACTATGAGTTTTGTTTTAGTTTCTGGATTGTGACGTTTAATTCCTTGCATCATGTGTATTTTTCAAAATATATTTGATTTAGCTTGAGTGATAGTTCACCATTTTTAATTTATTTTGTCTGGGAAATTTGGCGATTTTAAAATTAATAGTTTTAATAAATATTTAGTCGGTTGATAAAATTGTTTACCCCTGGTAACAATATATATACTGTATTTAGTAATTAACTGGTTAAATATTCTCAGCTTGATATCTATATGAGAATTTAATCCAAACAAAATGTAAATACCAATTGATCATATTTTCTTTTTTTAAAGTCTTTTAAAAAATAGATTTTAGAATTCTTTTCTTTCTTACAATTGCAAAGTACATATCCAACAATTCAATTAGTTTTTTATTTACATTTATAATTATAATTCTTACATTTTTTCTGTAATATTATTTGATAAGTCATTTTTCTATGTTTCGCTCTCACAATAATTATTATAATGGTTAATTTAGATGTCATTATTTACATTTTGTGTTTTTGAATAATATTTATTATTTTGTGATTTTATCTTAGATTCCTTTTTATATATGCTCTCCAATCACATATATAAAAATGCAATATTTTAAAAATATTAAAGCGTGGTCATATTAACATAAACTATTCACTTAGCATAAACTAATAGCTTTAATTAACTAAAATAACACTATCTTGTATCTTCCATAGTCTGTCAAGTTTAGTCATAATTGATTTCCCTGTAAACTATGATGTAAACCAAAATGATATCTTATTTTCCAATATATTTACTGTTTTCACTGAAACGTTTTCTTATTATTGGCAGTGAAAAGAAAACTGTTTTTCTTACATACTTATTTAGTTAGTTTTGAACATTTTATTTAAGCTTCCTCTGATACCCCTTTGGTCTGTAATAATCTAGGGCCTAGATTCTAGGCTACATTAAAGGTACTCCAAGTCACCATTTAAATTTCATTCCCCTCCCCGTAGAAGAAAACCAAGCCGTAGTCTTAGTCAAAGTCGTGATAATAACTCACGTTAGTGCTTTAATTCATACTTTTGAGAATTTTCGTATCTGGTTAAAGGACCATTCTCTCATCTACGCCACGGTAGCGGCAACAGATCATATATGGATAAAGCCACAGGTAAACTGCTGTCCATAAATGCCAATAGATAGAAGGACAACATGGTAAACGAAAGGAGAAGTAGCGGGCATGCTGCAGCCATATATGAAACCCTGCAAGTAAGTCACAAAAAGAACAGAAAATCACGTCCGATGAAAAATTTCTTCACACGTCTGGACATATATATGAAAAGTCAAAGCACACAAGCTTCTTCTCAAGAGGATCTTACCGAAGATAGAAGAGAAGCGGAAGGCAGAGCCAAGTCCTATATGGTATCCATGAGAACTCTTGTCTCCGGTGAATTAGCAAGGAAGTGGCCTACATAGATACACAAACATAGGAATGTAGAAAAACATCAGTTTGTGCATATAGATTTTTCAAAAAATAACAATGTAATAATATCTGGAAGCACTGTCAAGCATCCAATCTGTCACAACAGTATCAACACTATGTCAAATCATCTACAACTATGAATGAAAAGGCTAAGAAAATTGTGCAAAAGGGTGAAAGAACCTGAGAGTGACTCAAAAAAAGGCAACCGTTTGCCTCAATGGTGATCATATTCTATAGAGTTATAGGTATCAAAACTTAGAAGTCAGAAATCCTCTGTAAACTGTGTGAAACGACAATGGAAGAATCAACTATTGCTTGGTTCAGCTAAGTCAAACAACAAAACTCTCTGATGGGAGACATAGCTATAACAGGAGCAATCTTAAGATGATGGTGGAGAAATACTTACGGCGTGTACAATCTCTCTGATAGCTAGAAGCATGCATCTCATACGGCTAAGCAAATGCTTCGACTCGCCTTCTAAGCTCAAATATGTCTTTGTATGTGCATAGACTCTTCACAAACTCCTGGCGCGAGTTTACATATTTTCTCTGCAACACACTTGTTATAAGAGCTGCATTCATCAGAAAAACCACATCATACTATGATAACATATATAATAGACACCTCTTGGATTGAAAAATATGTATAGGCTAGACGATGGGAACCTATTTTAAGAGATAAACCTAAATTCATGATATTACCTCCGACAAACTTTAAGAAACGTTCTAATTTTTCAAAGGAAGTTGGCGTGCAAGTACATAGATATGTGGTGGATATTTTTTGAATTGTAGGGTTAAAATCCATCTCTGTCTCTAATTTTACTAAGCTCAAATCGCTTAAATGTATGTAAACTGACCTTACTAAAACATAAGAAGTCTATCAATCACACCAGACCTCTCATTTGATCACGACACATGTATAAATACTTTTTTTTCCTCCATACTACTAAGCTGCAACAATCATATAAAAGGTGAGAGATTAAATCATTATGACAAAGCAAAATATTTAGAAAGAAATTTTCTTGATTGGCAATACCTTACGACAACCAAAATAGTTATTTTTGTTTTAATAAGAGTTGACTGCAACCAAAATAGTTATTTTTGTTTTAATAAGAGTTGACTGCAACCAAAATAGTTGTCCGTGCAGAAAATTTATCTAATCTGAAAGACTGGAGCTCATATACTTCTCAGGAAATTCTCAAGTCTGTAAAAAACATGAACAACAAAGCAAAATGTCATATAGATACGCTCATTAAAAACTATGGATAATCATGGTTAAATCAGTAAATTTATACGTATGCAATCTGAGATTCTTACTAACATATATTCCTATAAGTATGAATCGGCCAAATTTGTTTTTGTTAAAGTGAATGGCAAACCTTGAGGATTCATCTTAGGCATCTGTTTCGTACGCTCAAATTCATGATGGATCTTTGAGATCTTCATCTTCTCTAGAAAACAAAACAATAACAAAACAATTTAATCAAACTGGGCGATCAACACAGAAGGAAAATGTGATGGGAGAGCATTTAAAAGAACTCATCATGTGGGTTTAATGATAGGAACAGAATAAGCATATCTGCAATCACGCAAAGAAATCGATTAAAAGCTATCGATTACAAAACTAACATTATTCTTGAGAAAGAACCAAGGTCAAAACCCATGAACCTGGATCCACTACATCGCTGCTCCTAATCTGTCTAATAAATCGAAGAGAGCTGCGTCGCGTTCTTCGAATCCCATCACCGTCGGGAAAGGCAGTAGCAGAGCCGTCACTGGAACTACCGGGAGAGTAAGAGAGCGTGAATGTCGGGGAAGAGAAAACGGCAAAGAAGAGAGGAGAGAGATTCATCGGTCGTTTATCTTTTTAAGTTTTACTTCGATGGGCCATACAAACAATCAGACTGAAAAAAAGTTACAGAAGAGCAGCCCAACAATTACCCAAATCGGGTGTGACATGGCAAAATGAAATATCCTCATTGGACGATTATAATTGCCTATGTGGACACTCTAATTTGGCTAGAATTAGCCCTTTTAATTATAGTAGATAGATAGATAAAACTAACGTACACACTATAAATTATATATGAGCGAAAAAACATGACCATGAGCTGTTCCACTGAAATATCTTACAACTACATCTAATTAATCACATTATTCATGATAGACTAGAATCATTAACAGCACACATTTCACTACCACTAGACCCTAATAATTCAATAATCGTAACTAAAGGAAAAATAATTTTAATCAGTATGCATTGTAACATTTTGGAAATACTAATATTCATTAAAAAGACACAAATATAAAAATTAAATTTCTCAAAAAATTAAAGCAAAATATACCCATGTTTTCAAAGACGGGTTAGAATCTAGTTGTTAATTAAATCAAGATTAACATTAAGAGATAATTTATAACAAAGACGAAAATTATGAAAAATGCATAAATTTTTTTTTTTCAAATATAAGCATACAATTAAGTTAATTAACACAACATCCCCAGATAGACCTAGATTGTAGAGTGTGAAATTTTATTTGTAGAAAGTATCAAAAAAGAAAGCAAGGTTTAACTAAATTAGAACCGGTGTGCATTCCAAGTCAAAGGCTCAAAGCAGTATTGGATGAACGTACAAGGAGGTCATAAAGCGTTCGATTTTGCCTTTGGGGTCAGAGTATCCATCACCCTCCTTGTAAAACACGTCGAAGATTCGTGCAAAGCTGAGGCATCGAAGAAGAGCTTGTCGTGGCACATAACCATGTGTGCTCATGAACTCCTCCATAACTACTTTGTAGTTGTCTCTATATATTTTACGCAGCTCTTGGGATGCTTCTTCCTTGGTGACTCCATGTTGCTTCATGTAGCAGTTGAGAGCATTAACCATCTCTCCTCTGCTCGTCTCGGTCTACAAAATATGGTTAATTCATGCATGAGGACTAAAGTGACTAAAATTAAAGAAGAACCAATTATCCTTTTAATGTAAAGTGTATACCTCGTACGACCCTACGTCATTAGCGAGACGGAACATTGCATCCAGAGCTTTAAAGATTAGAGGTTTCGAACTGAGCCCCTCAAAAGATTCCTTCTCACTGATATCTTCCATACCTATAAAGCAGTACCCAGCAAAATCACCCATTCCGGCTGTCACCAACCCAATCTTCATGTACTCTTCAAAGGTTGGCATGTGACCCGTCTGTGTCCATTTTGCTAACTCTTTGTATGCTTTCACAACGATCTTGATCTGTGTTTGCACCCAAGGAAACAAACAGAGTCCACTAACTATATATATGTGTATATGCTAATATGCATCTAAAGAGAAAAAGCACTATATATATGCTAATATGCATATGATCTTTCTTTCGGTCTTGGCTAGATTACCTTCTCTACCACTTGTTTCACGCCGTATGATCTTCCTTTCGGTCTCATTTCTCGTTCAATCTCTCCCATGACCTCAAATAGACTTTGGAGGACGATTCGCAAATATTCAGGTACTTTACCATTGGAATCAATATTCCATCTAGACATACCAAGATTTTCCACTATTGTATAAATATGAAATAGAAAGAATATAAATAAATAAATAAATAAATAAATAAATATATATATATATATATATATATATATCCGTTCACATTAATTCTCACAAAAATCAATTACTTAAATACTATTAATGAAATAATCATACCCAATTGCCTTATTAACAATTATTTCTATTTATTTTTTTTTTAAATTTTAAATATCCTTTTTAAAAAACCATAAAAATAAAAAGAAGATATCATAAATATAAAGTATATAGATTTTATATATAAAACGATTTTTATTATATTTTCCCTAAAAAATATAAATACAAAAAGAAATATCTATGAACCATAAGTAACAATTACTTTATTTCCTATTATTAAAAAATAATTATCTTTTAAATTTAAATTCCCAACTAAAAAATGATATATATGAGTATAAAGAAATGTTTATAAAATATATAGAAATGTAGAAAAAATAACTTCTAGAAGATTTGAAAACATAAACTCTTTTTGTTTTCATAATTAATATTCTTATTATGATTATATTTTTTTATGATAAAAAGAAAATAATGTATAACATATTAAATGGATCATCTAAAACATATTTATTAAATCACATTTCAAATTTAAAAAAAAAAAATATTGAACTATTAAATAGTATTCTACTTAACTTTCATATATAATGATTAAATGTATTCAAATTTTACAATAAATAAACAAATTACTGTAGAGTTATTAGAATGTAATTATTTTTATAAGTATTCATAGATTTACATGAATATTTAAAATATTACAAGTTATGTTTATTAATGAAACTCTAACACTATAACGTTTCTATTTTTTCTTAAAACAACATACATCTGATTTTATATTTTAAGATATATTTACAAAGCTAAGAGGATAAACCAAAATAAAGTTAAAATTTAATATTATTTCAACCACATTAAAACAAAGCAAAAAACTGTTGTTCAATTTAAAATAATAGATGCAACTCAAAAATGAATACTTGAACTGATTTGAATTTTATACTTGAAGTCAAATATCTGATTAAGATGAAAAGATTATGATACTTAAGCAAATATATTATATATATATATATATATTACAAAATAGTTTAAAACATATTAATTCTCACAGAATTAATATGTTTATAACACGAAGTTGATTTGTTTTTACTTTATATTGTACCTAACAACGTAAATAAAAAGAAGTTCTCTATAAATTTTCAAATATATAGATTTATATATAAAACATAATTTCACAAAAAATTTGAAACTAATATAACTTAGATAATTTTTTCATCACATAAATTAGATATTTGTTAAAAATATTTTTTTTTAATATGATTATAGTTTTTATTGAATAAAAGAAGAAAATAATATGAACAACATAAATTGATCATCTAATATCATACTTCTCAAATCACATGCCTAATATCATACTTCTCAAATCACATGCCTAATGGTAAAATATCTTCAAACTGTTAAACAAATAAAAAAAACTATTAACCAATTATAAGAATTTAGTTATTTTAAAATATTCATATATGTACATGAATTTATAAATACTACAAATTATGTTTATTAATGTTAATTCAAAGTTATATTTTAAAACGTTTTATCAAAATAACATATCAAAATTTTATTTTAAAATATATTAACAAATTTAAGGAGATAAACCTAACTAAGTGAGTTAAAACTGGTAATATGATTCTAAACTAACTTAAGAAAAAAAAAAAGAAAAGCAATTGTTCAATTTGAAATACTGGATGCAGCTCAACATACCCTCTTCTTTTTTTGGCCAACCAATTAACTCAACATACCTAAAAGTGAATAATTGAACTGATTCAAAATATTATAAATGAAATCACATATCTAATAATTTATTTTATTAAAATTATATATATATAGTACCTCTGCAAACATTCGGTAAGAGCAATGGCTTCGGGAAGAGTTGCATATGCATCATATGTGTCATCCACGACAACCACGATCATCGTGATTTTAGCCACTATGATTCTCCCAAGTGAATATTTCGGCTCGAAATATGCTCCTAGAGACATAAAATGGCACTCCACAAGTCTGTCCCTAATGTGAGGTAACTTAGATGCAAGATCTAAGTCCTTCCACCATCTGTAAACTTGCACATAAATGCATTGGGAAAGTGAAACCGGAACGGTTTCTTTCAACAAGATTGAAGATAAGTCCGTCACCTCACCTGGTGAGAGTTTTGAGTTCTTGGATGTAATGAAACTGGCAGAAATTGAAGTTAAGCTTTGCAAACTTGAGAATGATCTCATTGTGACTTTCATCTTGTTCATAGTAAGATATATATTCCCTTGCCACTAGTACTTCTATGTTACCGTATCGAGGTATGTAGAGTGCGTTTTGTATATGCTTGAAGAGATGGGGAGCAATAGCACTGGATGCGTTATCGCCATCTAAAGACTCCAAGTGGTTCCGCGTAAAACTCAGCGCTTCGTCCATTATGTCTTCAGAGGGTGTCCCCAGATGCGCTATTTGGAACAGCTGTAGCATTCCTCTAACATCTCTGGCTAGAGTCTCCTGGAACCTACCATCTTCACCTCTGAATCTATCGAAGGCATCTAGAAGGAAAAATTATATATGTCAGAGCCAGTCTTGAAATTTAGGGACTCTATTCGAAAAATATATTTATTAATAAACCAATATTCTTACAAATTTTACGAAGATAAAATTTAGTCTAAAACACATTTTTATATATAAAACAAGAAGACAAATAGTATAAACAGACTATATTAAAAATATAATAATAAAATAACCATGATCTTTTAAAAACTTTATTTAGTAAATTTATATACATATAAATCATAAGAATATGAAATCTATATAATGTATTACTTTGTAGAAAAAATATTCTTTTTATTTTTTATTTTTCATTGTACATTTAATATTTTTGTTTGTGTTTATACAACTATATATTTTTATTATACATAATTATATTAATATATAAACATTTTGAATTGGGAACCCCATTGAAATGTTTTACTTACATGTCATCAGACCTGGCTATGTCTATTCTAGTTGGATACATATATTCAGATTATGAAAACATGTATGTCAATCCAGGGAAACTATTCCCTCAGTTTCATGATAAATGTCATTTAGTTTTATACATATAGATTAAGAAAACAATTAATTATATATTTCAATTTAAACACCCTCATATAAATATAATTATATTTTAATCAATAAAAAAATGTATAATAAAATTAATAAATTTTTATTAAAAACAGAAAACCATATTTATTTTGTAATGAAACTTTTTGCCATTATGACACTTAATAGAATAATTATAATACTCTTACCACAAGACATGTTGTGACCGTACAGTCTGAAAACCTCAAACATAATGGAGATTGTTTCCAGATCATCTTCCCCCGCAATTATGTCATCCAACTTTGAGAAGCTGAGGTTAAGGATCTCTTCGACCTCCTTTTCAAAATGATAAGAAACTCCGAGGCTGATAAGCAAATAGATGAGACGAATCCTCTCCTTGTCGCTGCTATGAGAAGACATGAGCATGTCCTTTACCAGAGGCTTCATAAATTTAATCTCTTTTTCTAGCTCATCAAATTCCTAAAAAGATACAAAATGGCAATTCAAGAATCAATTTTTTTTTAAACAACATACTTGAAAGGGGCATATCACTTACTTCGCCGTTGAGGGGAACAGAGAGGAAGTGATCTCCCCAAAGAGAGGGAGCAAAGTGCTTCGAAGGACGACTACTATTAAGATCATCATTAGTAGTAGCCTTAGCACAGAACAACCGGTGTTTCATGGGTTTCAGTGCAAGAGAAGGGCGAGGAAAGAGAGAGAGGCTGGTATTAAGACAGAGAGGGATTAGTTGAACTTGAGAGAAAATTCTGAGCGCAGAAATCATTTTTGTTGATTCCATTTTTAGTCACAGCCAAAGCCACAGAAACAGATTCAAGCACTCTGTTTTTTTTGTTCAGTTTCTACTTCAAAACCTTTTTCATAGCTGCCCTTGTTTCAATTATCAGTCTAATCAATATTATCAATTTTATTAAATTAACAACATGCCCTATTGATAGTTGTTGGATCCAATTTAAAAAAAAAATACTCGGCATCATATGACTCTAAATTATACATATAACTGCTTATATTGACATGTCCTACTTTTAAGGTCTATTTGATCTAAAACCCTTTAAATAATACGTGAACAAAAATAACAGTTTCATAGCCACTAATATCCTATTTTTAAGGATTATAAAACTATAAAACTCCTTTTCAAATAAATGATATCTATCCTACTAATATTCTACTAAATGGAATTAACCCTTTTGAATTATAGTGGATCAAAATTAACAAAATCCATTCACCAAGTTCTGAAAAATTAATGTGTAACTATAACATTATTATAATTATATATGAAATCAAATAATGAAAATTTAATGAAAAATATATAATTTATTTATTTAATTACCATGATAATATAAAAAAATGTAGCTATACTTTGTTATTTAAAAAAAAAATCATTACTAACTATGTACAAATAAATTATAAAATAAATTTGTGAAATGACTATAACACAAATATAGTTATCCAACATCTTAAATTCAATCAAATTATCAAAACCTTATATTAGAGTGACTAAAAAAATAAACCCAAATATAATTACAAAAGAAAACACCAAATATTTTATAAACAAAAAAATAAAAATATGAAAATAAAATTTCTAAAAAAAAGTAAAATTAACAGTATACCCGCGGATCAAAATTTAGTGTATAGATAAAAGCAAGTAAGCTTACGTGGTCAACCTGTAACGTAATAGAATTACGGATTATCTTTCTATCATCATCCCTCCCCATTAATCCCGGATACCATGACTAGTGGAACCTTAATCAATGAGTAGTCGTCGTTCAAAAAAAAAAAACAAAATCAATGAGTAAGTCTGTTGAGAAAAAAAAAATCGTTGAGTAGAGTCGTTGCCTTATCCTCAATGATTATTTAAATCATCTTTTTAAACCCTTCATCAAACGTTTCTCTCTGACATAATTCATAGTCTAATAATAATATTAGATCAGCAAATGCATATCAAACCAATAATGCAAATCAAATATAGCTCAAATGCAGGTCAACATATTATACAAAAATAATATTCTAAAAACCGGACAGAATTACTCGGCATGGTGATTGAATCGATTATTAAACCGGTCTAACTGGTTCAACCGAGATTTTTATTTTATTTTTAATTAATTAAAATATAAAATTGATTATATAATTAATTTATATACTTTTCATTAATATTATAATCAGAAAATATAATTGTGCAACTATTTTAAACTAATGTGAAATTTTTTATTCCAAGTTGTTGAAATTTTAGTGTTTACTTCAGTTTAGACTGCACATTTTACCTGGACCGAGGACTGACCCAAAATCGACCCAATTTTTTTTGGTTAGGGTAGAACCGACCCGATCTTATTACCCTATTAGGTCTTGTTGTGGAGGACCCGTGGATTTTGGCCCCAAACCGAATGCGACTCGATAGGGTACCCCAAAACCCAAAACTTCTAGTATATATTAGATATATACGAGTCTTTTAGTATATTTTTTATGTTATGGATATTTTTCTAAGTTTCAGCTTTGAGTCTTGAATAAAATTTTAGATTTTCAAATATATAATTCAGATTGTCAGATAATTTTTTGGTATTTTTCATGTCCCGAGATCAGATTTTGGATAAAATTTTGAGTATTTTCTGATATTTAAATATTATCAAGTATTTCCAAATCTGAATCGACGAATAATAATTTTCTATTAGATATTACTATCTAAGATCTAAACCGATCCGGAGCCGACAAGACTCAAACCACCGTCAGCCACTCAAAATTTGACTCAATTCAACTTGATCAAACAGTTTATAGTTGGCCGGCTCCTTTGGTTCTTGGTGAAAGGAAAATATATATTAGTATTTGTTTGCAAGAATGTATTTCATTTTCAGTCTGTAAGGTCGAAAATAATATGTGTAGATTTACAAATTTCACAAAATTTTTATTTTTTAAAAAATAATGTATTTGTGATTGTTTATACACAACAAACAAAAATTTGAAGAAATAAAAATAATGACAAAATTTGGAATAATTACTATTTTTTAAAAACAAATAACTATAAAAAAAACCAAGATATACACCGTTCTGTTACAATAACTACCCAACAAAGACACCGCATCACTTCAACATATTTATATAAAGCAAAAAATAAGTCAATGATCCCGCGCTTGCACAGAGCTATATTCACCAAGTAATTTTAATTTACAAGTTAAAATTATTATAAAAATTTAAAATGTTAATTTCAACGATAATGGTTTTGAAATATGAATTTTTCTATTTATGTTTGTTAAACTTTTTTTTAAAAATAAATTACTATTTATTTAGTTTCTTTTGCTCATATTCATAAATGTATAAAGTATGTTTATAAAAAAATTTATGTTGTCTAGAGAATATAAAACTTTTTAAAAACTTTATATAGATTGCTCAATGCATATAAAACTCTACTATACTATTGTAAATATTAGGAGCGGATCTCCAGGCAAGTGCAAGGTCGTAGACGGTATCGTTGCTCGATCTCAATGTACGCATAATATTGATTGGTTTTAAATTTCTGGCACAATCTATATTATAATAGCAGAGTTTTTAGGCTCTACAGCGCACCATATCAGCAGTTTTGTGAGTTTTGCGTGTGTTTTTTAAAATCTCATAGTCCTTGTAAGATGATTTTTAACAACGAAATACACTTTAGTCGAGTAGTATAAAGTGTCTAATTAAGTATGCAAGTGCGTAGATTCAAACACGCATCTATCATGTATTTTTGATTTTTTGATTTTTTGATTTAAGTTATTATTATATGGGTCTTTTCTTTATAATATTTTTATGTTTTTTTTCTTTTGGGCTTATTGTTTTAAAGATCAAAATAGTTTGGATAAATCCTAAATCTTAACAAGTTCAAACCCAAACACAGTTAAAAATGGATCCAAAAACGAACATTCCAAAAAAAAAAGAGAGTCCCACGCAGTTGCCTACGCGGATGGCTTAAGAAACTTTAAAATTGTCCTATTATAATATAACTCAATCCAAAAATAATAAAAAATAGATCCAAAAACGAACAGACCAAAAAACAAAAAAAGTGAGTCCCACACGTCTGCCTACGTAGATGGCTTAAGGAGGCTTGAATAATATAGATTAAGAGCTCAAAAAATTAATTAACTGCACATATTTCCTAATATATATTTTCAAAAAATTTGTATGTGAAGTAAAATTAAAAAACAACAAAATTTAAGTATTTTTCTTATTTATTAAATGAATCTGTAATTTCTCTTACATTTTAATAGCTACTATAATTTCATTGAAAACATTCCTCACCACCGACTCCAGACTCTGGCAAATGGATTCCTACAGTCGATGACGCCGTAGATAAAAATGTCAAATCATTTATGAACAAAACCCAAATTTACAAAAAAACATATATAAAAACATATCTAATGAAACCTAAACAATGAATATTAACTTAATTAAAGTTATTTTCAAATTGGTAAATCATTTCATACAAATATAAATATATAATTATATCAAGTTTTGACCTACACTATAAAGACTATTTATAAAAAAAGACACATATTTTGACACACTAAAAACTATATTATAGCCTAAAATTCTTATAAATCTTACTTCGCATATAAATAACATTTTAACACATTATATATATAATATTTTACTTTACACTCTTGATACATTCTTTACATTTCATTATTATTTGGTGTCATTAGAAGAACCCACTAAACCAACAATCGAAAAAATACAGGCAAACACAATAATCATGGCTCCACGCTTGTACGGGGAGTATGCAACTAGTATTGAAAATGATTCCCGTTGCACAATTCTTTTTGTTATGTATACTCTCCTTTAATTTCTATATATTTTGGATACGCAAATGTGAAACCGGAAGTTGTGGTATAATTTAAGTAGTCTTAAAAGCTACTACAAAGTATCTGAATAGCTGAAGAAAGAGGATATGCCTAATCTCTTTGGCTCCTTAAACTAAGAGTTGGCTAATGTTCATGAAGTGCACATGTTGATCCTAGGCGTATAATTTTGATAACGTTAGAACTTCTTAATTAATGCTAAGATTCAGATATTTCTCTTTGGGTGCCTAAGAAACTACCATTGTACCTCAAAAATTATGTGATTATTAACTAAAATCCGTACCTAAAATGTATTAGTTAAATAGTCATTAAAGTGTATTTAAGAAACTTTATGGGTTTCTATGGATAATCATGCTTTAAAATCTTGGTCACCTGTACGTTTGGACTTTTGATTTTATTTGATATATTCTTTTATACAAGTCTAGTAAAGGTGGCTGTTATGTAAAACTGTTCATTCACCTGTAATTCAGAAATTTCAAAAGGTCAATATACGAAGAAAATTACGTTTTTTGTAGTACAATTGAAACGATAAAATTGTTTCGAAATGTAGACTTATCGTAAGCTTGACTAAATCAATATTGTAGGAGGTGGGCTGTACCCACCCCTCAAGGCCTACGGAAAATCACACTCGGCCCGGTAAGAGTGAACAGTTAACAAGGCCAAAAGATTCACTTATATCCGAGTGGCGTCCGTACAAGCAGGAAGTGGCGTTATCGAGCTGATAACAGGCCCAATACCGGAGGCCCACGAGCCGAGAACGACCTAGGTTAAGACCGAGGAGTCCAAGCTATAAAAGGAGAGGGAAGGAACACGAGCGAGGGATCCGAAAACTTGACAAAGAGACGGCGGCATAGATTAGGGCAAATAGCTAGATTTATTCCGTTGTCTTAATCAACCCCAAACGTAATCCCGGTAAAGCTCCCGAGCACCGGGATTCTCTTTGTACTCTCTCCAGTTATAAATAAAATCTTCCGTTCTCCCGGTTTGTCTTGATTTACACCTTTGTAATAACCCACCGACGAGTCCCGTCACTCACTTTACTGACATACGACCGAACTCGGTTCGAACAGTTGGCGCCCACCGTGGGGCATAACAAAGTAGTGTGATATAAAGATGAACGAAGAAGCTCCCTCCGACGTGCAACCGGAAGAAACTCCACCGGTTCCGAACGCAGATACCCTTATGGATTCCGTCCAGGCCCGGCTTGCTCATCAAGAAGAGGTTCAAAAGACGACTAACGAGCACCTCGCAGCCATCGCCGCCGCGCTCGCAAACCCAGACGGAAATCTCTCGACGGCTCGACGATTTCTTTTCAACACAAACCCTACTCCTACTCCGGCTAACCAACCCATTCAGCCGATTGATACCCCGGTTGACACCGTCCAACCGGCGGACAACCCATATCTACAAACCGTTCGCGAAATCGCCGAGTTAAAACTCGCACTTCAAGAGATTCATTCTCAGATCCACCACGTGACGAGTGAAGCTCCTCAGATAGACAAGGTCCTCGCAACCGCCCTCCGTACACCCTTCACTCGCCGCATTGCCGACGTCAGACTACGAATCACGGAGAAGATCCGCCTCCCTACCTTTGGCGGCACTGACGACCCATCGGAACACATGACGACATTTAACATCGCCATCCGGGAAAATTTCAACGACGCCGAGCGAGACGCCGGCTTTTGCCAGCGATTCGTCGAGAGCCTCGAAGGAGCCGCGCTGAACTGGTTCTCCCGCTTACCGGAAAACTCCATTGACACCTTTCGTGATCTCTCGACGGCTTTCCTGAAGCACTACATCATGTTCACTAACCAGAAAGCCACCGCCTCCGATTTGTTGAAGCTATCTCAGCTGCACGGCCAAACCCTAAGAGACTTCATGGAGAAATTCAAGGACGTCGTGTCTAAGGTAGACGTCCCCGACAACATCGCAGTGGATGCCCTGAAAAATACGCTTTACATCCACTTCTGAGAAGACCTTTACTGCAACCCAACGACATCGCTTCAGGACGCTATCGCACGCTCGAACAACTTCATCCGAATGGAAGAAGATACCAAGGCGATGATAAGCAAGCAGCATGCGAATAAACCAGCGCCGAGCAAAACCTCCGACTCAAAGCAAGAGCCGAGACAACACTCGGCGGACGAAAAACAGCCGAAGAAAAAGAGCTTCGTCTACATGGTAGACGAGGACGCCATCTCCGACTCCACAGTCGTAGTTCGCGCCAAAGGATGGAATCACTATCAACGTAAGGAGGACGGTGAACTGAGCGAACCAACATCCCAGAAACCCGACACCGATGAGCGCGAACCGTACTGCTCATACCATAAATCCAGGGCGCACGACTCAAAGGATTGCAAGCAGCTCAAGGAGATACTGTTCGGAAAATATTCCCGCGGCGAAATCCCAACCGACCCTCCAAAACCGCGTCCGAAAGGGAATAACAGCTGGAGCAAGAACAAGGATAAAAGAGGCCAGAAATCGTCAAGCACACCCAGCAAAGTGTTGGTGTCGAAAACAGTACTCTCGAAATCAACGTCTGCGATAGCTTCTGTAAAAGGGAGATCATTACTTTCCGCAAAAATGATTTTATAAAACTCAGAATCGTTTTATAAAACTCGAGAATCATTTTGTAAAACTCGAGAATCGTTTTATAAAACTCGAGAATCGTTTTGTAAAACTCGAGAATCGTTTTATAAAACTCGAGAATCGTTTTATAAAACTCGAGAATCGTTTTATAAAACTCGAAGAATCGTTTTATAAAACTCGAAGAATCATTTTATAAAACTCGAGAATCGTTTTATAAAACTCGAGAATCGTTTTATAAAACTCGAGAATCGTTTTATAAAACTCGAGAATCGTTTTATAAAACTCGAGAATCGTTTTATAAAACTCGAGAATCGTTTTATAAAACTCGAGAATCGTTTTATAAAACTCGAGAATCGTTTTATAAAACTCGAGAATCGTTT
>CAKOAT010199044.1:6576-29973 GCA_932364175.1 Eruca vesicaria subsp. sativa
ATATCTTGGGTCACAAGGAACTTGTGACACAAGACAAGAACCAAATCAGCAAGAATGAAGAAATGAGCTTTGTGGCGTGTTGGTTTGAATATTGTGACCGTTGGGGCAAAGTCAGAGGAGCTTGAAGAGCTGGAAACAGGCTGGCGTGAGCTTTCTCTTGACTGTGTATTGACCATGTATCTGGACAGATACATGGGAATGTTCGTGGGAGCTTAAGGAGAGCCAATGAGAGTGCATCCTTCCTTGACCAGATTTAAATCAGCCAATCACCATCAAGCACGCCAAGACCAGACCAAGACCACATCCTGGACGTCCATTATCTTTATTTCAAGTGTTACTAGCCATTAGATTAAGGGTTCAATGGTTTCAGATTGTAATGAGCTTATATAAGCTCTCATATGTCAATTTGTAAGCTCTTAAGTGAGAGAGAGGGGTTTCCTCTCCTCCTTCATAATAAAGTGTGTGTTCTTGGCTAGAATCCCTTTCAATCTCCCCCTTTCTTATACACAAATCTCATATACTCTCTTATAATCTCACAAACACTCGTTTCTGGTTTTGATACACACACATACCATCATTCCATTTCCATAACCAAACTAAGCTCAAATCTGCCTTGTAAAGGCTTTGTTGTTTCTCACACTCACACACGACCTGAACTCTGAAAATCTAACAGAAAGTTCCTAAATGCATCTATCACCCTATCTTTTGATGGAATTAAAGTTAACAAGATGTATTTGGATTTTTCATCAATAAAAGTTACAAAATACTTATGATTATCTCTAGACATTATTGGAGCAGTCCACACATCAAAATGTATTAAATCAAAGCAACTTTCATATATAGTAGAGGACTTTCCAAAGACATTCTTACAATGTTTGCCTAAAATGCAAGCCTCACAATTATTATTTTCAAAAACAACACCTGGTAACATCAAGTTCAATGTTCTGAGGATGCCTTAGTCTAGCATGCCACAAAGAATTTTTATTCAAAACAGAAGCAAAATTGAAACAACTAATATCAGAAACATGAGCTACGTCTTCAAGAACATATAAGTCTCCTTTGGTAGCTCCTTTCCCAATCAACTTGGTACTCTCAATATCCTGAAACTTCACATCATCAGGGGTGAATATCACATTGCAATTTAAATCTTTGGTACACTTCCTGACACTCAAAAGATTGTTAGTAAATTCAGGCATGTATAAAGCTTTAGAATCTCTACTAAACAATCTTAAGGTACCAATACCTCTAATAGGAATCTTATCGACATTTGCAATCAACACATTACCATTAGCCGGTTCTATGTTCTAAATTAAATAGTGTCACTTATCATATGATGGGTAGCTCCAGAATCAATTATAAGAGGTCTAGTCAAGTTCTCAGCTTTATTACACAGAATACTAGGTGACTTGCAAGTAATAAGAGGTTCATTCAGTTTATTATCCATTTCTATCTTATTACCATTCATCCTAGCTAGACTAGACAAGTTATAAGGTTCCTTAGGATAACTAGAGATCAAGGAAGCACCATAAGAGTTAGCAAAGATATTACCATTGTCTTTGAGCATCTTGATAAGATCCTCTATGTCCAAACGCCTAATGTAGTCATTGGTGTTGCCACGGTTGCTTGTAGAGCCTCCTCCACCCGTGTAAGCCACCATAGACTTGCCATCAGACGCCTCCTTAACCTCACCACCAATACCCTTGCTTGAACCAGCACAATTGGAACTCTCAGCCATGCTTGCCTTCCCATCTTTATCCTTCATAAACTTGGCCGGCTTAAGGTGAGGATGGAGAATCCAACACTGACTCTTCTTGTGGCCATACTTCTTGCACTGATCACAAGTTCCATTGAACCTTCCCTCATACCTCCTATCCTCATTTCTCCCATAAGCCGCCTTGTTAGCTTGGACACCATCTCCTTGAGCTTCCTGAACCGCTTGATTGGGAAGAGTGAGCTCACCCTTCCTCCCAAAAAATCCAATGTTCCCTTGCTCATTTTGGATTTGAGCACACACATCCTCCAAGTTAGGTAGCTTCTTAGCTCTCAACATGTGTTTGATGAGACCATTGTAGGCCGGATTGAGTGTGAGAAGTAGTCCAAATAATTTATCTTGCTCATGCCTCTCTTTCAACTGATCTTCGTCTGTAGTACTTGGCCTAAGAGCTTCCAACTCGGACCACAAATCTCTAAACTTCCCAAGGTGCTTGGTGAACTCCACATCCTCTTGAACCAACCCATTGATTGCCTTCTTAACCTCAAACACACGGCTTAGGTTAGACACATTCCCATAGACCTTCTTCAAGGTATCCCATAGATGCTTTGCCTTGGTACACTATATGTATGCTTCAAGGATTGGTTGATCTAGAGATCCTTGGAACACGGACATAACCAAGAGATCATCTTGTTCCCACTTCTCATCATCCGCAGTGATGGTACCATCTTCACCTTCTTGAGTAGTCCTCTTTGGAGCTTCACCAGACACGATATGGCTCCATACACCTTTACTCCCCACGGCTGTCTTCACCAACTGAGACCACAACAAGTAATTACCTCCTTTCAAGGTAACCGGAACCTTCATTTTCATACTACTTCCCTCCATCTTCACAGCTTGACTACACCAGCTTGCAAAACGGATCTAGTATGAACCACACGACCAAACAAGAGATAAAGCTATAACCTTGAGCTTACTTCCTCCACAGAAACTATCTTCCAAGACCACACAGCTCGGAACCAACAAGAACACAAGAAAGATTCAAGCTATATCCGGAAAGCTTTAAGCTTGAATCTTCAAGAACCAAAACGAGAACTCAGATTGCCTTCAACCTGGCTCTGATACCATAATGTTTTTGTAGATATCTGAGTTTAGTAAGAGATTAAGAGACTAAAAGAGAGATTAGACAAGAATCTGAGACTAAGAGACTTGAGATTTGAATAGTAACTTAAGACTAAAGAGAAAGAGACTCAAAACTTTCTTCTTTAATCTTAATGATGAGTTTACATATATATATATATATAGCTGAGGTAAGTAAGGGTTTTCGTGTGTAGAGAAGAAGATAAGCTTCAACATTAAGCATGTGGAGTCAACACTTTAGGCGCCTCTGATTTGAAATGAATGGCCAAGATAAGCCACACGCTTGATACTAAAGGGATCTTGACCGGATGCTTTCTTCACCTTTACACCTTGGACCAGCTGGAAAGTAGAGAGACCTTATCTTCAAACGGTAACAAGAGAGAGCCTCCTTCCCATTCAGAGTCTTTGCTTCCCAAAGCCTCTTCATCACTCGGAGTCTTCCACCTCTCTTCCTTAGCTCAATAGTACCATCAGTACCATAAGCCACAAGTTACCATACTTGTACGGATATCTCTTGGTCCGTACAACTCACCCTAAATTTGCACTTCTCAGAATGTTGTCCAAGATCATTTCCACACTTGTAATGATCAAGTGGTCTGTACAGTCCGTACTGTCCGTACCACTTCTTGCCCAAAGCTTCTAACTCCATCTTCTCTCGTACAAAACCACCTCAACATATCTAAACCTCCATCCTAACACATATCTCAACATTTGGTCATGCCAAAGTGGAAATGATCGAGTGTGGTCCGTACAGGTCCGTACCGTCCGAGTACATCCGTCCGCAACAAACCTGTCCGGCCAACTCTCTCACTTCCTTTCTCTAATGGCACAACCCAATGTCTCAACACCTTATATAATGGAGTTAAAGAAGTCCCAATATAATTAAAATATAGGCTGGATGTCGGCAAGGATGCAAGAGAGCCGTTGGAGTGGTGTGGACCACTTGGTCATATGTTTTCCTAAGGCTTAGGTGCTGTCACTTTCAGTCCAAACCAGCAGCTCTCTCTCCTCTTTGTTTATTCTTTTCTTTATCAACTTGTGTCCAGATTAAGTCTTTAAATATGTTGTAATGTGTAACCATTTCAAGCAAGCAATATAATTTATTCTTATTGCCTCTCTCTCTCTCTCATGGATTCGTCCATCTCTCTCTTTAATTCTTGCTCAGTTTCCAGCAACTAAATCTCTCTTTAATCTCACAATCACAAGCTAAGCACAACACTGAATGGGAGGGGCTTTGTTAAGTCTCAAGCTGATCATACATTGTTCACACTCTCCAGCAAACAAGGAATCATTGTCATCCTAGTTTATGTAGATGATATCATCAACACTGGAAGTGACAAGGGAGGTATCGACTCAACTAAGACCTTTCTTAAATCAGCTTTTGATATCAAAGATTTAGGAGAGCTTAAGTACTTCCTTGGGATCGAAATTTGCCGGTCTAAAGATGGTTTGTTTCTGTCTCAAAGGAAGTACACCCTTGATATCTTAAGTGAGGCAGGAAACTTAGGAGGAAGACATGCCAAAACTCCACTTGAAGAGGGCTATAAGGTTCTACGAGAGGGGGAGTTTGAGGATACACCATTTGAAGATGTCAAGAGGTACAAAAGGATGGTTGGGAAGCTGATTATCTAACCATCACTCAGCCTGATGTGTGCTTTGCTGTGAACCAAGTGAGCCAATATATGCAAAACCCCAAAGTCCATCACTGGAACATGGTTGAGAGGATCTTGAGATATTTGAGAGAGGCTCCTGGTCAAGGAGTATGGATGGCTTGCAACAAGAGTACTGAAGTGGTAGGATACTGTTGAGTTTAGATGAGTAATAAGGCATTGTGTGAAAGAAGAGAAGCATTTGGGAGTGTCTTGGAGTGCAAGTAAAGTTAGGTTTTGGAGCTTTGTGTCCGTACAACAATGGAGTCTTGGAGTTGAAGGTACCCGGGTACTTTACCATAAGAAGAGGAAGAAGAAGACCAAAGACTCTAAAGGGAAGAGAGTCTTTGGATGTATCTGTTTATGGATAAGGCTGGCTCGTGTAACAGGCTGGAAAGGTGCATAGTAAACCAGGCTGGAAAGTAGCATCTGGTCTAAGATGCTGAAAGCATCAAGCGTGTAAAGCACCACAGCCTTTCATTCAAACCATACGCTCCTCTCCTTGTTGAATTCACATGCTTGGTCAATACCTTATCTTTTCATCACCCAAAACCCTTATGTATCTTCCTATATAATGTTGTAACTCATCTTGAATAATACTCATACAGTTCTTAAGCATTTCAAAGTCTCATTTCTCTTTGTCTCTTATCTCGGATTTCTTAAGTATCTTAATAAATCTCTACCAAATCTGTTTATACACTCAAATCTACTAAAATATTATGGTATCAGAGCCATGTTAGGCTGTTTCCAGATTTGAGTTCGTGATTCTTCAAAGGAGAAAGAAGAAAACTTTGAAGATTAAGAAGGTGTGTTCTTGGTGGTTCACAGTTAGAAGGGTGAAGTGTTGGGTCATTTCCGTGAAGGTGAAGATTAAGGTTTCAAGCTTTAGTAACTGAGTAGTGTGTCTTAGAGAAGCTAAAGAAGGCGTTGTCAAGATGGAAAAAAACAACAACAATCACATGAAGATTCCGGTCACTCTAAAAGGAGGGGGGAACTATTTACTCTGGTCTCGAGTGGTGAAGACAGCTGTGGGGAGTAAAGGCTTGTGGAATCACATTACCTCAGGTGAAGTTTCAAAGCTTATTACTCATGTTGATGACCAAGAAGTGGTCACGAGTGATGAGGAGAAGTGGCAGCAAGAGGACATGATGGTTCTGGCTGTTCTTCAAAGCTCTTTGGATCCGACTATTCTTGAAGCAAATAGCTACTGTGAGAAGGCGAAGGATCTGTGGGATACACTCAAGAAGGTGTATGGGAACATCTCTAATCTCAGCAGGGTGTTTGAGGTAAAGAGAGCTATCAACAATCTGGTCCAAGAGGACATGGAGTTTATAAAACATCTTGGGAAGTTCAGATCCTTGTGGTCGGAGCTGGAAATGTTGAGGCCAGGAACCGTGGATCCTGATGAGTTGCATGAGAGGAGTGAGCAAGATAAGGTGTTTGGGTTATTGTTGACACTAAACCCGACCTATAATGAGCTCATCAAGCACATCTTGAGGTCCTCAAAGCTCCCGGATCTTGAAGAAGTTTGTGCTCAAGTTCAAAAGGAGCAATGGTCTCTTGGTATCTTTGGAGGAAAGGGAGAGCTGACTCTAGCAAACCAAGCAGAATGAGCTCAAGCAAATAAGGCTGTGTATAACCGTGGAGAGGAGAGGAAGTTCAGTGGGACATTTGACCATTGCAAGAGGCAAGGGCACAAGAAGAATCAGTGCTGGATTCTGTATCCTCACTTGAAGACGGCTAACTTTATGAGGGATAAAGAAGGAAGGGCTCATGTTGCTCAAGAGGACAAGGAGAACTCGGCTAATGGTGGGAGCGCAAGTGCTAGTTCAAGCAAGGGACATGGAGCCGGTGATGGTGTGTCTATGTCTGCTCAAGCAAGCCGGGGCTCACCAAGGATCAGTGACAATGAGGTGCTTAGGAGATCAGACATTGATGCTCTAATTAAAATCTTCAAGGACAATGGTAACAAGCTTGGTAATAAAAGGTTTTCAGAGCTCAAGTGCCTTTGAGTGATGAACACAAATATGAGAGAATGAAAAGAGATTAAGAGATTTAGAGAATGAAATGAGATAGAAGAGAGATTGATGAATGAGATCCGTGAGAGACTAAGAGAGATTGAGAGAGAGACTTTGTATCAAGAAACTTAAGAGATTAAGAATTAATGGTAACAAGTTTATGAAGAAGAGAGACTCTCTCAGCTTAATGTTTACACTCGACAATACAAGACAATATAAAGGAAAATAATCAGCTACAAGGGTTTTCAACTTTACTATAGACAAGCATGTGAAGTCATAAAGCAAAAGGAGCCTTTATTTGAATTCCTTGGACCAGAAAGCTCATCCGTGTGAATGACTAGTAACACTGGACGTAGCTATCTTTGTTTCTACTCCTTTTGGACAGCTAAAGACAGCTAAGACCCACGCCAACGTTATCTTCAAACGGCTACAGCATTTGGCATCTCCAAGATGCTCATTTCATGCCTTCTTGGACCAACTCCTCTTTCCTTGTCTCTCATTTGGTTCCTTGTGTCTTAAATCCCTTGATAATGCCTTAGGACACAAGTAAAGACATTTAGAAGTGTACGGATCAACCCTAATCCGTACACTTTCACCCTAAATTTGCCCAAGTCCCAAATGGACCTAAATGATCAAATGTGAGTTTTGGTTGAGGTGGTCCGTACAGTCCAAGTACATCTGTCTGTACCAAATCTGTACGGCCTCACCCTAACTTAGCACATTTATCATTAATCTCCAAACCTCTCACATCTTCCTAGCTTCAGTCTACACCCTTTAGAGCACCTACATTGCTCTACATTGCTCCACACAAGTCTTGGTGACTCCATAAGCTTCTCATGGAGTTATGGACCAAGCTTGCTTATTAAACTAACGTGATCATTTCTTCACTTCAGTTTAACACTCCCCCTCAAGCTTGACTCTATAGATCCCAAGTCAAGATTGGAACCGTGAAGAAATCCCTCATTAAAAACCTTACAAACATTGCAAGGAAAAGAGTAGATCCTCCACGGCCTAGGGATTAGCTATTGAGTTCTTGTGTCTAAAACCAATGTGGTTGGACACAAGTAACTCTGGATCAAGGCCTAAAAGGTATAGCAAGTATGAATCACCATAACTTGGTATCCTTGAGCACAAGCAACCGGCTAGTCCTTAGTGAGGCTGGTTTAGGGTCTCCCCCTCTCTACAAGCTTTCACCATTCTTGAAAGGCAAGGAAACGACCAGACCATCTTCTTTGAACCTCTAGATGCATCACTTGAACTCTAGAACTCGGCTTGACCTCTTCTTCAAACAATAGACCCGGTTTGGATCTCCCCCTCTCAACTGACTTCATTAGCCATCTTAGAAAGGCTAGGGCATGACCGGATCATCTTCTTATCTTCAGAGAGGCTCAAGCTTTAGATTGGTACCTGAATCATCATTCCAAAAGTGTATCAAAACTTACCAAGACATTAGGATCAATCCAAAAATAAATTTAGATACAATGTACTTAGCTTGATCAAGACCAATGATTCAAAGCAACTTAGACAATTTCTAAATGAAGCAAGATATCAATGATGGATCTTATAAATGAAGCAAGATATAAATAGCAATTGGATTGATCACACTAACAACAATTCATTCAACCATTTTAGATATCATTTCAAGATTAAAAGGAAATGATGAATGTATTAAAATGAATTGAGTTTAAGAAACTTCTCTTTGTTTTAGATGAGGAGTGGCTGGCTTGGAATTCCACTTGAATCCCTCACTTGTCCATTTACAACCTCTTCACGGACACCACCAACTTGTATAGCCTCATTCTCAACCGGCCGGATTGGTAATGAGCCTTCATCTTACACACACCAGGACGGCTCTGAACAAACCCTTTGCATAAGCACGCCACTGCTTATACCCTTGTTTATGATCCTTTGGTGAAGTCCTTGTAATGGCGACACATTGGACCATATATCTACCCATCATGTCTCCCCCTCAAGCTTAGGACCGAGTCTAGAATGTACTAAGCTTGAAGAACTGTGAGTAATACATGGTCTTAGGACCACCGGTCTTGTACAAGACTTAGGTGATGGTCTTAGTCATTGTGAGCTTGCTCTCTTCCTTCTCAAGGAACTGAAAACTTAGGGTTAGGGCTTGTACGGATTTGGTACGGACGGATGTACTCGGGCCGTACGGATCCGTACAAGACCAATGTTGCCCTAAGATTCTTAAAACTCCAATCTTTATAAATTGATGTGAGCAAGATTTGGGATGATGTTTACTCTCAGGAACATCATCTAAGATTGTATCTTGGTGCACAAGGCAAGTGGTGACGTGGTGGTGAAATCACAAAGTGAAGAGAGTTTGAAATGGTAGCTTTGGCGCTAAGGAAGTGTCTTGGAAGGTGCCTAAAGCTAACCATGGTTCTGCCTGAGTAAGACAGGCTGTAAAGGAAGGTTATGAACCTGGACACAAAGAGGATCAGGTTCATAATGCACCAAAAGCAAAAGGGAAAGCAAAAGGAAAAGGTGGAGCTTTACACTTGCATATGATCTGATCCATCAAATTCAAATGGAGTGATCTTGTGCATCCATTCAGTCCACGCCTCTTTACAGCTTGCACCAGCACACATCAAGACCAGTCCTCTCCCATCTCAGCCATCCATCTTCTTAAGTTAATAGGAACCATTAGATGTAGGTTTAATGAGTTCCAAAGTGTAAAATGCTATATAAAGCCATTGTGGCCGAGTTGTAAAAGTTAAGAGAGTGAGGGGGCATTGCCTCTCCTCCTTCAGAAATAAAAACAGTGTGTTCTTGATCAGATTCTCTTTAGACTATCCCTTTCTTAAACTCTTAAACTTATACACTCTTAAATCTCTCAAAGACTCTTGTTTCTGATCATAGTTCATACTTGTTTAGTCATCAGATTTCTTTCTTCACCAAACAAACATCAAACTCGTTTTTCTATTCTCTTACACACACAACAATAGTTGCTAGATCTCTTAGAAACAAACATGGTATCAGAGCCAGGTTCATTAGAACATGAGCTTGAAGCTTTCACGTGATTAGAGCTCTCTCCTCAACTGAAAATCAAACCGCTAAGACATGTGCATCTGGTTCTAGTGTCTTGAAGAAAAAGAGGTCTGAAGCTCAAGATGGCGTGTTCTCCTGTTCTATCAAGCTATCCTGACCAGTCCAAGTGAAGAGATTCGTTGGAAGCAAAGGTGGATGGAGAGGATTAGCTACCCTCTTTCAAAACACCTTGTCCAAGCTGTTCTTGTTCATCCGGGTACAAGAGAAGTTATCAAGGAGCTGGTTCTGAGAAGTCTTGAAGAAAGGAGGGGTCTTTGAGTTGGTGGTACAAGATGGTGGGTCATGAACTGAAGGAGAACGAGATGGGTGACGATCCAAGCTCAAAATCTCAGCTAGCCATGGCCGGATCTGTTACAGGTACAAGGACCAACCTGGTTCCTTGAGAGTGAGCGATTCTTAAACTAAATGTTTGTTGCGCTTGTGTTATGAACTGAGTGTGATTGTGTGGTGTGATGAGAACTTAAGGATTGAATAGAGATTGCTAAATGAAAAAGTTTAGTTCTTGTTGCTTAATGTGTATTGATTTGGTGATTGAAAAGTTAAAATGAATGCTCTGGATTAAGTTAAGAGAACTAGGATAATAAGATAGTGTATCTGAATCTGGTTGCTCTTGAACTTGAATCCGACCTAAAGCATGTCATTGTCTGATGTTGTGTGATGATAGAAGTGATTAGCTCCGGTTCCTTGTAGTGAAGAATGTGTTTGATTGAAACTGCTTGCATACATGGATTGAAAACCGTTTTAAAGTTAATGCATTCTATCATAGTGCTGCCTTACATTGAAGCATTAGATTCATGTCTAGATGCTGAGTTAAGGAACATGGAAAAATTGCCTAAGTAGCTTGCATTGTATCTTGAAGGGAACATGCTTGTATTTAGAGAGTTTGCTTACATAGATAAGAGCTTGCTAATGATTGTTTCTGTCTAGTGTGAAGCTAGAGACATTGGTGATCAAAACTTGATGATAAATCAAGAGATGATCACAATGCTATTGTGTCTTATCTTTGCTGGAGTTTGAGTGATGTTTCAGGTTCACAAGAAGTGCTCTTGGTTCACCATCCATCCATGTAGAAGAGGAAGACTTTGCCCATTGTTGAAGGCAATGGAGAATGGTTACTAAAGAAGAGAGGCGCCACTGATGTGAAGGTCTCACTTTCAAGCTTGGCTCTCAAGTCTCAATCCAAGCTTGAGGAGGGGATTAAGTGAGCTATAAGGCGGTTCATGAGGTCCATTGCATGCACACTGAAGAAGCGATCTAGGTCTAGGCAGTGGCGTGTCCAGGCAAGAGATTGTTCAGAGCAGTCTTGGCTTGTGAGAAGATGAAGGTTACTCTATCAATGCGGCTTCTAGAGTGAGGTGGTTGAAGAGTTAGCTGAGGGTTCCACAAGCATTCCAATAAGGTGGTGAGATCAGAAGAGATGCAGCAATGGAGTGATGAAGATTAAGGATCAAGAAGCTATTCCGTCCAAGCTAGACTTGTTCCACATGCTCTAGCTTGAGGGGGAGTGTTGAGAAGCTTCTTGGGATCCTAGAGCTTGGTGTTATTCAAGAGGAGAAGCAACCAGAGTTTAGGAAGCAATGTAGAGAAGGAAGAAGCAATCTCCAATGCGGCTTCAAGTGTTGAGGTGGTTGGAGTGTTGGTGATGAGTTCTCACATAGTTCCAGAAGCATGGTGGTTATCCTAGAAGAAGAAGCAACCAAGACTCACATAAGACTTGTATGTGGAGTGTGATCTGGTAGTCCGAGGCCTTAACCTAACAAGATGGTTAGGTGAAAGGGGGAGAGACCAAGATCAGTATGGAGGAAGCACACATGGTGTTGGTGTTGTGCTAGTGGAGTGATGCACTTCTAAAGCATCACATGAGGGCCATGATTTAGGGTCTTTGTGTGTCCATCACACTGATGAGAACACAAAGACCCACTGGCCAATCCCTAGGCCTTGTAAGGCTCTACTCTTTTCTTTATGAGGGTTTTATCCCTAAGGAAGGTTTTCTCTCGTAAGGTTTTTAATGAGGGAGTACTTCAAGGTTCCAAGCTTGACTTAGGATCACTAGAGTCAAGCTTGAGAGGGAGTGTTAACTTAAAGAAGAGAAATGGTATTGAGATGAGATTGGATGAAGCAAAGGTCTTGTGCAAGATTAGGGTTGATCTCCGGGAAGCTATAGAAGAGCTTTAGGAGTATCTCAGAAGGTCAAGGAGTGATCTAAGGCTGGTGCAAGGTTAGGGTCAAGTCAAGGAGTGACTTGACACCATTTGGGAGGAGATGGAGTAGTGTGAAAACTTAGGGTTAGGGCTTGTATAAATTTGGTATGGAGGGATGTACTCGGGCCGTACGGATCCGTACAAGACCAATGTTGCCCTAAGATGCTTAAAACTCCAATCTTTATAAATTGATGTGAGCAAGCTTTGGGATGATGTTTACTCTCAGGAACATCATCTGAGATTGTATCTTGGTGCACAAGGCAAGTGGTGACGTGCTTGTGAAGTCACAAAGTGAAGAGAGTTTGAAATGGTAGCTTTGGCGCTAAGGAAGTGTCTTGGAAGGTGCCTAAAGCTAACCATGGTTCTGCCTGAGTAAGACAGGCTGTAAAGGAAGGTTATGAACCTGGACACAAAGAGGATCAGGTTCATAATGCACCAAAAGCAAAAGGTTGAGCTTTACACTTGCATATGATCTGATCCATCAAATTCAAATGGAGTGATCTTGTGCATCCATTCAGTCTACACCTCTTTACAGCTTGCACTAGCACACACCAAGACCAGTCCTCTCCCATCTCAGCCATCCATCTTCTTAAGTTAATAGGAACCATTAGATGTAGGTTTAATGAGTTCCAAAGTGTAAAATGCTATATAAATAATGTTTTTGTAGATATCTGAGTTTAGTAAGAGATTAAGAAGAGATTAAGAGACTAAAAAGAGATTAGACAAGAATCTGAGACTAAGAGACTAAAGATTTGAATAGTAACTTGAGACTAAAGAGGAAGAGACTCAAAACTTTCTTAATTAATCTTAATGATCAGTTTAGAAATATAATAGCTGAGGTAAGTAAGGGTTTTCGTGTGAAGAGAAGAAGATAAGCTTCAACATTAAGCATGTGGAGTCAACCCTTTAGGCGCCTCTGATTTGAAATGAATGGCCAAGATAAGCCACACGCTTGATACCAAAGGGATGTTGACCGGATGCTTTCTTCACCTTTACACCTTGGACCAGCTGGAAAGTAGACAGACCTTATCTTCAAACGGTAACAAGAGAGAGCCTCCTTCCCATTCCGAGTCTTTGCTTCCCAAAGCCTCTTCATCACTCGGAGTCTTTCACCTCTCTTCCTTAGCTCAATAATACAATCAGTACCTTAAGCAACAAGTTACCATACTTGTACGGATATCTCTTGGTCCGTACAACTCACCCTAAATTTGCACTTCTCAGAATGTTGTCCAAGATCATTTCCACACTTGTAATGATCAAGTGGTCCGTACAGTCCGTACCACTGCTTGCCCGAAAGCTCCTAACTCCATCTTCTCTTGTACCAAACCACCTCAACACATATAAACCTCCATCCCAACACATATCTCAACATTTGGTCATGTCAAAGTGGAAATGATTGAGTACATCCGTCCGTACCAAACCTGTCCGGCCAACTCTCTCACTTCCTTTCTCTAATGGCATAACCCAATGTCTCAACACTCCCACTCAAGCTAGACACCAAAAAGATGGTTCTAGCTTGAACAGACATGAGGTCTTCCTCATTAAAAACCTCACCAGATTGGTGAGGAAAAGAGTAAAGACCCAACGGCCAAAGGGACTTAGCTAGAGACAGAAAGATCTATGAGTCCCAACCTGAAGTGGATGGACTCCATAGTCTTCTGTCTAGCTGCCTTAGTGAAGACATCAGCTAACTGATCCTCACTCCTAGTGAAACAAGGTAAGATCACTCCCTGCTCCATCATTTGCCTCACCTTGTGGCAATCAACCTCTATGTGCTTGGTCCTTTCATGAAAAACATAGTTGCTTGCTATGTGAATCGCCGCTTGGTTGTCACAATGCATTGTCATTGGGGTAGCTTGGATGATCTCTAGATGCTTCAAGATGCCTTTGATCCAAACCAACTCATTTGTAAGCTTTAGCATGGCTCTATACTCAGCTTCTGAACTAGAAGAAGACACCACCTTCTGCTTCTTACTCTTCCATGTCACCAAGTTGCCTCCAATGAATGTGCAATAGCATGTGGTTGATCTCCTATCAGTCCTATCACCTGCCCAATCCGCATCACAGTAACCAACAATCTCTGTGCTTCTATTACACCCCATCCAAACACCTAGACCTCTCGTCCCATTCAGGTACATCAAGAGCCAGTTCACCATCTCCCAATGATGCTCCTTTGGCACTTGCATATGCTGGCTTACCTGGTTCAAAGCAAAACAAATGTCAGGGCGAGTAATAGTGAGATAGATGAGCTTACCAACCAGCTTTCTATAAAGCTTTGGATCCTTGAATGGCTTGCTATCCTCTATCTCCCCCTCACGTGGAACCTTGTAACCATCCTCCGTAGGCATCTTAGCCGTCTTGCAATCAAGCTTCCCTGCATCTTTCAAAAGATCAAATATATATTTCCTTTGGGACATGAACAAACCTTCCTTGGATCTACATATCTCAATACCAAGGAAGTATTTCATTTCCCTCAAGTCTCTGATATCAAAAACAGATTTAAGAAAGTCTTTTGTTGCTTGTATACCTTCCTTGTCACTTCCAATGATGATGATATCATCAACATACACTAGAATGACAATGATACCTGCTGGAGTGGTCAGAGTGAAGAGAGTATGATCTAATTCTGACTTCCTAAAGCCTCTCCCATTCAGAGTGGTGCTCAGCTTGTAGTACCATGCTCTTGGGGATTGTTTTAGCCCATAGATGGCCTTCTTCAATCTCAACACATTGCCCGGCTTAACCAAATGCTCAAGACCCGGAGGAGGATGCATATACACTTCATCCTCAAGCTCCCCCTGAAGAAAAGCATTCTTCACATCCATTTGCCACAAATCCCACTCTAAATTCACGGCCAAGGACAACACAATTCTGATGGTATGAAGTTTAGCCACTGGTGCAAAAGTGTCAATATAATCCTCTCCATAGGTTTGAGTATATCCTCTTGCCACCAGTCTTGTCTTTCTTCTCTCTATCTTCCTATTAGGCAAGAACGTGATGGTAAAGATCCACCTACTAGTAACAGCCTTCTTGCCTTTAGGAAGTTCACTTTCATACCATGTATCATTTCTTATCATGGCTTCTGCCTCAACTTGAACAAATTCTCTACATTCCTTGTCCTCCATGGCTTCTTCATAGCTTCTTGGCACATTATTCTCATCTAGACTCACCACAAACGAGCAATGCTCCTCTGGAAACTCGGCAAAAGAACATACAGCTTGAGATGGATGCTCAACTGCTTGTGCATTGTAGTATACCCGAGTGTTAACCCAATTAAATAGAGGATGCTTGATTCTAGTACTCCTCCTCAAAGGCTGCTGCACAACCTCCACTTCCTCCTCTCCTTGATACATCTTCACATTGCTCATGAGATGCCACACCTTGATCAGGAGACCCGGAACTAGAACTCTCTTGATCACTTTGACCAATTGGTTCTCTTGATTCTTCTTCATTGTTACTCGGCTCATGTCCTTCATGATCTTCTCTTCCTCTCCCTCCCCCCATCATGATCAAGGTGGGGAGTTGTCTTGACTCAGTTTCTTGTTCTTGTGGTCTTGGAGCTTCACGTCTTGGATCCTGGGCTGTTTTGATCCCAAGCCTCTCCATAATGATCCTCAAAGTAGCTCCGCTATCTGCCGTGAGATCTTTCAAGTCCTCTTGGCTCTCCTTATCATAGTACCCTCTTGTTTCAATAAACTTTACATCCCTTGACACAAGCACTCTCCTAGTCACTGGATCATAGCATCTATACCCCTTTTGGCTTGTAGAGTAACCCACAAACATAGTCTTGATGCTCTTTGCTTCTAGTTTATTCCTCAACTCTCCCGGAACCAGTACAAAACTTAGACAACCAAAGACTTTTAGGTGCTCCAAGCTCGGCTTGTACTTGTTCAAGACCTCAAATGGAGATTGATCTTCTAGAACTCTTGTAGGACTCCGGTTAATAAGGTAACAAGCAGTGGCCACAACATCACTCCAGAATCTCTTGGGAACACTTTCTTGAAACATCATTGATCTCGCAACCTCCATGAGATGTCTATTCTTCCTTTCAGAAACACAATTTTGTTGTGGAGTATAAGGGCAGCTAGTTTGGTGCAGAATCCCATGTTGAGCAAGATAGTGCTTGAACTCATTGCTTGTGTACTCTCCTCCATTATCAGACCTGAAAATCTTAATCTTGGCATGATAATGGTTAGCCACATATGCATGAAAGTTCCTAAATGCATCTATCACCCTATCTTTTGATGGAATTAAAGTTAACCAGGTGTATTTGGATTTTTCATCAATAAAAGTTACAAAATACTTATGATTATCTCTAGACATTATTGGGGCAGTCCACACATCAGAATGTATTAAATCAAAGCAACTTTCATATATAGTAGAGGACTTCCCAAAGACATTCTTACAATGTTTGCCTAAAATGCAAGCCTCACAATTATTATTTTCAAAAACAACACCTGGTAACATCAAGTTCAATGCTCTAACATGAGGATGCTCTAGTCTAGCATGTCACAAAGCCTTTTTATTTAAAACAGAAGCAGAATTGAAACAGATAATATCAGAAACAGGAGCTAAGTCTTCAAGAACATATAAGTCTCCTTTAGTAGCTCCTTTCCCAATCAACTTGGTACTCTCAATATCCTGAAACTTCACATCATCAGGGGTGAATATCACATTGCAATTTAAATCTTTGGTACACTTCCTGACACTAAAAAGATTGTTAGTAAATTCAGGCGTGTATAAAGCTTTAGAATCTCTACTAAACAATCTTAAGGTACCAATACCTCTAATAGGAATCTTATCACCATTTGCAATCAACACATTACCATTAGCCGGTTCTAGGTTCTTAATTAAATAGTGTCACTTATCATATGATGGGTAGCTCCAGAATCAATTATAAGAGGTCTAGTCAAGTTCTCAGCTTTATTACACAGAATACTAGGTGACTTGCAAGTAATAAGAGGTTCATTCAGTTTATTATCCATTTCTATCTTATTACCCTTCATCCTAGCAAGACTAGACAAGTTATATGGTTCCTTAGGATAACTAGAGATCAAGGAAGCACCATAAGAGTTAGCAAAGATATTACCATTGTCTTTGAGCATCTTGATAAGATCCTCTATGTCTGAATGCCTAATGTAGTCATTGGTGTTGCCACGGTTGCTTGTAGAGCCTCCTCCACCCGTGTAAGCCACCATAGACTTGCCATCAGACGCCTCTTTAACCTCACCACCAATACCCTTGCTTGAACCAGCACCATTGGAATTCTCAGCGATGCTTGCCTTCCCATCTTTATCCTTCATAAACTTGGCCGGCTTAAGGTGAGGATGGAGAATCCAACACTGACTCTTCTTGTGGCCATACTTCTTGCACTGATCACAAGTTCCATTGAACCTTCCCTCATTCCTCATATCCTCATTTGTCCCATAAGCCGCCTTGTTAGCTTGGACACCATCTCCTTGAGCTTCCTGAACCGCTTTATTGGCAAGAGTGAGCTCACCCTTCCTCCCAAACAATCCAATGTTCCCTTGCTCATTTTGGATTTGAGCACACACATCCTCCAAGTTAGGAAGCTTCTCAGCTCTCAACATGTGTTTGATGAGACCATTGTAGGCCGGATTGAGTGTGAGAAGTAGTCCAAAGACTTTATCTTGCTCACGCCTCTCTATCAACTCATTTTCGGTTATAGTGCTTGGCCTAAGAGCTTCCAACTCGGACCACAAAGCTCTAAACTTCCCAAGGTGCTTGGTGAACTCCACATCCTCTTGAACCAACCCATTGATTGCCTTCTTAACCTCAAACACACGGCTTAGGTTATACACATTCCCATAGACCTTCTTCAAGGTATCCCATAGATCCTTTGCCTTGGTACAGTAGCTGTATGCTTCAAGGATTGGTTGATCTAGGGATCCTTGCAACACGGACAGAACCAAGAGATCATCTTGTTCCCACTTCTCATCATCCGCAGTGATGATACCATCTTCTCCTTCTTGAGTAATCCTCTTTGGAGCTTCCCCAGACACGATATGGCTCCATAGACCTTTACTCCCCACGGCTGTCTTCACCAACCGAAACCACAGCAAGTAGTTACCTCCTTTCAAGGTAACCGAAACCTTCATTTTCATACTACTTCCCTCCATCTTCACAGCTTGACTACACCAGCTTGCAAAACGGATCTAGTATGAACCACACGACCAAACAAGAGATAAAGCTTTCAAACTTGAGCTTACTTCCTCCACCGAAACTATCTTCCAAGACCACACAGCTCGGAACCAACACGAACACAAGAAAGATTCAAGCTTTACTCGGAAAGCCTTTAAGCTTGAATCTTCAAGAACCAAGACGAGAACTCAGACTGCCTTCAACCTGGCTCTGATACCATAATGTTTTTGTAGATATCTGAGTTTAGTAAGAGATTAAGAAGAGATTAAGAGACTAAAAGAGACTTGAGATTTGAATAGTAACTTAAGACTAAAGAGAAAGAGACTCAAAACTTTCTTCTTAATCTTAATGATGAGTTTACATATATATAGCTGAGGTAAGTAAGGGTTTTCGTGTGTAGAGAAGAAGATAAGCTTCAACATTAAGCATGTGGAGTCAACACTTTAGGCGCCTCTGATTTGAAATGAATGGCCAAGATAAGCCACACGCTTGATACCAAAGGGATCTTGACCGGATGCTTTCTTCACCTTTACACCTTGGACCAGCTGGAAAGTAGACAGACCTTATCTTCAAATGGTAACTAGAGAGAGCCTCCTTCCCATTCAGAGTCTTTGCTTCCCAAAGCCTCTTTATCACTCGGAGTCTTTCACCTCTCTTCCTTAGCTCAATAATACAATCAGTACCTTAAGCAACAAGTTACCATACTTGTACGGATATCTCTTGGTCCGTACAACTCACCATAAATTTGCACTTCTCAGAATGTTGTCCAAGATCATTTCCACACTTGTAATGATCAAGTGGTCCGTACCGTCCGTACCACTTCTTGCCCAAAGCTCCTAATTCCATCTTCTCTTGTACCAAACCACCTCAACACATATAAACCTCCATCCCAACACATATATCAACATTTGGTCATGTCAAAGTGGAAATGATTGAGTGTGGTCCGTACAGGTCTGTACGGTCCGAGTACATCTGTCCGTACCAAACCTGTCCGGCCAACTCTCTCAGTTCCTTTCTCTAATGGCATAACCCAATGTCTCAACAATAAAGCCATTGTGGCCGAGTTGTAAAAGTTAAGAGAGTGAGGAGGCATTGCCTTTCCTCCTTCAGAAATAAAAACAGAGTGTTCTTGATCAGATTCTCTTTAGACTTTTCCTTTCTTAAACTCTTAAACTTATACACTCTTAAATCTCTCAAAGACTCTTGTTTCTGATCATAGTTCATACTTGTTTAGTCATCAGATTTCTTTCTTCACCAAACAAACATCAAACTCGTTTTTCTATTCTCTCACACACACAACAATAGTTGCTAGGTCTCTTATAAACCAACAGGAACTAAGGTGTTTGAATCAACATAGAGAGACTCAAAAGACAACCTCTCATTGTATAATGATCCATGCTACACTCCTTGTAGACATTAGGACTAGACATGTCCTATGGATCATCTATACAATGGCCTTAGACCTTAGTATCTTCACCTTGGTTCTTGGTGTGTCACTGATCATATCATGTGCACCTATATCCATCAAAACTCAAGGCAAGATTAGATCTTCCCATTGGAACCAAACCAAGATCTCATTTGGTTTGATACCAATGTACAAAACAAAATGCATTAATCTTGAAAACTAGCCAACCACAAGCACAAGATTAACCATTTTAAAGACATTTCTCATGATAAAATGCAAGCAAACATCAGTACATTGCAATCATGCTGGTTTTTAAATGCATCAATACATGAATGCACAACCTAAGGACAATTCTATATGTATGCAAAAGATTCAATCCGCATGACTTAGTTTCTATATGAACCAAATTTTAAAACAAATGCAAAGCATGCTTAATGAACAATAGTTTGATCAAAACCAAAGCCACAAGTAGTCTTGACATCCTCAAAATACTACTTTTTTGATGGATCAACTATGTCATTAGCATGAAGACACAATGTGAACCGGATTGAATCATTACAAGCTCATGTATGCAAAACAACTTATCAATATAGATGCAAGTAGCCAAGATAAACCTCTCAATCCTACAACACATTCTATATGATCAAGTCATGGAAATACACTTAGCTAATGCAAAATTAGACCAGGAGATCCTGGGACAAACACACCACTCAATGCACAACATGAAACATAAACACACAAGCTCTTATTAAGGGTTAGGAGGTTTAGCTTACAACCAAGAGATCTGAGCTGATCTCTTGAACCTCCATGGTCAAGGCTCATTTGAACTTAGCAGGTTTGAGACTTGGATCCAAGACCCAACATCTCTCCTTGGTGTGACCATCCCTCTTACAATGCTCGCACTTAGCACCTCTCCTATCCTCCTTGTTGAACCGCGGAGAAGCTTTGTTGGTCCGGGAAGAAGCTTCAGCTTGAGAGGCAAGGAGTGGAACCTCCTTTGCTCCAAACAAACCAGAAGAGCCTTCCTCGTTTTGGACTTGAGAACACACTTCAAGTGTTAGGAGCTTCTCTGACCGGAGTATATGCGTGATTAGGTCGTTGTACATAGGACTGAGGGTTAAGAGCGATCCGAACACCTTATCTTGCTCCTTCCTTTCATTCAACACATCTTGGTCAAGTGATTGAGGTCTTAAAGACTCTAGCTCAGACCATAGAGCTCTAAACTTGCCAAGATGTGCTGTGAACTCAGCCTGGTCTTGAGACAGATCGTTGATAGCTTTCTTGATCTCAAAGACACGGCTGAGGTTGGATGTGTTCCCATAGATCTTGTTTAGAGTGGTCCAAAGCTCTTTAGCACTTACACAATAGGAGTAAGCCTCAAGAATAGAGGTTTCCATGGAGCTTTGGAGAATAGACAAGACCTTGAGATTCTCTTGCTGCCAACTCTCTTCTGAAACTGGTTTGGAACCGTCTTCATCTTCAGCTTGAACCACAGCTTCTTGTGTGGGTTTTGGAGCGTCTGAGACACAATAACTCCACAAACCAGCACCACCAAGAGCTGTCTTCACAAGGCAAGACCAGAGGAGGTAGTTAGGACCCTTGAGAGTAACTGGAATGACAATGGCTTTAGTAGACTTCATCTTGAGCCGGTACAAGCAAAACTGTCTTCTTGGAACTTCAAAGGTGAGAACTTTAGGAGTGGATGAACCAGACTTGGAATGAGTGATCTTGAGAGCTTGTGTGAGCGGAAGCAACTTCAGGAACTGAGCAACCTGGCTCTGATACCATAAAAGGTTTTCAGAGCTCAGGTGCCTTTGAGTGATGAACACAAATATGAGAGAATGAAAAGAGATTAAGAGATTTAGAGAATGAAATGAGATAGAAGAGAGATTGATGAATGAGATCCGTGAGAGACTAAGAGAGATTGAGAGAGAGACTTTGTATCAAGAAACTTAAGAGATTAAGAATTAATGGTAACAAGTTTATGAAGAAGAGAGACTCTCTCAGATTAATGTTTACACTCGACAATACAAGACAATATAAAGGAAAATAATCAGCTACAAGGGTTTTCAACTTTACTATAGACAAGCATGTGAAGTCATAAAGCAAGAGGAGCCTTTATTTGAATTCCTTGGACCAGAAAGCTCATCCGTGTGAATGACTAGTAACAGTGGACGTGGCTAGCTTTGTTTCTACTCCTTTTGGACAGCTAAAGACAGCTAAGACTCACGCCAACCTTATCTTCAAACGGCTACAGCATTTGGCATCTCCAAGATGCTCATTTGATGCCTTCTCGGACCAACTCATGTTTCCTTGTCTCTCATTTGGTTCCTTGTGTCTTAAGTCACTTGATAATGCCTTAGGACACAAGTAAAGACATTTAGGAGTGTACGGATCAACCCTAATCCGTACACTTTCACCCTAAATTTGCCCAAGTCCCAAATGGACCTAAATGATCAAATGTGAGTTTTGGTTGAGGTGGTCCGTACAGATCCGTACAGTCCAAGTACATCTGTCCGTACCAAATCTGTACGGCCTCACCCTAACTTAGCACATTGATCATTAAGCTCCAAACTCCTCTCACATCTTCGTAGCTTCAGTCTACACCCTTTAGATCACCTACATTGCTCCACACAAGTCTTGGTGACTCCATAAGCTTCTCATGGAGTTTAGGACCAAGCTTGTTAATTAAACTAAAGTGATCATTTCTTTACTTCAGTTTAACAGCTAACATCTTTGGATACTCATTTGGTGCTTCCATAATTGATTATGATCAGTTTAGGATTGATAGAGAACCAAATGGTATTCTAGGACAGTCTAGAATTGCTAATAGAACACCTAGAAGTATTGATCAATGCTATTATTCACTTTTGTGATTTAGTGTGTGATAATTAGATTCAAAGATAATCTGAGTGAATATTAGTGAAGATTAGAGATTATGAGATTGAGAGAATATAGAGAATAGTGAAAGGGGCTCAGAACTCCATTAATTGTCACAAATGAGTGTCTACACGAAATTAAAGAGAATACAACACTGTCTAGGATCATTGTATTCAAGCTAGACTCCTAAGCATGTGAAGTTAATACAAATGCATGGCTGAGATGCTTCACATGCTTGGACAGACTGTAAAGTTGCTCTTTACTTTCCAGCCAAGCTTAACCTTATCCTTGCCACTCTCTTGGACGAATTTCCTCCCCATTTCTTCACCAAGGTAACTTGTTATCTCATTAGATAACTTCCTGAGTTACTGTGGTAATAATAAAATTACCACAGTAAAACTCTAAAGTTACTGTCCAAGCTCAACACTTCCTTGTCTTCATCTCAACACTCCCCCTCACGCTTGACCATGTGAAATAAGTCAAGCTTGGAATGCCATGAGATCTCCCTCATTAACACCTTACCAAAGAAAACCCATTGGGACAAAACCCTGATGAGGAAAAAGAGTAGAGACCCCATGGCGAGGGGATCAGTTGGTTGGTGTCAGATCAATGAGTCCAAGCCTTGAAAGAATGGACTCCATTGTCTTTAACCTCGCAGCTTTGGTGAACACATCTGCAAGCTGATCTTCACTTCTTGTATAGCAAGGGAGAATCACTCCTAAGATAATCATCTGCCTCACCTTATGACAATCCACCTCAATATGTTTGGTTCTCTCATGAAATAATGAATTGGAGGCTATGTGGATAGCTGCTTGATTGTCACAATGCATGGTCATATGAGTAGATTGCTCAATCTCCAAATGCTTCAATATACCCTTGATCCATACCAACTCGTTTGTCAGCTTCAACATAGCTCTATTCTCAGCTTCTGCACTTGAACAAGAGATGACCTTCTGTTTCTTACTCTTCCAAGTAACCAGATTTCCTCCAATGAATGTACAATACCCAGTAGTTGATCTCCTATCCACTCTCTCTCCTTCCCAATCAGCATCACAATACTCAACCACTTCAGTACTGCCATTACATCCCATCCAAACCCCTTGTCCGGATGTGCCACTCAAGTACCTCAGTATTCTATCAACCATCTTCTAGTGATGCACCTTTA
>CAKOAT010199155.1:0-48520 GCA_932364175.1 Eruca vesicaria subsp. sativa
AACTTACCCAAAGGCTAAGAAAGGATATCGACCATAATGGACAAGACCAAATGGACTAGGAGTGTCCATGAGAACCTAAGGATGGTTCATATATGTTTTGGTCTATGACTCTATATAGTATGTCCACGAAATGGCTAGGCCATATGATCAGTGGATCCGTGGGACATAATGGGATATGAGATGGGCCTGCAAACAATGGTTGTATGCAAATCATAAGCCCATCCAAGTACTGGTCAAGTACCATCCGACCAGGAGACCAGTCCAACAAGGAAATCAGTCCAACCAGGACATAGAATGGTCAGTGGCATCAGGTGCACGACATGACCATGTCTTAATGGAGTTCCAGAAGGCATTAAGAGACACTAGAAGTTCCAAGATGATCACACGTCAGTGGTGTATTCATCAGGGGGAGTTTCATGTGTTGTACTCTTTTGTCCTGTCCTTGGTTTTCCCTTTTTACCACATTGGGTTNACTTGTCATTATCCTCCCTTGTATTTATCCATATGTTGTAGTTATCCTAATCATTATAGGATTAGGATAATCATCCCCTTTATTGTTGTAATCCTTATCTCCTAAGGAATATGCTTATTCTCTTGTATGTATATATATGTATGTACACGTGATGAATAACATATACAGAGTTACAACCTTTTTCTTTATTCTTTAACAGAAAGTAATTTTAAATCGATTAAAGCGTAAATAAGAATCCAAGAATTAGATGGTTTGAAATAGCATGTTTAAATTCGATTCAAGAGATCCCCTCCTCACAGAACGCAGAATTAAAAAGCCAAAATTAAAATTGAACGAATAATATTCGAAGCAAACAATGCACTCTCATCACTTGTCACTCTCTTCCCTTTTCTTTTAAAATTTGAAATCTAAATGACACGGAGAGCTCTCGTAATTTCGTAGTGGAATTTAGATACAGATTTAAGATTTTTGTTCTCTTTTTTCTACATCTTATCCCACAAAAGCTGCTTTTGTTTTGACTTCATAAGCCAAGTCAAACGTAGGGACCATTTGAGTTGGCGTACACTAGCAATAAAGCGCAGAATAATGATATGCTCTTCTTTCTCTAGTCTCTTCTCTGCAATGAAACACTCACACCAGTTTTGATTCGTCTACTAAATGGGCAATGATTCTCTTTTTCTTCATCGTCCGTTTGTCGTTACGCACGTCTTGGCCGTGCGATTTAGGCGTTTCACTACAGCCTTGGTCTTTTCTTATTTTTAAAACTCATAACTATTTTCATCAACCAAACATGTTAATTCATCCTACATCGAATTATTAGCCCTACAAATCAAACTAACAAAAATGGTACAACCGAATATAACTTAGGAACATTAGACATAAATGTAGAAATCATCTTTGCAATCTTGTCTGCATTCTTGTTTTCTTCCCGAGAGTAAAACCAGATCATAAAGCACGGATCTTGAACAAGAGAGTGGGTAATGTTTTGTATAACCGGCTGAAGTATTGGCAGGGGGGACCTAAGAGAACATTTAGTCGGGGGCACTAACATAAATCTTGATCTAGTTGGGGCACTTTAATAAATTCTGAGCTAATTTTAAGATGATTACTGTAGAGAATGGTTAAATCCGATTCGGTTTGGTAGATATTGAAGTGTTGAAGTGATGATGATCAAGGTGGTTGGATATAAGCTTAGGTGATTGTGATAAGGACTTTAGAAGATATTTTGCTTAAGAATATTCTTGTAAACGGAACATATATATATGTGTAACGTGAGACGTGAATAAGACAACAAGTTCATACATATGTTGCCGCCGTAGTATCTGGCTCCGTCAGACAACCCTGGAGTGTCGATTTCACTTGTCTTGTTGAACATTGAGAACTATGCCCAAGTGGGCGTCGGAGTTGGAGAACGTGCTACATGCAAAGCGCAAATTGGTTTCATCGACAGTTCGTTGCTAATGCCATATGAGAAGGAGAAACTGGTGGAAGCTGAGACATGGAGGACAATGAACTCCATGATCATGGGGTGGATCCGAGCGTCGATCTCTCCAGCTGTACGCTTGACTGTCACCTTCACGCCCAATGTGTACAAAATATGGCATGACCTGAAGAAGAGGTTTTCGGTTGGTAACGTCATATGTGTTCATCAACTGAAGGCTGAGTTGGCGGCGTGCAGACAGGACGGCGCGAGTGTTTTTGATTACTTCGGATGCCTGACTTTGAAGTGGGGGGGAGCTTTTAAACTACAAGTCTCTTCCTAAGTGCTCATGTGAGGCATCAGATAAAATTATACAATATTACGAGGAAGAAAAGGTTCACATGTTCCTCACGGGCTAGATGATGCTAGATTCGGAAACGTTTGCACGAATATCATCGGCATGGAACCACTGTTGGATCTGAACTCTGTGTATCAAAGGGTTGTCAGAGAAGAGACGACTTCTGTCCTCACGAGTGGAGACCAGACAAAACACAGTCGGATTTGCAGCAAAGACAGATGCAACGCAGAGTGAGAGCTATGGAATGAGAGATGTGATGGCAGCAATTGCATGAAGACAAGGCATCGGTATGACATGCTCCCACTGTGGAAGAACTGGTCATGAGAAGAAAGATTGCTGGAAAATCACTGGGTTTCCGGAGTGGTGGACGGAGAGGATTCAAGGAGGAGAACGCGGTGGACGCTGGAGAGGAAGAAGACGAGGCCGGAGTCATGTCAGATCCAATGCAGTGCAGGTCCCTCTCTTGACGACTGAGCAGTGGGCGTCCTTGAAATCGCTCCTTAAATATCATAAACCGTCCCCAATTCCAGAAAAGTTGAATGGTAAGGTCAAAACCGGAGAGGTAAATCTTGATACTGGTGCATCTCACCACATGACATGAGATGTGCGTTATCTCACTGATCTGTGTAGATTGGTGGGATGCCTGGTAAGTTTTGCTGATGGGAGCCAGGTGCAGGCTACCCAGTATGGCATGTTGAGAATGTCTGATAAGCTTATATTGAAGAATGTTTTGTTTGAGCCGAACTTAATTTATACATTGTTGTCGGCTGCTAAGTTGCTCAAATAAACATGATGTCTGGCTATGTTTACTGACAATCTGTGTGTATTGCAGGACCGTTTTACGAGGACCTTGATTGGAGAAGGTGAAGAATGAGGCGATGTTTATGTTTATCGGGATGTGACAGTGGTGCGAGGTCTATGAGTAAAGGCTGCAGAAGACAAGACTTTGTGGCATCGCAGATTGGGACATCCTTCTTTTGGTGTTTTAGGATTTTTACCGTTTGTTTCTGGTGTTCAAAACAAATCTGACAATTTTATAGGTTGTGATATTTGTTTCAAATCTAAACAGACTCGAGGGGTGTTTGCTGAGAGTTATAATAAAGCATTTGTACCTTTTAAATTGATACATGTTGATTTGTGGGGTCCGTATCGAGAGAAATCTTCATACTGAATGTCTCTGGATCTATTTTGTTCCAATCCGATATTCCTATCAAGTTTTGGGTTGGGGTGAAAGTGTTCTAACTGTGGCGCATGTGATCAATAAAACGCCGTCGAGCCTACTGAATGGGAAGACTCCCTATTTATGTATATATAGTAAATCCCCATTGTACGCTGAACTAAAGATGTTTAGTTGTCTCTGCTTTTCACACAACCTGCAGAGACACAAAGACAAGTTCGGAGCACGAGACAGAAAGTGCGTTTTCATGAGGTACCCATTTGGAAAAAAAGAGATGGGAAGTTGTACGACTTGGAGAGCGAGGAGTTCTTTATGTCCCGTGATGTTGTTTTCGACTAGTCAGTGTTCCCGTATCAGACTGATGCAAGCGGCACAAACACAACAGTCCCACAAAATGTGCAACTCGTACATGAAACTGAAGAAATAGAACCATTGATCGATTCGAGGGGGAGTGACGTTGATGTTGTTGAGTTTCCATTGATACCCACAGAACCCGTGGAGTCTATACATGTCGAAGCACCATCAGCATCAAAAACAGTGACAACAGCCACGAGTGGAGTAGAGAATGAGTTTGTGGGAGTCGCAGAAACAGAGGCAAGTGCCGACGTTGAGGAAGTCACGGTGACCCCTGAGACGGTGGAGGAACTTGGAAGAAGTCATAGAGTTTTGAAGTCCTCAGTCAGATAGCGAGACTACGTCACGTACAACACGCAATGTCACCCTGATAAACACTGCTCTCGTTCTACTGAAGCTCTATCAGTTCCCTCCAAAACGTGTCCAGGTAAAGTCTCATCCTATCCCATATTTGCATACGTGACTGACACCATATTCTCAGAAAATCTCTATGCGTTTCTTGCAGTTATCAGTGCAGATGTTGTGCCATGCAACTTTAAGGAAGCGATTCTTGATCTTGTGTTTAAAGAGGCGATGGGAAAAGAAGTAGAAGCACTGGAAGAGCAGAGAACGTGGGACGTGACAGACCTGCCCAAAGGAAAGAAAGCGCTAGGATGCACATGGCTTTACAAGTACAAGTATAATGCCGACGGCACAAACGAGCGACCCAAGGCGAGGTTGGTAGTGCAAGGAAACATACAAATAGAAGGGGTGGATTATGAAGAGATGTTCGCACCAGTAGCAAAACTCACAACGGTGAGAACACTGTTTGAAGTAGCGGTAGCAATGAACTGGGAAGTCCATCAGATGGATGTGTAGAACGCTTTCTTGCATGGAGATCTACATTAAGAGGTGTACATGAAGATGCCTCCTGGTTTCAGTGCAAGTGATCCCAACAAGGTGTGTAAACTGAGAAAGTCCTTATACGGTTTGAAACAGGCTCCAAGATGTTGGTTTGCAAAGCTGACAAGTACACTAAAGGAGGCTGGGTTCAAGCAGTCATACTTAGACTATTCGGTTTTCACCTACATCAAAAATGGTAAGAGTCTGCGAGTACTCATCTATGTGGACGATTTGGTGATAGTGGGTAGTGATTTCGATATGGTGATGAAGTTCAAAACGCATCTTAGCAAGTGTTTTAAAATGAAGGATCTTGGTAAGATCAAATACTTCTTGGGCATAGAAGTTGCGAGAGGTGCTGAGGGAATGTTTCTTTCTCAACGAAATTACGTTCTTGATATACTGGATGAAGCGGGTCTCCTTGGTTATAAGCCGGTCTCGACCCCTATGGAGCCGAATCATCGTCTACTCTCCGCTGAAGAGCCGTTCTATGCAGATCCGGTTCAGTTTCAACGAATGGTGGGTCGACTAATGCACCTCACAATCACCAGACCCAAGCTCAGCTATGCTGTTCATGTGCTGTCTCAGGTAAAGCACAAACCGTGAGAAGTGCATTGGGATGCAATTGTACGAGTGTTTCGTTACCTCAAAGGTAGTCCAGGTCACGGAATCATGCTGAAGCCAGTGAGTGATCTACGTGTTCGTGGCTTCTGCGATGCCGACTGGACATCATGTCCAAAGACGAGACGATCATTTTCATCTTATATTGTTCTGTTGGGAAGTCCCCCTGTGTCACATTCCTCCGCTGAGGCTGAATATAGATCGATGGCGGCAGCACTGCGAGAGTTAAAATGGCTGAAGAGACTTCTCAGAGATTTAGGAGTTGCACATAAATTACCTATGGAGTTGTTCTGTGCCAGCAAATCGGCACTGTATATTACTCAGAATCCGGTGTTTCACGAAAGAACAAAACACATAGAGGCAGATTGCCATAGTGTAAGAGACGCAGTGCAGGATCGCCTTATAGTTACGAGACATGTTCGAGTCACAGAGCAACTGGTTGATATAATGACCAAGGCGTTGGAGAGTTCATAGTTTCATTATCTTTTCAACGTTGGGTGTTCCAAACTTACACTCTCCAACTTGAGAGAGAGAGTGTAGAGAATGGTTAAGTCCAGTTCGGTTTGGTAGATATTGAAGTGTTGAAATGATGAGGATCAAGGTAGTTGGATATAAGCTTAGGCGATTGTGATAAGGACTTTAGAAGATATTATTTTTGAGAATATTCTTATAAACATAATGTATATATATGTGTAACGTGAGATGTGAATAAGAAAACAAGTTCATACAAACCATCTCTCTTAGTTTACAATTATATAAAAAAAAAAAATCAAATTTTAGACGGAGATACGTGATCCCGTTCGTCATAAGGTATCTCCGCCCTTAAGTATTTGGTACTTTGTCTTTTTACTGTTGATCATTCTAAAATATTACTATATTTTATAGCTGACAAAAAAAAAGATATTAGTATATTTTATCAAATTTTTATTCTATTGAAATGTGTCTAAAGTGACATTTTTTTAATAAACAGAGGGATTAATAATTTAGTGATCTAAAATAGATATCTAAGACGAAATTAGCTTTTCCAGCCACGTCCCAACACAGTTGTATATAAGAGTTCATCATTATCATAAGAAGCCACAAAAAATAAAGCTCCATCTTGTCCTTTCTTAATAAATTACTAGTCTTTGACCCGCGCGCCCGCACGGATGTTTGTCTTTATAATTTTTTTTATTTTTACTAATTTCATAATTGTTTTGCTTTTGTTATAGATTCATAAGTTATTGGATTTTGACATTAGTGTATCTTGTTAACGTAATACTGTCCGTTTATAATTATGAGATTGTGTTTTTCTTATATTGTTCTTTTATTATTTTTATTTGGTAAAGTAAACATTAAAATTTAAAATATTCTAATTTATGTATATTTTGGATTTTATGAAACTCGACAATTTAATGGGATTTAAAACTGAATATATTCAAATTTTATATTGATATTTTTTTAAAAATACATTACTTAGACACAAACATAAAAAAAAATTTGATATACGATTAAATATTTTGGTTTTGGTCTATATTATTAAGATAAAAAATCATATGATATCGAAGTAATTAATAAATTTTTGTTTAAAATTATATAATTTATCAAAAAATTTTATTTAAAATTTCGTATATACACTTTTATGTTACAATGTAAAATTATATTTTGTTTGCATTTTGTAAGGTTTACAATTAGACCTAGGCAAAAAAACCGAATCGAAGAACCGTACCGGATCCGAACCGAAATATCCAAAACCGGAACCGAACCGAAATCTTTAAATATCCAAATGGTTCTTATATTTAAATATCCGAAATAGCCGAACAGAACCGGAATCGAACCAAGGACCAAACGGGTACCCGAATATACAATAATAATTATTTTATATACATATAACATAAACAAATATATGATTTTAATTTAAAAATCTATTAGAAGTATCCAAAAAATAGTTGAAGATGACTAAATAATTATAAAGTAACCAAACTACCTGAAAGTATGCAAATAATTTTATCCAAATATCCAAAGTAATCCGGATATCTGAAATTTGTATCTAAATCGTTCTAATTATTTGATATTTTATCCTAAATAACTGATAATTTACCCGAACCCGAACCCGAACCCGAACCCGAACCAGAACTAAATGAAAACCAAATTTTCTAGGTATTTTTTTAAATTCCTAGTTTTACTATCAGAACCGAACCGAACCCGAAACTATCCGAACCGAACCGAAAATAGATCAAGTAGTAAATGGATCCTCTAACCCCCTACCCGAACTACCCGAAACCCAAAATATCCTAACCGAACCAATACCCGAAACGCCCAGGCCTACTTACAATTGTGAAATTAGTGATAAGAAAGATTATTACAAATTTTATTAGATTTAAAAAAACAGTTTGAGATGGTGAAATTTTATATGTCACTATACTAAAATAGTTATTAATACATTTTGAACAAAATTAAGAAATTCCTATACAAAATATAACATTATGCTTATGTTTGTTTTATATTGTATAGATAAATTTAAAAACACAACACTTTCATGGTTCCATTTATACTACTTTCGCTTATCGTTCGGACCTTATAGTCGTTACTATTTTGCGTTATACATTTTTATTAGATATGTGTTCGATCAGTAATGTAATTATATTAAAAATATTGGATCAATGTATTAATATGCCATGTTTACATAAATTTATATTAACCTTGCTTTGATATTTATTATATAATTTATATGCATTTAATAATATATTACGCGAGTCTAGGTCAAATTAATAATAATTTACAGTTATATTACAAAAATTTATAAAATAAAAATTAAATGCTAAAGAAATAAGTTTTTAAAGTTAATTTCTACTTTCTTTTCGTTTAATATTTTAATTTTGGTAGAAAGATATTTTAGGAAATTGTATTATTCATACGTTCACAAACAATTTTTGTGTCTTCAAAATTAGATTTTAAACTAATTTGGTTTGAAAATTTAGTATGGTCAAAAATTTATATGTGATTAAGTTAAATTAGCCAATACTATATTTTAAAAATACTATATCTAGGTTTTATATTTTTATTTGTACCTCATAGAATAATTTGGTATTACTATATATTTATATAGAAGGTGATCGAATTGATATATAACATAGAATAAATAAGTATTACTATTTAGTAGTTAGATATGGCGAGAGATTGTAGTGTTGGTATTACTGGGAATATTCCTTTTGTATATAACAAATCGATTGCAATAAGGAATGTTAGTTGGGAGTGTATATATAACGTATGGTTTTTTTCCATATTTAATATTTGATTACTTTTTATTGGCATCTTGGCTATTATTATGGAATCAGTTACTTAATAATACTTTACAAATGATGGTTTAGTAATCTAAACTATTAAGGCAGAAGTACAAATAGGAATTAACCCTAAGAGTTACACAAATATTACATATCTATGCCACTGCCTATTTGTTTTAGAAATTTCGTTACCCATTCCCTATTTTTTGGGCTTACAAATTGTTAATGGCCTAGATCACTATCAAATTCTATCAATAAAAATATCCTACCTAATTAAAGTCTTTCCCTATCCTTAAATATATATATATATATATCGTATTAAAAACAAACACCTATATTTACGATACTTAAAAAACAAATCAAAAGAAAATATTTTTTACCAGATTATACGTACTCAGCATTTAAAACAGATTTGCAAAGCTTTGGGATAGATATGATCACGCAATTATCATTAAAATAACTTGCCAACCAAGTTTTTCTGATCTCTAAACATCGAATATTCTGTTTCAATAATTTTACAAAGATTTTGCCATTGATTCTGTGTTTAAATTATAACTACCAAAATCTACTATCTAATTATTACCTAATGACCTAACGGGATCCCCTTTTTCATCACAACTATATATATCTCAACACCTACTCTCGAAAACATATCAAAGAAAACACAAAACCTCAACATGTCTAATATGACGACATTTGTGCCTCTCACAAAACTCAGGCCATTCAAAGACAACTGGAGAATTCAAGTGAAATTTTTACACTCATGGAAGCAAAACATGCCTTATGCAGGTGAAACTTTCGAGATGGTCTTAGCAGATCAATGGGTAAGTTTTCTATAACACGTTTCTTCCTTTCACTATATTACTAATGTCATAAATCTATCTAATATCACTGTGTTTTTTATTAGGGTAACAAGATACATGCTACTAGCAAAAGATCTCTCATGCAATGAATTCAACGCCTCTTACTTGTAGATTCATGGGGAGTCATTGAACATGTTACTGTCACCGCAGCTGGTGGTCAATATCGAACTACCAACTACAAATACAAGATGGTAATAGCAGAAGACACTGTGATATCAAGAGCAGAGTTAGTTGATGATAGAATGTTTCTATCTCTTCCTAATTACGAAGAAATTGAAAATGGAACCAAAAAACCTTCTTTTCTCATAGGTAATCTCAATTTCTGTTATATTCATATTTTTTAGAAACATGTTTTCGTTGATATAAGTCCTTATCTATGTTTCGTTTTTCTATCTCACAGATGTGATTGGAAGAATTCATGATCTTGGTGATGTACAGACTATTCAAGTTTCTGGCGAAGACAGAAAGAGGATTCAGTTTCGCATAGTTGATGAAGGGTTTGTTCTCACAACATTTTTTATTTCGTTAGCTTCTACACTTTATTATGCTTGCTTCGTTTACTAAATAACATGTTTTAATATCCTCAGAGGAAACAATCTTGCATGCTGTCTATGGGGACCATATGCCGAGCAAGTTGAACCGTTTTCTGTGGCTGGTAAAGATCAAACAATTATTTGTTTGATCAGATTTGCAAAAATCAAGGAATTTAGAGGTATTTGTTTTGACTCTTATAACATCAGTTGATTAAATTAAATTTACGTTCTAATTCAGAGCCTATGTTTAATGATTATTAGGAGAGATGCAAATCACTAATGCTTTTGATGCTTCACGTGTGTTCCTGAATGCAATGATCCCAGAAGTTACTGATTTAACTCAGAGGTATTTATTTTGTTAAGATTTATATACTATTACCTACCTATCTTATATAACTTAAAAATCAAAATTTGAGAGATCTTAATTCATTTTAGGCTCACAAATGATGACCTCTCTGTTTCTCTGGTCCAAAAACCATCTGGAAAGAAGGATGGTAAGAGAATTGCTTATGATTGGGATCTTGCTGAGATCAAAACAATTTCAGAGGTCGCTGAGGCCAAACAGGTACATTTTACATTTTCTACAATAAAAATGTGAAACGTTATGGTTATCATCGTTTGAATACAAATGGATTTTAATTTGCTGAACACCCTTAGGTGGAGATTTGCAAAATCATATGTACTGTTGAAGCAATTGATACAGATTGGTCTTGGTTCTACATTGGTTGTAACCGGCACCAAAAACGTGTCAATAAGATTCCTAAAGTTGATTATGAAAGCATGACAAAAAAAAGATAAGCCTTTGTTTCGCTGTGAACTTTGTCGTTCTAATATCAATAACGTGGCACCCAAGTAAGTGATGCTATTTAATTAAACTAATTCCTGCGAGTTCACATATCTTACTTGATTCAAGTATTCTTACTATATCCTAAATTTTAAATTTTAAATTTTAGATTCAAGCTACATTTGGTTGTGAAGGATGACTCTGCAACATGTACTGTGATGTTGCTAGACTCTGTTGGTAAGTCCATAGTTGGAGTGGATGCTGAAGAATTATGGGATGGCTCGGAGGTATATTTTGGTATGATTTTTTGTTTTGCAGTAACTTCCCCCACAATAATTGTTTACATTCGACCCTCATATATTATTTTATTTATAACAGATTGAAGATCCAGAGCTGCTACCACAACCTATTCTTAGTTTGATCGGAAAGTCTTTCTGTTTAGGGATTTCCATAACCTCAGACAATGTGACAAATGGATCAGACACTTTTTTTGTTTTAGAGGTTTGTTCTGGAGATAAAGTTTTTTCTATCGAGAATGACTCTCAATCAAATTCTGATATGGTCACAACTTCTTCTACCATGTCATCTGGATCTGTAAGTATTTTTTTTTTTTTGTATTAAGCTTTTTGCATTATAGTTTGATCCGTGTGTGCATTATCATAGCGTCTAATAGTAGTCTCAAATTTAAATGAGTTAGGTCATGATGTTGGATCAAATTTCCTCTGATGAGTGTCCTACTCCTATAACTAAGCGCAAAGACGATGACTATGACCTACAGGACCTAACCTCTTCTTCGAAGAAACAATGCACCAAGCTAATCAAACAAGAGAAGACCAAGACTGATTAGACTGAAGATCATGGCCCATTTCCAATATCAAATTCCTTCCCTTTATGTTTCAAGTTGTTATGCTGTTGATTTTTGAGTTTCTTTAAACTTTGAAGCTTTGTTTTTTTTTTTTTTTTTAATGTTTTTGGTGTTATTTGATTTTCCTATATTTAATAATAAGCTGGGTTTTAAAATGAGATTACGTTAAAATTATTAAATATCAGATGCATCCTATATTTTTACTAATCTAAACAATTTATTCAGTTCACACAAGAGCCTATCTAACCAATCAACTCATATAGTTCTAAAGTAAAACTATACTAACAAGTGAAGTTCTAAAGGATAAAATTGACAAAAGAGTATAATTGTTTAGAAGAGTGAACCTGTATAAAAGAGTAGGAATGGCCGACTCTGGTCTATCTTTTTCTCAACGCATCTGTGAGTCCAATTTGTATTATGATTAACATAAAGAATAAATTACTTGAGAAAAATGTTTACAGAATTTTCAGGGGCCTGATTAGTATCGTTGGTGTAGGGGCATCACTGTCATCGGAGTTGTAGTTCTTGACAGAATTTTCAGAACCCATATTGTTTAGTTTTTATTTCTATACTCTCACTCTAATGCTTAGTGTTGTGAAGAAGAAAGATGATTGCTTAAATAACAAAGAGTAGAAGAGTATATGAAAAGATAAAACGATTTATACAAAGCAATTTCAGAGCTTTATTGGAAGTTTCATCGAATCTATGATGGCCTAACCCACTTACTTGAAAAAGCAAAAAAAACAGAGGAGGACTGAACATAGAAGAAGACAAATAACGAACATGTTTCAATCTATCATTCTCTGCAATCTTTGAAATAACACTGTTGTGCAATGTCTTGGTAATATTTTCGAGGAATATTTTTCTTGTAGAAGACATCATAACACTGTTGTTCAATGTGTTGTCACATAGTTTTTCTTTCAAGAAAAATGGTTTTGAATAAAGTTTCTTTCAAGGTAAAAAAAAAACTGATGTAAAAGTTCATAACACACTGATCAAAAGCAACTTGCCTGCATCTCCCTAGATAAAGGTAACATTGACATGCGTTGGTTCTTCTCAAGAGTTGTACAATTATAAATGTGAAAGAAACTAAGTTGTTTTCCTTGGTTTTTCTCAAGAAAACTTTGATTGGGAATAAATGGTAATGGTTGGGGTAGAGGAATGGGAGATAATGTATATATATCTATACATTATTATAAATTAAAATTCAATTTTTTAGCTGATCACACCTATTAAAAGTTTTGTCCAAATATACAACTTCAATAATATAGATTAATAGAATTCTGAGTTTATTATCATAATCAATCAACACAATTTTATAATAAAAAAAAAACAGCTCCTATGAAGATTATATTTTATGATTGTGAGGTTTATGTTCTTTTCACAAAAAGAAAAGGAAAGATTTATTATTTTTTAACTTTAACAAAACTTTTCACACAAATAACAAATTTTCTTTATTTTATCATTAAGATACTTGATATACATTTTATGTTCACACTTCATTTAAAAAAAAAAAAAAATTTGACAAAAGAAACAAACCCGCCCTTTTAAAGCAGAACGTTAAAATCTAGAATTATATCATTTTGTTCTAAATATAAAGTGAATAACATGAAAACAATAGAATCTAAACTTTTCAAACAAGAACAAAATATTATTGCATCGAACATACACCCGCGCGGACGCGCGGGTCAAAAGCTAGTTTTATATGAAATGAAAGTGTATAATTTCAGTGGCAAAGATTGGTAATTATTGAGGAAAACTTAGGGTTAAGTACTAAATGTACTTCAGTTTTAATAGATTAGAAGGTTTAATGTATTTGGGAAACTTTATTTGGGAAAATAGTTTTTAATGTAAAAAATACACGTCCTTGTTGAATAAATTCAACATAGAATTGTCACATTAGGCTAATGGGCACCAAAAGGTCCAAAACCCAAAATTTGTCATTCTAAATACAACTATAAATTCGAAACTGCATCTATAAAATAATTATAATATATTTAGATATTATAATTTAAATAAACTAAATAAAATTAAGATAAATCAATAAAATATTGTCAAAGGTTCCTTTTTTTTGTTCAAAAATTTAAAATTTTTTTTTTCAAATTTGGAAACAAAAAATTTGCAAATATTTTTATAAATGCATTTGCCATACATTCACAGCTGTCCATACTTATCTATAGCTATGCACTGTACTATATATAGAATACAATTAACATGTTTGAACTTTATTTCTACATATATTAGATTTTGAGTCGATATTAGATTGTTTATTCTGTAAATTTTCGAGCGATAGGTTAAACGCATAATGTAGATTCCAAATATTATAAATAAATTTTATTTAAGTAGATTACTTATTCTGAGAAAAGTAATTTTTTTAAAAATATGGATTTCGATTTCCACTAAGCTAGTTATCGTAGAACATAAAATATGCAATCTATAGAACAAAATTTAAAATTTTTATGAACAAGTTTTAAAACCCCAAAAAACTACCTCTATATTGGTAGAAGTATTTATTCAGTTGTTCTTATTTTTCATAATGTTTTGGTTTGATAAACTATTTATTTTGAAAAATAGAAAGGACATTAAAGGTAAAAAATGGAACAAAATTGAATTTATGCTATTGGGATAATGTATGTGCTTCTTGGTCCCAGAAATATTTTCCCCAAAAAATTAAAGTTTAACCTTTTATAAACGAGAAGAAGAATCATCTCATACATTTAGATCGATGTCTTATTAAAACAGAATTATCCACTTTTTAAAGTATAATATACACAGGAGGTTGTAAAACAAAACAAAAAAAACACAGGAGGTTAACTACACAATTGTGGTCGCGTGAAATGGTGGGTTTAGAAAGGTATTAATCATTTTAGGTTTCATAATGTTTTTTGGTTTGTTAAATCATTAATAATTTTAGGGTTGGAAAGATAATAAAATAGTATTTTTTTCTCTCCATAGAAACAAAATAGAGTATATGACACTTGTCATTTTATCATTTGAACTAATATTATTAATACTAGATTAAGTTGTTCATAAATGTTTTTATAATAAATCATGTCTTGAACACAAATCACTTATAATTTTTATAATCATAAAAAACTTTTCATGCACAATATTTAAATAACAAAATTAGTAAATTTAATTATACTGATATGTTTATATTTTTAATATTTTAAAATTATGGAAGATAGATAAACTCAATAATAAATACCATATCATTTTCATATATATTACCTCATTTATCTAATTTTAATAATTTTTACATTTAAATATACAAAAATTTCTTTTTAATAACTATAAAATGTTATTAATAACTTTTTAAACATTTACATGTGTGAATAAATTAAAAAAAAATTGTTTTTCTTTGAAAAGTACACAAACATACATCATAAACTAAAGAATATAACATATTTTATAAAATAAAACTTAGTTAATAAATTTGATTATACTAATATATTTATAATATTTATCAATCAAAAACCAATCATATAAATTAGAGATCTACGATAATAGTCTGTTTGACTGTTCAAAGCCAAATCACCGGGACAATACAAAACAAAAAAAACGCGCAAACAACAATATGTTTAAGTTTCAAACTTTATTTTTAAATAACTATAAAATGTTATTAATAATCTTTTAAGATTTACATGTGTAAAGAAATTGAAAAGTACACAAACTTACATCATAAACTAAAAGATACAGCATAACTTTAAAAAGTAAAATATAATTAATAAATTTGAGTATGCTAATATATTCATATAAATCAGAGATCCATGATAATAGTTTGTTTAACTTCCTCAAAGCCAAAATACCACGGCAATACAAAACCAAAACAAACGCAAACAACAATATGTTCAAGTTTCAAATTTAACTTTTACGAAAAAAATTTACTCAATTTTGTAGTAAATGTTTGATGCATTAACTAAAATCCACCTACGTTAGCCTACACCGTTGCCATTCTCAATAAATCATTTCATTAAATCACACATACCTCACCAAAAATGTTTTCTGTCATTTACACGGATATAAAAGGATAACGACCTCCGCTACAATCCAACAACCTCTTCCCAAATCTTTTTTCAAATAAATGTAAATTAGTCATTCTCTAACATCAAAGACTTCCTTAAAGAAATCTTAGAAGATATCATCCTCCGGGTTAACTAATCAGTAATTTCATGGGATCATCACCAATCTTTGACAAAATGATTTAAAAGTCAAAACAATAATGTCTACAAAACTATGAACTTTTAAGCCACACCATTTACGTTCTTCGCTTCTAAATAATACATTATGTTTTAACTTTCACATATTATTTCCATCAACGTATTCACTCAGCTAAAATTAAATTTAAATTTTACTATATGTACAAAACAACCATACTTCAATAATACATAACAACTATAAAAGTTCAAATACAATTCAAAAAGATGTTTTTTATTCTTTTTTTGTAACAAAAGATTACTTTTATTTTTAATTGACTATCTAGTGACTTAAACTTACCATAAATAAACAATTGCAACATTAGTTGTAAACTAATTTTTATAGTTAGATTAACATATTAATGGTTACTTTTGATAATATAGATTCTAAATATGAAACATAAAAGAAATACATTTCGTGTGTGTAGTGCAGATCGACCAACCACTAGTATGATAAATAATGTAGATGTACAAGATTTATAACTTGTAAGATAATTAATGAACTGATATAAATTGTTTAGATATAAGAAGTTTATCAAGAAGAAATCCCCGTTAGCACATGACCAAAATGATCAACTACTGTCTTATCAAACCGTATTTGTAGGGTAACTTTATAAGACTACGAGTTTTTTTTAAAAAAAATAAATCTATATGAAATATTAGTAAATCGAGTCAGTAATTTATATATCCGATCTATTAGTTATCATCTACACAATCTGTCGATTATATTTTTTTTACAAAATCTACAATTTACAAACCATTTAAAAAGATACTTGCAAACTTTCCAATTAGAGCTTTCAAACAAACCAGTAATCTAAACCCTTTCTAAAAAAAACAGTAATCTAATTAAGTTAAAAAAACCAGTAGTCTTTTTTTTTGGTAAGAAAAAAAAAACCCAGTAATGTAACAGAGGTATATGGGTGTTACTTCTCGCACAATCCCCTATATATTATTTGAGAAGCATTACAACATTCTTTGGTAGCCACGTGTCAGCATGAGAATGCTTCTCAAATTTACTAGAGAAAAATGTTGGTCCATAAAAACATATAATATACTTTTTATTAGCCTAAACATAAAACTATTATTAATGCTATTCATTATTTCCTTAAATAAAATTTACGGAATTACCTAATATGGTTACAATATATATATGACAATTAATAATTTGAATATGAAGATTTGATAAAAAAAATTATAGCATCTACTATTTTTGTTAAATTTAATTATAAAAATTAATTAAACAATAACATTAACTATATAACAAAAAATTAGATTTTTACATATGTTATATTTAAATTTTTTACAAATGACTATAAATTAATAAAGCATTGAAAAATTTCAATTATAATATTTTTGATTACTAATTTAAATCTCCTATATGTTGGAGCATTACAACATTTTTTGGTAGCCACGTGTCACAATGAGAATGATTTTAATAACTCTTAGAGAAATATGTTGGTCCAACTAAACATACGTTTATTTTTATTATACCAACTATCATATTTAATTAGTAGTGTACAAAAGAATACTTTTTATTCTTTCCTTAAATAAAAGCTACAGAATTACCTAATATGATTAACATATATATCACAATTAATGTTTATGAATAATAAATATTTGATAACAATTTTTTATACTCTTTATGTTTTATTTAATTTATATTATTAAAAGAAATTAAAAAATCACATTAATTATATAATAAAAAAATTTATATATGTTCTTATACGTTATATTTTAAATTTTTTAAAACGACCATAAATTACTTAAGATGGTAAAAATCTCACACTGAAATTTTGTGATCAATGGTAACGATTTTAGTTCAGCCAATCGTTTTCCTAATGGGTCTTAAATAGTTCATAATGATTAACTAAACGGATCACCCATAATAGAGTGTGTTTTGTTTAAAATTTTTGCATACCCAAAATCAATATGAACCATCATCCATTTCGTTTTAATTTTTGGTATAGTAAAAAAAATATATGGTTGGACAAAAAAAACTAAATCCAAATAACCGAACCAAATCTAACCCAAAAATGAATACAAATTTTTAAGCAAAATTGGTTAGATATCCAAGCGAATTCGAAATTTTGGTATCTAGATAATCAAAACTGAATCGAAAAATTTCGGGTATCCGAGTGTACTCGAACCAAATTTATATTCTTAAATATATTAATTATTTTTAAATTTAACATCTAAGAATATACAAAACACATGAGATGTTTTAAAAAATTCTAAAATACTTAGAAATATGTAAAATAGTTAAATGCAAATTTTTAAAATAGCCAATCAACCTCTAAATACCAAAAATATTTGAAATATTTATTGATTTTTTGCCCAAATATTTAAGATAAATCAATTTTATGTTAATTTTAAGTATTTTGTCATTCATTTTTCAAATTTATGTTATATATTATTTCTACTTTTAGGTTTTGAAAAACTTAAAGTATATATGAATTTTAATATTTTTTTATAAAAATTAAATGGGTTATGCGAACTTAAACCCAATCTGAACCTGTAAAAATTCAAACCAAACCGCAATGATCTAAACCAAACATAATCTAACCGAAACAAATAGTACCCAAATGTCCATATTGAGAGCAAAATATATATTTAAATACAACATATTTTTAAAAAGCTCACTCCGCGCATGGCGCGGGTTATCATCTAGTATATTTTTATTCTGTAACACATCACAATGCACCATTAATGGTTTGATAGATCGATAATTATGGAATCTATTAAAAAGTAACCAATAAGAAGAGAAGGGATGGGTCCTTACATGACACGTGAAGTAAACGACAACATGGGATGGATTGTTTGTAAAACCTAAAAATATCATTTTCATTTATATGGAGTTAATATCACTAGGAATTTCATCGATCAATTTCTTCTATTGCTTTATACTCCATCCGTTCTAAAACTGAGTTATTTTTTTTTTATATATTTCAGACGTATTACGAACATATTAAATTTTGAAGATTAATGCATTATTTTTCCTAATTTAATATTTCTCATAATTTTATTCAATATAACTTCAAGAAACACAATTATCTTTTTGAAATTTACATATCAATAAGTAATGTATTGAGAATGTAAAATATATATCTTTTGAAACATATTTTTTTTCTTCTAAATAATATATATTTGTACATAATAGATGTGAGCAAATAAACTGAATTTGAAAACCCAAACCGATTTGATAAAAATAAATTCAAACCAAACGAATCCAATATGAATACGAAATAGATCTTATGATATTTTTGATTATGAGTTTTAGTTAAACCAAACATAAATTCAAATGAATATCCGATAACCCTAAAAAAATCAAAATCTCAAAAGAAACTCACACCTAACTCGATTCAATCCCAAATAAATACTTAAAATGCTCTGAAGTACTATTAAGTACCTAAAATATATAAGGTCAATTTTCTGAAGTGACCTTAAAATATGTTTTTTTTTCTTCACCAAAGAGCCTATAAAAAAAAAAGAAAATGACGAAAATGGTTTCATTAAAAAGGTAAAAGTTTCTACTATCCTTATTTTATAGATATTTATATAATTATTTAGATAATTTTTTAGTATTAATTTTAAATTACACAATTTTGAATTTGAACTTTTTAATTATTTTTTAAAATTATTGCTTTTCAGAATTTGTTTTTAATATATATATATATATATATATATATATATATATATATATATATATATATATATATTTTTTCTTTTTTGAAATCCGAAAATACTTGTTGCACTATGTTCACATTTTTTATTTTACATTGTTATCTTAAAATTATAATATTTATTTTTTAAAATCCTAAACCCAACCACCAAAGTCTCACCCCTCAAATCTTAATTTTGTATCTAGGTTGCTTAACTCTAAGATTATTCGTATCTGTTTACCTTCTAATGAAACATTTTTTGTCATTTTATTTCTTGTGGTCTAGGCTATATCTGTGATAAAAAAAATTAGGATCATCCTAGAAAATTTTCTAGTAGCTATTATATTAATAATTAGCTCAAATATTTAGTTTAATAAATATTTCAGCATTTGGTTAAATATTAAGATTTTATGTTTCGAGAATTCAGTTTGAAGTTCAATTATGAATAGGTTTGCTTCTTAAGTTTAAACTACGTTGCTTTATTTTGAAGTTTATATATTTTTTACTATTTTAATAGAGCTGTTAGTTGCTAATATTATTTTTTTTTATGTTTTTATCCTCTTAACAATTACTTCGGAATCATTTCACCAATTTTTTTGCTAATGATATTCTTTTAAACTTTCCAAGTTTGTAAAATATGAGTATTTGCATTAGAAGTGATACAAAAATATAGCCTACTGAACTTGCTGAAATCTTGTAAAATATGAATATTTTCATTAGATTTGATGCAAAATAAGAAGGATTCGAACTAGGATATACAAAACATATGTTCACTTTGATAACTATTACCTCTGTTTGAAATTACGCTAGGTGTTAGTCGGGTGGCCGGTATGGGCCTAGCGAGTTAATGAAAAATCGGCGATTAAGCGGAGATTAATCGAGGCCTAGTTTTTATGTATTTACGTGTATATGTTTATATATTTGTAAACAAAGAACAATTAAACACTTCGGCTCAGGTGGTAACTAGTTTAGTTCTTATTATAGGCCAAGTTCGAATGGCATCTATGCCCAATTTACTTTTTTTTTCTCTTTCTTTTAAATGTAGGGTAAACTTGTAATTTTGCGTGGTCTCTTTTCTTCTCCCTTCTCTGTAACCTACGATTATGAAACCTAAAGATGGCCGCCTTCACCATTTTTTCCAGTTTTTTTCACCTATCAACTTTTAAGTCATTTTAAATAAAATTTTATAGATCTAAGTTAGATTTGAAAGATTTTAGATTTAGTACTATCAACAGAGTTGGATTGACGGACCGCCTTTCACTGTTACGCGCACACAGCGGCAAGAACTCGTACCTCCGCCTAGAAACCCCGATCTGCTTCATCTCGCCGCGGCCATGCTCCGATCACCGCCGACGAGGCCGATTAAGCGGTAACACGGCCGCGTTGTCGAACAAGGACTATTACAGACGAATACAAAACATATGTTCACTTTGATAACTATTACAGACGATTATTCTGAACCTTTTTCTACTAAGATCTAGGATAATTAGATCGTTGTTCAATCCAAAATTAACATTTTTGATAACATTTTTGATAATTGAATCCATGTACGTGTTATCCTATCGTTAAAGGTGCATCTAGATGACTAGTGCAAATTAAACTAATGTGATGGTAATTTCACCTAAAACCTCTTTATACTTTATTTTAAACCCTACAAACGAACAAGCATTACCAACAAAAGATCATTTCTTGGGTTCCTAACTAACATGGTTTACACTTTATTTTAAGCCAATCCCTATGACCAAACAAGTATTACTACCAAATGATCACTGCTTGGTTTCCATTATTTCTTTGACTACTATGAATAAGATAGGACTATAATGACTCGATCGTCCATGGCTAATATGCCATCCACATCCTCTCACTCGGCCTGTGAGTCTTATCACCACATGACCATTCTTTGTGCTTTTTCCCCGCACGATATCGAGAATCATTTCCCGATAGATCACCCTTGTTTTGACTACTTCAACTCAAGCACGCATAACTCTAGATTTCTCTATGGATGTGCTCCCAAAAAGGTAAACGGACTTTGGTGACTATGTAACCAAATCAATTCTCTTAACCTTCATAAACCGCAAATCGGAATATTACAATTAATGTCCCTCTCAAAAAACACAACGTCTTTGTTGCACCCTAAGATCGTTATCCATGTTAGTGTGAGCCCTCACTGACTCCACAATCGTCTGGGTTTGGCTCTAATACCACTTATGACGCCCTCACTGTCCACGACTAATGGGTCACCCCGTCCGCTTACTCGGCTCGTAGGCCCCATCTCGTATGACGAGCGGCATGTTATTTTTTTCGAAGGCTCAAAATCTTTGTTTACTGACTCTGCAATCACCACACAATCTTTTCCCGTACTTTAGCCTCGTTGCACGATATCGCAAATCACTTTCCGATAGGTCACCCATCATTTAATTACTTCAGCTCAAAACGTTTAACTCTAGAATTTTCTCTGGATATATTCCCAAAAAGTAAACGCATTTTAATAACATAGGTAGATAAATTAATTCTCTTAAACCTTCTAACATATATCATAAACCAAGATATTACAAGGATGATTTCTTGTAATTGTACTCGTTCTGTCTTTGCTTCCTTTCCGATTGTACTGTGGATATATTTCCATGTCTATCATTTTTACCAAATATTTACGTGACTTTGAATAAATTTCAACCAATTTTTATTGTAAAACAGAATTAATCTTTACAACATTGTGTATTTACACAATCAACATAATTGGTTAAACCATGCGGATTTAGCTTCATATCTCAGTTTAACCATTTATTAGATTTTGATCTGTGCAACCGTGCGGATTTTATTTTCATTTTTATATACATAAATATTTATTTTACATGATTAGTGACATTAGTCATATATTTCAATGTTTATAAAATTATTACAAACACCATAATTTTATAATTCACATGTTAATAAAAATTGTTTCAATTGTTTCTTATTATATATTTATCTTCTTGGATTTGAATTTGATTATTAAATAAACTAATATATGCATAATCAATCATGTTTAAAAATTATTTTATATTTAATTTATACTAAATAAGAATTTTTTTTATTTCTATTTAGATAACTTAATACTGTAAATATAAAAGTTTATATGTTAATTTTATACATGTATTATATAATTACTAATGATAACCTGTTCTGCCAACATATTATATTTTCAACGTTAATATTTTCTATTTATGAAAATAAAATATATTAATGTATCCATTTAATACAGTTTATTATAATAATTATTTTTAATATGATACACTATTATTTTATAAAAAACAGATAAAAGGATATAATTTTTTTTATTTTTTATTTTATAAAAGATAACTGAAAATATATATATTAATGTATAATTATATTTTTTACTAATTCGAAATTAGTGAAATATTTACATAATTTTTTAAAAGTTCAGATCTTGTTAAATTTTTTTGAACAGATATTTAGTAATTACGAATATATATGTATATTTAAAATAAAAAAAAATATTATGATTAAAATAATTACAAAAATGTATTATTAGATTTAATGAAATACATATAGTAAAGTTTCTAGTAATGATCTATTTTTTAGAAAATCATACATGAATCAATATTATTAATTCAGTTTTAATATATAGGATTTATGGTTTTAAATTAGTTCGGTGTACTCAAGTGAAAGCAGGACCACCGTACGTCACATGCCCCCCGCTTCTAATCCAATGCCATTGAGTCATTGACAGGCTGATACATGTGTTGGTCATGTGAATGGGGAACAGTTTAACTTCATCTGACTTTTTTAGAAAGTCAGCGGTTATATATGTATCATCAAGTCTTTTCTCTTCCTGGTTGGTCATAAACTCTCTTGCTTTCACAATTCCACAATGCTTCCCAATTTTCGTTGAATCTAATTATATTTTTGCTTCCAACTAGAGACACGTAGCTGAACTAATTCTCCCCAACAGAGTTTTAGTTTATTTATGTGAACGTAGGTGAAGTTATAATATTTTTTAGATGGATTCATCGTAATATACATGTTGACTTTAGATGGATTCATTTATATTCTTTATTTTTATGTTTCAAACGTTTTAATTGGCTATTATTATAAAAAATGTTTTCATAAAAGATTTATATAAATAATTTTTTTTTCATTTCTGTTCTTTTGCAAAAAAAATTTTCATATGTAATTTATAAAAAATGTTTTCATCATGTATTTTAATAAAAAGGTTTGGGTAAATTTTTTTATAATAAAATTTCATAAAAACATTTTTGAAAATTAATCTAGTTTAAAACGTCTTTAAAATATTTTTTATGATGTTTTAATAAATTTATTTATTAATATATCCTTGAAATTATTTTCAGTAAAATATTTCTCAAACCCTTTTAAAAATATATATTTTCATAAAATTATATATATATATATATATATTGTGTTTAAGCAAATTATTTTGCATAAAATATTTAGAATACTTTTGCAAAAATATTTAGAATACTTTTGACAGAAATTGTCATCCGATATCTTTTACGAAAAAATATTGCTAGAGATTTCTGAAATATTATCGAAAATAGTAAAAAATTTTAACTTTTTTTAATGGATTTTGTTTTTGATTATTTGGAATTTCTGCCAAATCTGTCTAAAATAATTATTTTTTGTCAGTGAAATAATAATTTCTGACCGTTTTAATCAGTGGAATTTTTTTTTTTTTTGTAATGTCACTGTTAATTTCCTCTTTTATCTTCCATAAAAACAAGAACAAAACATAGTGATGTTTTTAAAATAATATTTTTTATATTTAAATACCTACAATTATAAATTGGTTTTAAGCTAATATCTTACGATTTAATAATATTATAATTACCTGTTCTGAATCAAATATATAGATTAAATTTAATATATTAGTGAAATTGATGATGAGATTCAGTTCGAGATGAACTAAAACCTAGTATCTTAATGAAGTGTTAGCGAAATAGCTTACATCAAATTATAGTGAATCCTGAGTGCAATAAACAATCAATTATACATATAAGAAACACAAAACCAACTCTTTGTTTATTGATTAATTTTTAACCGAAGACGAATTTCGTGTAGATAGATTAGCCATGGCCGTTGATAAGAAAAACAAATAGTCATGGCCATAATCTTAATCTGTTGAATTTAAACTTAAATTTTTCTTTTGTTCACCCCCTATGATGAACATACACTACATATTCAGTTTTTAAGAGAAAAAGTAAAAATAATCAGAAATAAATTATGTACCGAAAATAACAAAAAAAAACGTCAAAGTTGTTAATCCTAAATCCGAGTGATGAACCCTAACTCTCTTCTATAAAACATAAGGGGTAAACTCTAAACTCTAAACTCTAAGCCATAAATCCTAAACTTTAATGTTCACCCTAAGGCTTAGTGTTTAGAATTTACCTCTTATGGTTTAAGGTTTAGGGTCACCCTCTAAAATTTAGGGTTTAAGATAGGTTCAGGGTTAACATTTTTGATTTTTTTGTTTCTTTTTTTTATTTGGTAGATAATATTATTTTTACTTTTTTATTAAAAGATAAATGTGAATAGACAAATTATTAATGGCTTGTGAACCTATATGCAAAATCGATCTTTATAACTACTGAGCTGGAAACCAGATGTAAAAAATGACTTTTTATGTTTATTAAACTTTAAAAGATAAAATATTTAAGAAAATTATGAAGTTTTGAAGGACTGAATCCATAACCTCTGCTACCTCTACACTCAAGACTACCACCGGAGCTCTTGAATAACATATGTAGGATGTGACCACTGAATTTGTTAATTTATTAGCGGTTGGAACCACCTGCTTCTTCCGCTTCTCAGGACCGTTTCTGCATGTAGGTTCATGCTAAGGGTGAACACAAGAAACACTCAGTTTTAATTGTACATGATAGTCTTGCAAATTTATCAAATGTTAACGATAAGTATCATTTTTTTTAAATGAACACATTTGATTGATTGATCCAATCTAACCGGGGGGTTTTTTGGGTGAATTACGTTGTAGATCCGATTTGCTCTGATTCTAAATTATTTATAACATAAATTTTACTTCCACTTTAAGCGAGTGAACCAAATCACCGTGTAAAAGTTTTGTTATAACATAAATCTCAACGTGAAATTTGGATAGAGGACGATTGGTTGGATTGCAGTTGTATTTTATTGTAAAATTTAATAGGTAGTAACTTTTATGTAGATATATTTAATGTATTTATAGAAATAAAATAAAAAGGAATGAAAAAATATTTTTACAATAATAATATTATTCTTTTTATTTTTTTTGAAACTGAACAACAATATTATTTTATTTTAAGAAACAAAATTTCTACATCCTTGTACCTTTACTCTTGGGTTTTTGTTTTCTTTAATTTTAAACACTATAAATCATAATTGATAAATTATATAATTGTAGATAGAAAATTTTACGTTCCAACCAATAGCCTCAATAATCTATAAGTAGAAGATACCCATATCATTTTTTTTTTCATCAAAGATACCATACCATTTTACCTAAAATCTAACTAATTTAAGTGTTATAATAAGAATCAAACTATATTAATTTCCCCTATATTTTCTAAATGGAAATAAAGGAAACTGTATGTCAATAGGGTTTGTGATTCAGGAGAACGTGCGCCTAACGTATATCATGTGATCAATTCTATAGGATTGAAAATATGGTCGCACATAAAGAGAGTGGAAGGTGGACGATAGACAAATTCCAGAAAATATGATCCAATCCAACCTCCAGTGTCCTACATAAAGTTGAAGCAAAAAGGCATCACTTTTATTACCAGACATGACTACATTTGTTCCCACTACAATCATAACGTTCATTGCTACACTAAATAAACTACCACTACTGAACATTACATATTCTGTTTACTACTAAATAACGACAATAATTTGCTCCAATTTTTCAACTAAAAAGATGAGTAAAAAAAATTCAAAATTAAGTTTTTCTCTTCGGATATTCAAAACTAAAAAGAACAAATAGGTTTATATATCGTTCTAATAGAAAAGTTTAATGAGAATAAAGAAAAATGAAAGGTATGACTGTAATAGACATGTTAGAATAAATGTTTTGGAGTAAAACTCTTTTAATCTGAATTCAGCTGAAATTATATCAATCATGTAGATTATTATTCTGTTACTTTTATTTTAGGCTCTGTTGATAAATGAAAAAAAAAAACACTCTAACTTTACTCTTGGGTTTGGAAAAAAAATATATTGACACTGAGTACTATTTCTCTTATCTTTCCCATTTTTTCACTTTCCCCTGATTTTCAGTTTACTGTTTACTCCATTTTACTCTCATAATTACCAGTCACAATGCTTACATAGGAAAAAATCACAGAGAATTCACACACGCACAATAGGTCTTTTCCCATCAAGGGGTCCGTATCAAAAAAAATTCTTTGGACAATATTGAAGGATGCCACTTTATAAACTAAAGAGAGGGTATAGTACCAATAATATTCCATTTGTTATTCATTTTGCAACAAACTATCGAGAATATAACCCTTTACGAGCACAAAAGGTTTCTCATTTATGATTACCACCAAAAAGAATATGGCCTCATTGCATGTATAAACCTTTCCTTTTTTTCCAGAAAGCAAGACGAGATAGAAAAAAGGAATATATGCTTCTAGAAAGAAAATAAGGAATCAAACCCAAACATCACTATATTTACTCGCAAAGTTACACATTTTTCACTCTTCTAATTCTTCTTTTCACAAAGTAAAGAAAGGAGAGAAGTAAGTTTTGACTAATGAGTTTTCTTTTTTAAGTGTTACGTCCCAAACAAAATGAATTGCGGGATGACCAGTGAGGGATTTGATTCTTAATGTTGTGTTTTACATGCTATGAAATAATCTAGAGATACCAAGTCCACAAGTAACTATCTTTCTGAGCTGGCATTATTAGCAATTAAGATCTATATACAGTGATTCTATTTCCAATATTTATCCACACATATACTATATAGAAACTATTAACTTTTAAAGTTCAGTTTCTTTCAACAAAAATTATTTTAGTAAACTTTATTGTAAGACCATATGTGGAAAGACAAAGTATTGTTTTGTTTCAGGAAAATGGCTCGAAGTTAGAACTTAGAAAAAAAAACAGGACGTAACGTTGGAGACATGAAAAATTTGTGGTTTCAATTTGGCAATGATGTTATATGATCATATGATAAGACGTAACTAAAGGAAACATATAAAGATAAATCTTATGAGTTCTGGACCACGCCCATTATAATGTTTTATTCATATTTGATGTTTCATCTTTCTTTTTTTCTTGAAGAAAAGACATCCAAAGGGAATGAAATGAGAGAGATGTTAAGTTTTTTGAGAAAAGATAAGATGTTAAGTTGATGGCTTTAGTTTCTTTCACTTATCTTTGAAAAAGAGGGTTCCGTTTTTAATAGTTTGGTCTATGTCTAAAAGGAAAAAAAACAAGCCAAAGAAAGTGTTTTGGTGATGATCCCATTCCAAACACATTCTATGAATCAATTTGGTTGTCTCTATAAGAAGAATTCACTGTTCTCCTTTCGGTAGAGGTGATGGATGATAGTGAGAATCGTTTGATCCTTACAAAGAGGGGCCATTAGAGAGAGATAGGGAATGATGTGATTGTCATTATGACTTGGTGTTTGATTGCAAAATATTGTATGACCATGTTTTAGTATTTGTGGGTTTGTTAGGTTTCAAAGGAGGATGAGCCAAAGATCGTTTCTAAAACCTTCGCCCCTCTACGCATTTGTTTTTTTTTTATGGGTTTGGCAAGCGACAACGATAGATCAGCCTCAAGTAACTTTTTTTTTTTTTTGCGTGTTATGATTATATCATATATATATATATATATATATATATTTGGTGGTATATCATCTGTACATATTCAAAACCCTTTTCTCATTTACAACGGGTAAATATGATTCGAATAAAATATCCATAAATTTTTTTTAAAATAATCTAAATTATCAACTATTACAATTATAAAGTAACTACATAGACGACAACATATTATTTTACAGGTGCATACACTAATCTACTACAAACAGTTCTTTATCACATTTACAATGTACAACTTATCATTGACATTAAAAAATACTTATCATTGACATTAAAAAATACTTATCATTGACATGTAACAAATAGTTTTATTTGCACTATACTAAAAACCTCCTATAAATTTGTTTTCATTTATTGGTATATAATCCGATTCTAATAGAAAAACATTAAAGAACCAGTATCAATCACAAGATTGGTATAATTTACATGTGCATACACTAATTTACTACAAACGATTCTTTATCACATTTACAACGTACAACTTATCATTGACATGTAACAAATAGTTTTCTTTGCACTACACTAGAAACCTCCTATACTTTTGTTTTCATTTATTGGTATATAACTCGCTTTTAATATAAAAATATTAAAGAACCAGTAAAAATCATTAGATTGATTGAATTTACACTATTATATAAATGTTTTTGAATATCTGAAGCAGATTCTGTAGTTCTATTATGGTTAGTTTTTAACACATATATTCTATGGAGAAATACACTTTGAATTTAACCTTATTATTATTTGGAATATTACTACTAATACCACTCTTTTTAAACTAAAAGTATAAAACCCAAGCCTCTCACTGATGTCATTTTGGTCATTTGAAAAACTCCTATAACTACTCATGTTGTTCGCTTACTATAAATCTATAGTCTTAAATAATTAATCAACACTCAACCTAATCTAACACTTTAACACTACGCAAGTATTTAATTATATTGGTTTAGTTTGTCTAATAAAGGCTATACTAATCCTAAGAAGATCTCAAATCCGAAAGCCAACTTGGTGGAACTGAATCAACATATACCATAGCAACAAATAGACTCTGAACACCTCGTGCAAACTTGCCGACCATTGTATTTTTTGACCTTGGAATATGCTGGATAACAAAGTTTGTAAAAAAATCTCTTTTCTACAAAACCATCAATATCCTGTAAATATATCATATTCTTTCCAGGCTCCATCAATAAAAATCAATATGTATCTTCCAAATCTTGAATTATATGCTTTATACATGAATCTTTCACCTCATATGAATTCTTAATTTGTGTTTCATCTTTTTGTGGATTTTTTAATTTTATTTTTATAAATATTAACATTTCGATTCTTCCAATTATACTATATTATCCATGAGAAATAGCTTAAATCAGGTTCATTTGAAAGTCTTCAAAACAAATAATTCATATCCGTGTAGACTGGAGAACTCAGAAAACATTAGGGCTCGCAGGTGCTTTTGAAGTGGCCCAAGTCTGAAGCACTGGTGGCATTCAAAACTAATATGATTGATAGACTTTTCCTTTGTCCCACATTGGATTCACTGTGGATCACACTTAATGCCATGAGGCCGTAACTTCTTTGTGACTGGTAAACTACCAGATATTTTTTCCAAAGAAACTACCTTAATTTTGGAGAACAAAACATCTTTCATGTTAAGTTAGAAGCGGTTTAGTATTTGGTCCATATATTTCTTGTGTTAATCACAAATCTAGATATATTTTTCCGCCCTACAAATCTAGATATATTTCCATTCATATGTGTCCAGCTTAGGTAACCAACTACTCGTCATACTTTGAATAGCGTACATCATCTGGATGTATCTATGCATTAAGAAAATCCATGTTTCAGAATAAATACACTGAATTGATCATATTTTCCACGATAAGTAATGGATTCAAAAATTGGTTTTGATGTTTTGGCATTGCTGACGTCAAGAAGGGAACGATGATCCATGGTTATTTTATACAGAAATGGCTGTGACTGTTCCCACTCTTTTAATGATCTCTTATTTACCAGAGATCGTGCTAAAGTGATACCTCTCCATCCATATGATGAGAAGTATGAATTTATCGGCCCAATGGATCATATTTTCTATAGTATCTTTCTTTGAAAAAAAATTCAGAATAATGATTCAGGTTAATCAATCAACCTCTAAAGTTGTTTTGCTAATAAAGTGGTATTAAAGTTTTGCAGATCTCCAAAATCGGTTCCTCCTTCATTATATTCTTGGTCCGGTTTATCCCATAAAAATCAATGCATACCTTTATGATTTCCATTACTATTCCACCAGAAGTAGGCAATCACACATAGGGATGTTAAAATGGGTAATTACCCATGAGTGTACTCAAGCCCACGAATATTGAGTTGTGTTTTTGCCTTTTCAATAAATAAATGGGCTTAACATAGGTTTTTACCCTTAAATAAATAAAAAATTTACATTATATGGATAGCCCAATAGAGTGAATGGGTACCCACAAACCTAAAAAAAAACTAAACGACGTCACTAAACAAAATCTCTCTCTCTCAGGATAACGCCATCTCTCTCGTTTCAATCTCCTTCGCCGTCTCTCCCAGTCTCTCTCTCTCTCTCTCTCTCTCTCTCTCTCTCTCTCTCTCTCTCTCTCTCTCTTGTTTTGATTCCGATTTTTCTGCTTGTCTCAGGGAAGAAACATCATAAGATTTTGAGAACGGATCTCTGCAGCAAACCCATCATCAGGTTTCCTCTCAAACTCAAGCTTCTTATCATTGACTATGGGATGTGAGTGTGACTGTAACTGGGATGTAGATTACGAGCTGTGTGTTGGGTTTACTGGGATGTATTTGTTTGCTTTTATTATTGAGGTTGTTGTCATTTGCTTGCTGAATTATTTCGGTTCGTTTCTACATTTTTTAATCTTGTTTGAGATCAACTTATAATAGTACTGTATGATTGATTATTCATTATAAAAGTTGTGAACGTATCTTATGATTGAGGTGTTTTTGAGTAGTTGTTGTTGTCTGAAATAGTGGTTTCTTATGTAGTTTTTGTTTGTTTCTTCTTATACTTCAACTTCTCTTTGTATATGTAGATGGATTCCCAGTCAGTGAGAGTACTTGCAGAACTTGAAAATGAGCCCATGGATGAGGACATAGAGGCGAGTGAAGCTGAACTTCAAGGAGCCCACAGTGAAACTCCAGTGACTCAACCAACACAAACGGTATTTCAATCTAACAAACACTTAAAGGCTGATGTTTGGAAGGAATATATAGCCGTAGGTGTAGGGATAGATGGAAAGAACAGAGTTCGTTGCATCTATTGTAGTAAGGAGTTAGTAATAGAAGTTAGGAATGGAACATCATCTTTGAAACGGCATTTAGAAATCTGTCCATTGAAGCCTGAAAGTGATGGAAATGCTGAAAGGAAGTATGATCAGAAAGTAGATCGCGAAATGACTAGTGAGCTTATTATCTATCATGATTTTCCTTTTCGGTATGTGGAGTATGAGAAGGTTAGGGCAAGATATATATATATATATATATATATATATATATATATATATATATATATATATATATATATATCTGAACCCAGAGTGTGTGCATATATGCCGACAAACCGCTGCTGCCGATGTCTTTAGAAAATATGAGATGGAGAAAGCAAAGCTCAAAAGAATTTTTGCAAATCTCAAAAGTCGAGTTTGTTTTACAACCGATCTTTGGACAGCTCGCACGGTGATGGGGTACATTTGTTTGACTGCTCACTACATTGACGATGGTTGGACCTTAAACAACAAGATCTTGGCGTTTTGTGAAATCAAACCTCCTCACACCGGTGATGAAATAGCTAAAAAAATGTTGGGTTGCTTGAAGGAGTGGGGCTTGGAGAAGAAAGTTTTCTCCTTCACACTCGATAACGCTACTAGTAATACTAGTATGCAAAAGATTCTTACACATCGGCTTCAGATGGTTAGTGGAAATCAATTTCCATGTGATGGAAAGTTCTTACACATGAGGTGTTGTGCCCATATTTTAAATCTCATAGTGAAGGAAGGATTGGAACTAGATAATAGTCAACTGGAGAATATCCGCGAGAGAGCGTGAGGTATGTGAAAGCCTCTCAATAAAGGAAAGATGATTTTGCTGCTTGTGTAGAGAGTTTACAGATTACTGATAGCTCGGGACTGTCTTTAGATGTGTCAACTCGTTGGAACTCCACATATGATATGCTTGTAAGGGCTCTTAAATTCCGTGAGGCGTTTGGTAGTTTCAAGGTGTGTGATAGAGGTAATAATACATTGCCTTTAGAGCAAGAATGGGAACGTGGGCAGAAAACTTGTGACTTCCTAAAGCCTTTTTGTACAATCACAACATATTTTTCAGGTGTGAAGTATCCAACTGCGAATATATACTTCATTCAGGTCTGGAATATAGAGTTGCTATTACGAAAATATGATAATTTTGATGATGAATATATGAGGTTGATGGCTAAGAGAATGCAAGTAAAATTTGCAAAGTACTGGACTGAGTATAGTATCATTTTAGCGATGGCAGCTGTGTTGGATCCGTGGTTCAAGATTCAGATAATTAAGAAAGCTTTTGATAAGCTAGATCAAACTACTTCTGAGAAACAAGTTGAAGTTGTAGAGAAGAATTTGAAGGAGCTGTACAAAGAATACGAGCAAACCGTGGACAAGTTCATCTTCTAGTTCAGCAACACCAACTCCGGATGAACTTCTTAACGAATCACCTCTTGAAGACGATTTAAACTATGTAAGATTACTTCTTTTCTACTTGAGTTCTTTTATGTTGGTTATATTTGCATTCTGTTCTTATTACTATCTTTTGTGTCAAAAATATAGGATCTCTTTGAACTTGAAAGGAGTATTCAACATGGTCTAGATAACACAAAGACGAGCTTGGAATTGTATTTGGAAGAGCCAAGGCCTGGGTTAAAAGCTTTTAAAGATATAGAATTTTTGAGCTACTGGAAAGAAAATGGGCATCGCCATGGTGATTTAGCTGCGCTAGCATTGGATCTTCTCAGTATCCCAATAACGACAGTGGCATCAGAGTCCGGTTTCAGTATCGGTGGTCGTGTATTGACTCCATATAGAAACCTCCTTCTTCCAAAAAATGTGCAAGCGTTGCTTTGCACTCGTAACTAGTTGCGTGGTTATCCAGAAATTGAAGGTAACCATTGGTCTCTCTCGCTAACTTTGCTTGTGCTAAAGACTCTTTACTCTTTAGTTTGCATTTGGTTATGGTCTTTTTGGTATCATTTGGTGTGTCCTGAAATATTGATTGCTGTGATATTGATTGTGTTAACTGACACTTTGGTTTGTTGGGTTTTACTAAAACCGTTTTAGCTTCTGTGAATTAATAAGAAACCTAAGAAGAGTATGGACAAAACAGATGATTTTTGTATGTTATGGTCTCTTTGTTTTGGTCTTGTCCTAAGGTGATATTGAAGATAATTTTGATGAGGAAGCTACAAATGTTGCAAGTTCTTCAGGAGTATGAGATTTGGTGATTTGGTGTGGTGCTCATGCTGATGCTGATGAATGTCTAGAAAATGGGTATGTGTAGTACAAGGTGTAGCGTAATGACTTTGCTGCAATTCTCATGGATTTTTTGTTCTGTCTTAAGTGTAGCTTTGTTTTCTGTAGAGACGAGCTTAGTGATATTTGAATATTTGAGATATTTCAATCTGAATTTAAGACTTGTAGACTGGTGATATCACTCAAATGTTTAACCCTAAGGAGTGAATTACTCTCTCAAATAAGAAGTTCAATCGTAGTACTTAGGGATCGAATCCACAAGGACTCTAGAATTACACAACAGATTATTAAGTCTTCGAAATAGAGCTAGACAATAAGATTTTTAAACAGTAACTTAAAAGATAGCAAGTAAATGCTTGATTGGTTGATTGGTTTGTAAAAAGGAAGAAGGTAGTTAAACTTAGGTATTTTCTCAGGTATGACATACATGCAAATTGTAAAGGGTTTTTATTATTGATAGTTCTAGATTCAAACTTTTAAGGAGGTTAAGGATTAACTCCACTGGATTTCTGGTTAGGACTATCGTCCGATAACCTGAAGGGAATATCGATCGATGTTTCTGTCGAAGCTATCGATCGATGTAAATGCCGCTATATCGGTCGATACGACTATCGTCTTGTCGGTTGATATCGCATCCAGCGAGTGGTAAAGGTGTGTTTGAATGGATTATCTAGTTTTCATTAAATTAACTTAGACTTAGGGTATTTGTCAAGCTATCGCTTGTCCAAATTGATCCTAAAATCAGAGACAAGGGTGATCAATCCTTGATCTTAGCATTCATTGATAACTAGATTGAGAACTATATTTTAAACACCCTAATAATGGTTCAATTCAATGCATGAGTCAACCTTAATGAGAAACCTAAATCTAACAAAAGAGACTACTCAAACATATTCATGAGAGACAAAATCATGATGGTCTGAATAATACTTTAAAATAATAATAAAGAGAAACAATAAGTAAAAAGGGAGTTCAAGATCTTCTCTGTAATGGTAGTTCATATCTCTTTCTCCATCAAAACTCCTGTTAAAGTGTAGCTAGATGCTTCTCCAAATTAGGTCTAAAAGTCTCCAAAGTTGTCTACCTAGACTAATACAAAACCCTCTTAATATAGCCTAACAGGCGGCCATGGACTTAGTGTGTAAATTATTAAAACTCTTGTGAAGCAATTAGGGCTTCTAATCTTCATTTAATCGCTTGGATGACTTATGTATCGATCGATACAAAACTCCATTATCGATCAATATGGGTAATCATCTATCGGTCGATTGCTCTCAGCTTGCATCGGTTGATAGCTAAACATTGTTTTGCTCATAACTTCATAAAGTCTCCATTTTAGCTCCGAAATGCATGTTTTACACCAGTGAATACCTGGATCTGTAAAAGCTCTAAAAAGAAACTAAAAGTATCCTTTTGTTTCCAAAAATATATATAAATCATGGTTGAAAGCGGGTAAAAACCATGATATATCAACTCCCCCAGACTTATCCTTTTGCTTGTCCTCAAGCAAATAATAGAACATTGGTCTAGAAAAGTTTTGAAAGGCGGAAGCTCTGACAACTCTAGACTTAGGACCATCACCTCTCTACTTTTTGCAAGCCACATCAGATATCTATCAATTCCCAGAAATACATTATGCAATATCCTAATTTAGCAACCAAATACATCTAGCCAATCAACTTAAACATTCCTTGTCTGTCTATACCCTCTACTGATTTCATTTGTGCATAAAAATAAAGGTGTAGGCTTTACCTTGGGAGTATCGATCAAGGAACACTTGGATTCAACTCAAACAAGTTTCAGGCATTCTCATCCTGGTTCCCTTTCTTTCTTTATCCCTCTTCTCTGAATCCCAACTCTTTCTTTCTTTTCTTCTTTTTTTTTTATATCAATCCCAATGAACAGTTAATGTTCATCTTATTGACTTTTCTTGACAAATTGTAAGCGAATAGTGGGGTCATAGGTAATGTATCTCTCCCTCGCTGTGATCACTCCTTTGGTTTAGAATAGTGGGGTCATGGGTAATGTACCTCTCCCTCTGCCTCTCAGGAAATCATATCAATCTTTTATTTTCTGGGGATGCCGAAGGAAGGAAAGAAGAAAACCAAAATTTTTAGAGACTTTTACCTTCTAGACTTGCAAGAGGATTCCGATCCCTTGTATACCAAGCCCCAAGACAAGTAATAGATGTCAGGTTAGGTTGGAAATCAGCTTTGGTTCTTCCAGACAATCATGAAAGTGTTGACATAGGTGATCGGTGATCCACTTTAGCATCTATAGTACTTTCTGTAACTGACAAATCTAAGAGTGGTGCTAAGAAGTGGTTAGGTAACAAGTCTGAATATAATCATTACTTCCTTCTTGGTAAAACACACATTAGCATTCTTAAAAATAATTTTTTTTTTGTTTTTTTTTAAATAGAAATGAAAATAAAAATAAGAGTAAAAATGAAAATGTTAGTAGATACCCCCCCCCCGGACTTAAACAACACTGTCCCCAGTGTTATTAGTCTAAGAGGAAATGAAAAGTAATGTAGCAAATACGTTCATGTTAGTAGGAACAATTGTACCTCAATCTCGACCTATTGATCGATACGGGGTGATGTATATCGATCGATAAGGTGCCGTCACCTATTTGTGCATGTCAATCATCGAACTCAACATCCAAGAGTTATGTAGTTATGTGAGCTCTGTTAGACATTCTCAAAACACAAAAATAGTTAGATGATAAAATAGTAGCGGGCATAAAAGGTACAAATAGAAATCCTACAAGTTTGAAAATGAAAATGAAAACATAGTAGCATGAGATAAAAGGATAGAAAGACGGGCGAATGGATCAGCCCTCACTGCTCTCGTCGTCGTCGTCGTGCTCCTCGTCCTCCTCATCACTCTCGTCACCCTGATCTGGCTACTCAGCCTGCTGGGAAGATCCTGCTGCTGATGGGTCAAAAGCTGAAGTACTAGCTCGGCTCGAACAGCGGCATCTCGAGACGCGGGACCAGATGGCACGAAGAGCATCCAACACTCCCCTCCTGTAGACCTGCTCCTCCTCTGTCTCTATCCCTAAGAGATCTGGGAACGGGGGCAGAGAAGCCGATGATGAGGCGCGGGAGGTGCTGGCGCTGCGGACTCCTGTGTCGCGACGGTGCGGGGCTGAAGCGAGTACTAAAGCCGGGTCTGGCTGGAAACGGAGCCTGTCGAGATTACCCGCAAAGCGAGTAGTCTCTGGATGAGGCAGGCGGAACCGGTGCGCACCAGCTGGAGTCCTGAAAGACCATAGGAGCTCCCTGTCCATCCACCCGCTGTTACGCAGATGCTCTGCGTCCAGGTAGTGCCGGGAAGTGTCCACGTCATTGTCGTCAAAACGGATCCCACGGTGCTGGAAAATCGGTGTCAGCAGACTCCCTACCGTCTCCTTCTTCTTCCCTCTGCCACCGAAGAAAGACTTGGTCTTCAAGCTGACTAGATGCTCAGTGAAGACATCACCCAAGTTGGGTGTACCCATGTTGCGCACCGGGTCCAAGAATGTCAGGTCGACCAGTCCGTCAAGCGCATGGTACAGCAGTGTAAGCTCGTAGATCTGCACCTTGTTGGGCTCCATCTTGCAGAGCAGAGTGGCGGCAAGGATCCTCATGAAGTACCGGAGGGTCGGGTGGCGGATGTCGGTCTGAACCACTGAGGCTGAACTCCAAGGACCTGTGCCAAAGATATCCCAGAACTCCTTAACCGCTGGAAAGGATGAGATGGAGCTGGAGGTGGCAGTCTCGTTCCCAAACCCGTAGATCGTGCAGAGCTCGGGGACAGTGACGTAGTACCGGACACCTCTAGCGAAGAAGAATAGTTCACCATCACAAGCAACACTCGATGGCTGGTTCCTGTACTCAAAGCGAACCGTTGCCATGAACTGCCGGACGAGATCAGGATGAAGGTCATAGGCTTGGGAGCCTATGGTCCCGAACCCAAGCTGGATGAGCATATCGCCAAGATCCTTGTCGATCCCGAGGCGTCTGGTAGTGGCGGAGTCGATGAAACGTGTGGGGGCGATCTCCACAGTAAGCCATGCGTTGTAGAACATGCTGTCGTAATTGTCCCAATCCTTACTCACAGGACGACGCAGGCACTCGGTACTCTTAGCGGTGCGATCCGTGTTGTTGAAACGCTGGTGGATTGTAATCCGTTCCCCAGCCCGACGTGGCCAAGGGTCGCGCTCATCTTCCCTTTCAGAAGAGGAAGAAGATGGTGGAGGATGACTGCTGGAGGCGCCAAGGTTATCGAGCCTCCGTTTGGTTCGCCTCTCCCTCTGTGCAGCTTGAGTAGACATCTGCAAAAAGTAGGAAAGAAAACTAAGATCAGTTATCCGTTAAGTGCATTGATATCGACCGACACAAGTAGATTATATCGATCGATAGTGATCGACTGATATCGATCGATAGTGATCAATTTCGTTCTTTTCCGGATCCGGCGAAGATGGACATATCGATCGACTGAACAAGCTCGATGTCGATCGATATCGAGTCGCGAAACCTGCAAGAATCTCAACAATCCAAATCGCAAGTATATAGTGTAAATCTTAGTTCTAATACTCAAAAACCTCTAATCTAACAATTCTAACAACTCAAAACGATTAAAAACAAACTTATCTACCGATTTCTAGCCAAAATTTGGGTGAAACTTTGTTCTCCATAAAAATCTAAAAATCAAAGGGTTATACCTTAGTGGATTTCGGATTGGAGAGTAAAATCGAGATAGAGGGAAGATTTCGAATCGAATGAGGCAAAAAACTGGAGAATTCCGTGAAGAATCGAGAGAAAAAGAGAGGTTTTGGTGTTTCGGTTGTGTTTTGCGAATGTGGGGGAGAAGAACGGCTTGTATGGACTTAAGGCAGTTCGCCCTCGATATATCCGTATCGATCGATACGATCGATCGATATGGTATGGTCGTATCGATCGATATGTTCGAGTTGTGCTAGTATGTTTGCTATTTTGCTAAATAAAAATAATTAATAACTAATTTTTTTTTTTTTTTTTTTAAAAAACTAAAAGCATGCTTAATGAAATCCTAACAGTGGGTTGCCTCCCACTCAAAATTATTTGAAAATTATTTGGAAATTATTAAGCATGATTTACCGATCCGGTTTCATTGGCGGGATTAGGCATTCTTAACCGGAGGGGTGTAGAATTTGGAGGCTTGACCAAATAATGTTTGACTCGTTGACCATTTACCGTGAATTCAACTCCTTTCTCATTCACAAGGGTAACGGTTCCATTTGAGTGGGCCGCTATGATAGTAAAAGGGTCTGACCAACGAGATCGGAGTTTTCCGGGAAATATATTCAAACGAGAATTATATAAGAGAACTTGATCATTCGGGGTGAAATACCGCGAAATAATGTGTGTGTCATGATAAGCTTTGGTTCTCTCTTTATATAATTTGGAGTTCTCATAGGCCAGATGCCTAATTTCGTCCAGTTCATTTAGCTGGATGAGTCTCCGTTCCGCAGCCGTCTTTATGTCAAAAATTCAGTAATTTAGTGGCCCAGGCTGCTTTATGCTCTAACTCAACTGGTAAGTGGCAAGATTTACCGTAGAGTAGGTGAAATGGAGTCGTTCCTAGCGGTGTTTTAAAGGCTGTTCGATAAGCCCATAGTGCATTATCTAACTTCCTAGACCAATCATTTCTGGTGGCTCCTACAGTCTTTTCTAAAATCGCTTTAATCTGTCTGTTAGAAACTTCGACTTGCCCACTGGTTTGCGGATGGTAAGGTGTTGCCACTCTATGGTGAACTCCGTTCTTTTTAAGCAGATTCGCAAAGATTTTGTTAATGAAATGAGTTCCACCATCGCTTATAACTACCCGAGGGACTCCAAATCTAGGGAAAATGATGCTTTTAAAAAGTTTGACAACAACAGAGGCATCGTTAGTGGGCAAAGCGATCGCCTCAACCCATTTGGAAACGTAGTCGACATCAATTAGAATGTAACGGTTCCCGTAAGAAGTAGGGAAAGGACCCATGAAGTCTATACCCCAACAATCGAAAACTTCTACTTCAAGGATAAATTTTTGTTCCATTTCATGTCTCTTGCTGATTTTTCCGCCACGTTGGCATCTGTCGCACTTGGCAATATAGGCCAAAGTATCACGGGACATCGTAGGCCACCAGAATCCAGCTTGGAGAATTTTTGAAACCGTTTTAAAGGTTGCAAAATGTCCAGCATATTCGGATCCATGGCATTGGTTAATGATGTATGGAATCTCAGTTTCGGCCACACATCGTCGGAATATTCGATCGGCGCATCGTTTGTAAAGGTAAGGTTCGTCCCAATGATACCTTCTTACTTCTCTGAAGAACCGTTTCCTATCGTAGTGTTTAAGCTCTTCAGGTTCGACGTCTGCGGCGAGATAGTTTACTATGTCAGCATACCAAGGTCTTTCGCCGAATCTCTTTTCGACAGCGTGCGTTTCGTGCGTAATGTTCTGAGGGATGTTGTGTCTATCAGTGATCGGTTGGCATGCTACATTTACCGTCGTATCGATATTGATCTTAAATGTGACGTTACGTAAGTCAATGTCATCGTCCCCATCGATCGACGTGGTATTATCTATATCGATCGATTCCTCTGATTGTCCATCGATCGATGTCAGGTCTCCGGTATCGGTACTTCCAGTATAAACGGTTGATGCAAACTCGTTGGAGAGTTGTATTTGACCAATGAATGATGAATCGGTAGAGTACACGTTTTCGGTCGGTATGAAATCATTAATAGGGACTTCTTCATCTATTCGTATGCGGGAAAGATGATCCGCGACACCATTGTCTACTCCCCTCTTATCTTTTATTTCCATATCGAATTCTTGGAGAAGGAGTATCCAGCGGATGAGTCGTGGTTTCGCGTCTTTCTTTTGCATAAGATACTTAATGGCTGCATGATCAGTGTGAACTATGACTTTTGAGCCCACTAGATAGTTACGAAATTTTTCGAAAGCGTAAACCACTACAAGTAGTTCCTTTTTGGTAGTTCCATAGTTTCTCTGAGCGTCATCAAGAGTTCGACTGGCGTAATAGATGGCATGTAACTTCTTATCTTTTCGTTGCCCTAAAACTGCTCCTACAGCGAAATCGCTTGCATACATTATCTCGAATGGAAGATTCCAGTCGGGTGCTTGTACGACGAGGGCAGTTATTAGTGCTTTCTTGATCTTCTCAAATGCTTGCTGGCATTCTGGGGTGAAATCGAACTTAGTGTCCTTACAAAGGAGAATAGTCAGAGGTCTGGCTATCTTGCTAAAATCCTCTATAAATCGCCTATAGAATCAAGCGTGTCCTAGGAAGCTTCTGATATCCTTTACGTTAGTTGGTGGCGGTAGACTCATCATTACTTCTATTTTTGCGCTGTCTACTTCAATACCGGCTGCGGATACTTTGTGTCCGAGTACGATTCCGTCATTAACCATGAAATGACATTTTTCCCAGTTCAGGACCAGATTCTTTTCTTTTCATCTCTCTAAAACCTTGCCGAGGTTGTCGAGGCAGTTCTCGAAACTTGATCCATAAACCGAAAAATCATCCATGAATACTCCATGAAATTTTTGATCATATCAGTGGAAATTGACATCATACATCGTTGGAAAGTGGCAGGTGCGTTGCACAGACCAAATGGCATCCTACGGTATGCAAAGGTTCCATAGGGGCATGTTAACGTTGTCTTTTCTTGATCATCAGGATGTATCGGGATTTGGAAAAATCCAGAGTATCCATCAAGAAAACAATAATATTGGTGATTCGCTAATCTTTCCAACATTTGATCGATGAAGGGTAGAGGAAAATGATCTTTCCGTGTTGCGGAGTTCAGTTTCCTATAATCAATACACATCCGGTGTCCGGTTACAGTCCTTGTTGGGATTAATTCATCTTTTTCGTTCTTGACGACTGTAATACCTCCCTTGTTTGGTACCACGTGGACTGGACTTATCCAATTGCTGTCTGAAATCGGATAAATTATTCCTGCATCCAGCAATTTAATGATCTCCTTCTTTACTACTTCATGGAGATTTGGGTTCAGTCGTCTCTGATGTTCTATCGATGACTTAGATTCGTCCTCTAGGTGAATCCTGTGCATACAAAGGTCAGGAGATATGCCTGGAATGTCATCTAAAGAGTATCCAAGTGCTTTTCTATGCTTGCGCAGTTTGTCCAATAATAGAGCAAGCTCCTTGTCAGTGAGGTTTGCGTTAACAATCACTAGGTAGGAATCGTCCATAAGGAAAGCGTATTTAAGCCCAGCGGGTAATGGTTTGAGCTCCACTTTTGGTGCCTTTTCCTTAGTGAGATTCCAAAAGACGGCGGGTGTCGATCGATATCGTTGTCCAGATATCGGTCGATATCAATCTCTGATTCATCTCCGCCTTTGGTTTCGACACTTGGGGGTCCATGACTTGTTTCTATTAGACGATCGCACTCAGCTGCTCTGCTATCTACGCTGAAAACTTCGTTCTGAGCGGATGCAAGCACATCTTCCAAATGATCATCTGAGTACAGTTTCTCAAAAGATTCTTGGGTTAGTTCATCAATCTCATCGACATAAGAGGATTGCTTATCTATTAAAGGCGATGTGGCGACTTTTTCCATATCAAATCTCATAGGGATATTGCCTATATTATGATTTATTCATCCTTCCTTGACGTCGATAATAGCATTTGCAGTAGCGAGGAAAGGTCTTCCTAATAGAATCGGATCTCTTGGTTCGTTCTTGTAATGCAGCACGACAAAATCTGTTGGAACAATGCATCCGCCGTTTTGCACCGGCACATCCTCGAGTACTCCTTCTGGGATCCTAACAGATCTATCTGCGAGAACTAGTTGGATGTTAGCTGGTGTAAATTCGAAATACCCAAGGGATGTGGCAACGGAATGCGGCATCAAATTTACGCTAGAGCCTATATCACAGAGTGCTCTCGGAAATAGCTTGTCTCGGATTGTACATCTAAGAACAAAACTACCAGGATCGGGTCTCCTTTCAGGGGTTTGGATTATAGCACTAGCTTCTGCAGACACCATCATGACACTGCGTTTCTCTGTTGAAAAACTCTTGGTTGTCATTCCCTTGACATATTATCGTATGGTTGGCAAAATTCGAAGAGCGTCAATAAGTGGTATTTCTACACTAACGCGTTCAAAAGCCCGTCTGCAGATTTCCTTATCCCTGCTGCGCGTGGAATTAGATTTGCGAGGATAAGGAGGTAAAGTGTTGTACACCCGTTCTATAGGTTGTCCAGTGGGTATCGGACTTTCTTTCGAGTTTTCGGATGTTTGTCGATCGATATTGGTATCATCGTATCGATCGATATCGTCAATTTCCTCTCCATCGAGAACGATCACTGGTTCTTCACTCTTCTTGTTATTTTCCTTGTTTTGAGGGCCAGTGGTTAACGATTCATGGAGTAGAATGGGATTAGGAATGGGTTTCTCCGTTTTTGGAATCTCGGTGTCTTCTCCCGAAGGAGGGTTTTCCCTAATGGTTGGAGCTAGCTCTTTTCCACTTCTCAAAACTACAGCATTTACGTGACGTCTCGGGTTTGTATCAGTCTTCCCGGGCAGACATCCTGTTTCTCTCTTGATACTTTCTGCGGTATGAGCAATATCACTTTCAAGGTCTCTTATTCTCCATCGCAAAGCGTCAAGTTCTTCCGACATTTTGCTGCAGGTGCTATCCAACCTGGCGTCTAGGGTATACTCTAATTTCTAACTTTCTGTGAGAACGTGGTTCATCCTGGTCTTGACCCTTCCTCTGTTTACTCCAATGGAAGTGTCGTAGCCTTGGGTGAAACTATCTATGTTAAAAGTATACTCCTGAGGGATTTCTGGTTTAAATAAAGTTTGTTCAATGGAATGGACATCTTTATAGCAGTGGGTCACATCAGAGTCTCTTTTTCTAATGAGAGAGTTAAGGGAATCTAGTGATTGCTTAATTTCATTTAATTGAGATTCGTTCTTGGACCTAGATTCTCTTTCTCTATCTTTAGTTTCGTAGGACTTAACCATAGCTATGTTTCCAATCAAATAATTTGCTTCTGCAGGGGTCATGGAGCTAAAATTTCCATCACTCTCATTGTCTAGCGTGATCTGGTAATCCAACTCGAGACCTCCGTAAAAGAATTTAAGAAGCTCTGGTTCAGAATAACCATGGTGGGTACAATCGCGCTGATGATTATTAAACCTACTCCAAGCGTTTCTAAAAGATTCTCGTGGGCCTTGAAGGAAAGTGGAGAGTTTATGTCTCACATCCCAATATCGGGTATCATTGAAAAATTCGTTGATGAAAGCAGTGCGAATGTCTTCCCAGCAGGTTAAAGATCCTGCTGGTATTTGTTTCAACCAACTTTTGGCTTCCCTCCCCAAGGAAAAAGGAAAAAGTTTGCAACAATTAGTATCGTTAAGTGCGAATCCTTCTAGATAATCTATATGCTCATGGGGGTGGTCTGAGACAGAACCACAGAAGGGGTTCTTCTGTACCAGATTGATGTAGTCGAGATCAAGCGTAGAATCATTTACTTCATCATCTGGTAATCTGATAGCTGACCTATTGGAATAGGTCTTAATGGGATCTAAATAGTCTTGCAATTTTTCTACATCTTCCGTTGAAGATGGACGGTTATTGACAGGGATTTCAGTCCCCTGTTTAACTGTAAATTCATTTGTTTTATTGCATAGCTGACCTACTGGTTCGTTGGGGACTACTTCCTCATTAATTAAATCGATAAGTACAGACTTACCTGCTTCCGAATCGGTTATATCGATCGATGTGAGATGTTCTATGTCGATCGATTTCTCGGTCAACATATCGCTCGATGTACCGGTCACGTCATCGGTCGATACCGGGCTGAAATCTTTCTCTTCCATCTTGGGTCCCCTGATAATCAGAGAAAGAACAAAAAGGAATTAAGTAAACAATAAATAAAAATTCTAGACTGTATTCTAAACTAAATCTGGTGGTAATAAGAAAGAGTCCCCGGCAACGGCGCCTAATTTGATATCACTCAAATGTTTAACCCTAAGGAGTGAATTACTCTCTCAAATAAGAGGTTCAGTCGTAGTACTTAGGGATCGAATCCACAAGGACTCTAGAATTACACAACAGATTATTAAGTCTTCGAAATAGAGCTAGACAATAAGATTTTTAAACAGTAACTTAAAAGATAGCAAGTAAATGCTTGATTGGTTGATTGGTTTGTAAAAAGGAAGAAGGTAGTTAAACTTATGTATTTTCTCAGGTATGACATACATGCAAATTGTAAAGGGTTTTTATTATTGATTGTTCTAGATTCAAACTTTTAAGGAGGTTAAGGATTAACTCCACTGGATTTCTGGTTAGGACTATCGTCCGATAACCTGAAGGGAATATCGATCGATGTTTCTGTCGAAGCTATCGATCGATGTAAATGCCGCTATATCGGTCGATACGACTATCGTCATGTCGGTCGATATCGCATCCAGCGAGTGGTAAAGGTGTGTTTGAATGGATTATCTAGTTTTCATTAAATTAACTTAGACTTAGGGTATTTGCCAAGCTATCGCTTGTCCAAATTGATCCTAAAATCAGAGACAAGGGTGATCAATCCTTGATCTTAGCATTCATTGATAACTAGATTGAGAACTATATTTTAAACACCCTAATAATGGTTCAATTCAATGCATGAGTCAACCTTAATGAGAAACCTAAATCTAACAAAAGAGACTACTCAAACATATTAATGAGAGACAAAATCATGTTGGTCTGAATAATACTTTAAAATAATAATAAAGAGAAACAATTAGTAAAAAGGGAGTTCAAGATCTTCTCTGTAATGGTAGTTCAGATCTCTCTCTCCATCAAAACTCCTCTCAAAGTGTAGCTAGATGCTTCTCCAAATTAGGTCTAAAAGTCTCCAAAGTTGTCTACCTAGACTAATACAAAACCCTCTTAATATAGCCTAACAGGCGGCCAGGGACTTAGTGTGTAAATTATTAAAACTCTTGTGAAGCAATTAGGGCTTCTAATCTTCATTTAATCGCTTGGATGACTTATGTATCGATCGATACAAAACTCCATTATCGATCGATATGGGTAATCATCTATCGGTCGATTGCTCTCAGCGTGCATCGGTCGATAGCTAAACATTGTTTTTCTCATAACTTCATAAAGTCTCCATTTTAGCTCCAAAATGCACGTTTTACACCAGTGAATACCTGGATCTGTAAAAGCTCTAAAAAGACACTAAAAGTATCCTTTTGTTTCCAAAAACATATATAAATCATGGTTGAAAGCGGGTAAAAACCATGATATATCAACTGGTCTCTTTTTTGTTCACTTTGCACAATACTCATGATCATCTTTTGTTGGCTTGTCGCAGAGCAAACAAGTTTTTGCGTTGGTGAGTTTGAGACTTTGAGCAGAGTTGATATGATCCTGACCAGCAAAGGAACTAAGGAGATGGAACAGCTTGAACCAAAGCTTAAAGATGAGAAAGATGGAACTGAAGACCAGCTTGAACCTGAGGAAACAAAGGACAAGGACCTAGACGTGCCACTTGGTCCAATGACAAGATCCAAGAAAGCAAAATTCCAACAAGCTCTTAACCAACTCTTATACACTATCCAGGGCAGTCTAGATTGTGCTTATCCAACCACACTGGTTGTGATTCAAGCCATTTAAGACATTTATCAAGAGAGGTGTTGTGACTTGCACTCTTTTCCTTGGTTTGGTTTTGTCCCATTTGGATTTTCTGAACTTAGGTTTTTAATGAGGCTTGGACACATAACTCATACAAAAGCCTCTTGATGAAACTAAGCCCATTTCTAGCCCATTTCTATCCTATTCTTGTCCAGAACTCTCTTAGGAGTTTTTTCTTATTTTCAAATTTAAGCTCAGTCTTTGTGTTTAATTGATTGTATGTTTCCAAGAAGCTGTGCATGTACAGTCTTCTTTTCTATATATTATGGACGAAATTGATCAATAAAATCATCAAACTTTCTATCAAAAACTTTCTCTGAAACTTGTTTGATCAAAGCTTGTTTGGTGTATTTCGGATCTTCATCCTTACATTACAAGCAAACCTAGATAGTCTAAGAGCCTTTCCACAACTCTTAGAAGTATCATCTCATTCCTTTACTTGCTTCATCATCACAATCGTTGGAGAGCATTCAGGGGCGTGATCCTCTCTCCCAGGATCATATTAAGTGGTATCAGAGCAGATCTCCATCATCAGGTGTTGTTTTTCCAGTTCTGCAATTTTAAGACTTTTCATATTCTGTTATCAGATCTGTTCTAAAGTTAAAATCTTGCTAGAATCGTGTTATTTTGGGTCAAATCTACCTAGAATAAGTGTTGAAATTGCTAAATAACTGAACTTGATTTTCGGAATTGCAGAAAAAGAAATTAGGGTTCCTGTTGAAAGTTGGGATTTGTTGCATTTAACTTTAAAATCTAATTATTTTCTGTTATATTATGTTTTTGTGATCTCTTTTACTGGTTTTGTGTTTGAAAATTTCCAGGAACCATGGGCGAAACCAATCCACCAAATCAAGGGATGGATAAACTTCTGCTGGAAGGCTTAACTGCACAGATGTCTGCCTTGATGGATCAGAAACTAGAAAACTTCAGAGCTGAGGTAGTCCATTAAGAACGTGAGAGATCTAGAAGAAGTCCAAACCAGTCTGCCACAGAGAGCTATTATAGTCAATCCAACAGAGCCAGTGGCACCAGAAGAAGAAGGCATGAAAGAGAAGAAATACCACAAACCGGTGATCCTTTGGGAGGTTTGAAACTGAAGATTCATGAGTTTAAAGGCACTGGTGATCCAGAAGAATATCTGGAGTGGGAAAAGAAGATTGAAATTGTGTTCAACTGCAGAGATTACACTCAAGAATACAAACTAAAGCTTGCGCCTACTGAGTTTAGAGAGTATGCTCTAAGTTGGTGGGATAACCTTGTTACATCAAGAAGAAGAGCAGGAGATCTCCCTGTCGAAACCTGGAACCAGATGAAGGTAATCATGAGGAAGAGATTTGTACCAAGCCATTACCACAGGGAACTACATTTCAAGCTTAGTACACTGTCACAAGGAAGTAGATCAGTTGAAGAATATTACAAAGAAATGGAGACTCTAATGCTGAGAGCTGATATACAAGAAGACCGAGAAATAACCATGGCCAGGTTCATGGGAGGATTAAACCGTGATATCCTAGACATGTTTGAAGTTCAACACTATGTAGAAATGGAGGAACTTCTACACAAAGCAATCATGTTTGAACAACAGCTAAATCGAAGGAGTTACAAGTCTAGCTATGGAACCAGCAAGCCACACTACCAGAAGGACGAAAAGACCAAAGAATCCAAACCATTCTCCAAGATTAAAGTGAAGAACAGAGTATTAAGGGGAAAGAAGTAAACACTGCATCCAAAACCCGTGACATACAGTGTTACAAGTGTAAAGGTTATGGTCACTATGCTAGTAGTTGTTGGGGTCAAAATCGGTACGACGGAATTAATAGCCAAAACTTTCCGCAAGAATACAAAATGAACAGTTTTATAAAACTCGAGAAATCATTTTATAAAGCTCGAGAATCGTTTTATAAAACTCGAGAATCGTTTTATAAAACTCGAGAAATCGTTTTATAAAACTCGAGAATCGCTTTATAAAACTCGAGAAATCATT
>CAKOAT010199266.1:0-42337 GCA_932364175.1 Eruca vesicaria subsp. sativa
TAACAGTTGTCGATTCTTATTCAATAAAAGCTTTCTTACGATTTCTCATCTCTTTATTCTTGTTGTTCATCCATATTCCTTTAAACTCGTTTGTTTTAGTGATTTCCGCAGAGATCCAGGACCTCGGGAAAATTAGGGTTTCGCCCTAAGTTTCCATATTTGACGGAAAATCGACAGTGTGGATTCCGGTTCCCACACTGCCGAGACCTGATTTTATTTGTAGGGTTTTAAGACCTTAGGTTCGGGTTTGCCGGGACCTGATTTTGTATGTAGGATTTTAAGACCTTAGGTCTGGATCTGCCGAGACCTGATTTTGTTCGTAGAAACTTGAGATGCTTGAATGTAGATGTTTTATTAATAATTCTTATGGAATACATAATAGTCATGGAGCTAATAGCCTGGGCTGTGTGTTTTTGAATACGTGCCCCCTTTGAATGTAAAGACAAATATGTTGAGGTGAGATTGGGGCAGCACTCATGACGGAGTTGCCTACGTACCCAATCAAGGGATCAAGCCGGACGTAGTTCAATGGATTTTAGGTACCTAATGGTAGTATTTCTTGAGATTCATGGCATTCCATGATCGGATTTCGGGTACCCCAGTTCGTACCTTCATGAGCCTGTAAACGCCTGGTCGTATCACGTGGATGATCTGATAGGGGCCTTCCCAATTGGTCCCTAGTTTTCCGGCGTTCGGCTCTTTGGTATGGTTAAAAACTTTCCTGAGTACCAGGTCACCTACAACGAATTGCTAGGACCTGACCTTGGAATTGTAATGTCGAGCCATTGCTTGTTGGTAGTTTTGAATGCGGAGCAAGGCTTGATCCCGTCATTCCTCGATCAGGTCGAGGTTGTCTGATAAGAGCTGGTTGTTAGCTTCGGGATTTGTTGTACAGAGCTCTCGGCGGAGGCTCGCTGTGACGGTTTCGGCTGGGACGACAGCTTCCATCCCGTAGGCTAGGGAGAAAGGGGTTTCTTCCGTAGCTCTTCGTGGGGTGGTTCGGCATGCCCAAAGCACTCCGGGTAATCTTTCGGACCACGAACTTTTATCGTTTCCAAGGCGTTTCTTGAGGTTTGCTAATACTGACTTATTAGCAGCCTCCGCCTGGCCGTTTCCCTGAGGGTATCGAGGTGTCGACATGGTGAGGCGAATTTTCCACTTGTCGCAGAAGTCCTTGAAGTCGTTAGATATGAATTGCGATCCATTATCAGTTACGATTTCGTATGGGACACTGTGGCGGCAAATGATGTCTCTCCATACGAGTCGTTCGGTTTCGACTTTAGTTACCTGTTGGAAGGCTTCGGCTTCTATCCATTTTGTGAAGTAGTCTGTTAGGACTAGGAAGCGTAACTTCTGCCTTCCTGTTCCTGACACGACTAGCGGTCCTACGATATCCATGGACCATCTCATGAATGGGTATGGGGAGGATATCGAGGATAACTTCTCTGAGGGTTTGTGTATAAATGGTGCGTGCCTCTGGCATCTGTCGCATGAGGATGAGTAGACCTCACAGTCAGCGATAATGGTAGGCCATAAATAGCCTTGCCTTTTGATTCGGATAGCTAAGGCTCTACCACCGGAGTGGTTTCCACAGGAACCGTCATGCATTTCTTTCATGAGTTTGATAGCGTTGATGCCGTGGACGCATCTTAGGTAAGGTCCCGATACACTTCGTTTATAAAGGATAGATTCCATTATGCAATATCTTGCGCTTATTGCTTTGAGTTTTCGAGCTTCCCATTTATGGGGGGGGGGACCTTGCCCTCCGAAATATACTGCATGATTGGGATTCTCCAGTCCTCTCTTCCTATAATTTTGTCGTGAAGGGATGAAGGAGGTCCCTGTGTTGGATCAGGTTCCCGTGTGTTGTTGCGGCCGGAGGTCGTGCCCCTGGGGTATTCCTTCGGTTAGATTCGTCGGAGCCTAGATCTGGAGGAATATCTTCAGGTGTGTTGTTAATTTCCGGGGTCGGGATCGTGTCACCGGTTGGAGTTTCGGGTTCAAGGGAATATCTCGTTCTCCGAGTGTTTACTCTGAAGACAAGTGAGCTCGGAGGCTGGGTTGTGCCTCCGGAGGTGTGCTTCTTGAATTTGCGAGTTTTGGTTTTTGGGAACCAAAATGTTGTTAGAACTTGGGTTGCTGCTGACTCGGAGCAGTTATCTTCCGTTTGCTCTTTCGGTTTGCTATTGATTTCGGCCTTGGTAGCTATGTCGATGCTTGGTTTTTCGATTCCCTCTACAGGTATAATTCGTTTTACTAGAGGGTCTGATGTGGATGCTAATGCAGCTAACGCATCTGCTGAGGAGTTCTCTCCTCGTGGGATTCTTGTTAGCTCAAACATGTCGAACTGTTTAGTGAGGCTTTGTACGACTTCGAGGTATGCCCCCATTCTTACGTCCCTCGTTTCGTATTCCCCGTGGAATTGGCTAGCTACCAACTGTGAGTCGCTGTAGGCATTTAGCTCTCGGATTCCGAGGCTTAGGGCTAGTCTTAACCCTGCGATTAATGCTTCATATTTGGCTTCATTATTTGAGGCGTTGAATCCGAGCCTGTAGGATTTTTCGATGGTTTCTCCGGCTGAAGAGGTCAGCCTTAGACCGATTCCGGAACCTTGTTTTGACGAGGCTCCGTCAACATACATGCTCCACTCCGGAGCTTCAGCTCTCGTGTCTAGTTGTTCGGATGATAGCTCGATGATAAAATCGGCGAGGACCTGAGCTTTTATGGCTGCTCGGGGTCTATACTCAATGTCATATTCGCTGAGTTCTATGGCCCATTTAACTAATCGTCCTGATTGGCTAGGGCTGTGCAGAATCGTGCGTATTGGTTGCGAGGTCATTACTACGATCGAGTGTGATTGGAAGTAAGGTCGTAGCTTTCTGGCAGCTGTTACGACTGCCATAGCTAGCTTTTCCATGGTAAGGTATCTGGTTTCGACGTCTATTAGGCTTTTGCTTGTGTAATAGACATGTCTTTGCTCGTTTTGCTCCTCTCATATCAGCACGCCGCTAACTGCAGCAGTTGATACGGCAAGGTATAGGTACAGGGGTTCTCCTGTTACTGGTTTGGATATGATCGGAGGCTCGGAGAGGTAAGCTTTCAATTGTTTGAAGGCTTCTTCGCATTTCTCGTCCCATAGAAACTTCTTATTGTTTTTAGAAGTTTGTAGAACGGGAGGCATTTATCGGTGGATTTAGATATAATTGGTTCAAAGCGGCGATTCGTCCGGTCAGTCTTTGTACCTCCCTGGTTGTCTTAGGTGACGGCATTTCCAGGAAGGTCGCTATCTGTTTCGGGTTGGCTTCGATACCTCTCTCGGTTACGAGGTAACCGAGGAATTCGCCCGAGGGCACCCCAAAGTGCATTTTGCGGGTTTTAGTTTCATATCGTATTTGTTGAGGATATCAAAGCATTCTTTTAGGTGGGAGATGTGATTTTCCCCAGATGAGGATTTAACTAGCATATCGTCGATGTATACCTCCATGGTTTTTCCGAGCTGTCCGGCGAACATTTTGTTCACAAGCCTTGGTAGGTAGCTCCCACATTTTTTAATCCGAATGGCATTACCTTGTAGGTCCCGCGTTCGGTTATGAACGCAGTTTTTTCTGGATCTTCAGGATTCATTATGATTTGATTATATCCCGAGAAGGCATCCATAAAAGACAAGAGCTGATGGCCAGCTGTCGCCTCGACGAGGCGATCGATGTGAGGTAGCGGGAAGCTATCTTCAGGGCAAGCCTTGTTTAGGTCGGTGAAGTCTACACAGATTCTCCACTTCCCGTTTTTCTTTTTCACTACTACGGGGTTAGCTAGCCAATCGGGGTAATGTACTTCTCGGATGGACCCTACTTTCGTGAGTCGATCTACTTCATCGTTGACGGCTTGAGCTTTTTCGAGGCCTAGCTTACAGCATTTTTGTTTGATCGGTTTGAAAGTAGGATCTACATTGAGCTTATGAGTGGTGACGTTTGGGTCTATACCCTTCATGTCGCTGGTGGTCCATGCAAACGTTTTAACGTTGCTTTTCAGGAAGTCGATTAACTCCTTTTTAGTTTCGAGAGGTAGTTCTGATCCGATGTTCACTTGTTTCTCGGGGTCAGAGTCGTCGATGCTAACTCGTTCGGTTAGGTTCCTAGGGGGACCTCGAATATTCTGTTGCATCTCTCGACCTTCCTGGATCTCTAATTGCTATTGGGGTGATTCCTTGAGGATTCCGAATCCTCCTAAGTAACAGATCCTGGAGATTTTCTGGCTACCTCGTACGGTGGTTATTCCGTCAGGTGTCGGAAATTTCACGCATTGTTGATAAGTGGAGGCTAGCGCCCTCATCTTATGAATCCAGGGTCTTCCTAGGATCGCGTGAAACGGAGAAGGTCTGTCGATGACTACATAATTGGTCAATTTCATGATTCCTCCAGCTATGACCGGGAGCTTGATGGTTCCCAAGGAGGTAACTGTTTCTCCGGAGAAGCCTACAAGGTTAGCTTTCTGACCAATAATTTCATAGTCATCTATTTCCATCCCTTTCAGGGCGTTATAGAAGATAAGATCAACCGAGCTTCCGGTGTCAACCATCAGCTTAGGCACCTCGTAATCTGCTATGTTCAGGGTGACGATTAAGGCATCATCGTGAGGTCTGTCGAGATGTGATGTCTCTCTCTCCCAGAAAGAAATCTTAGTGTTGGATTCGGGGTTGGGAGGCTTAGATTGAGCATTGGAAACAGCCTTCCGTACGTGACTCTTGATTGAATTAACGGAGTCTTGACATATATCGGAGCCTCCGAGGATATAATCCACCCTCGAACTGGGGCTCGATTGAGGTGGTAGTTTGCTTAGGAGGGTCTCGATTTGTAGACTTTTCACTTGGGGAAATTTCCCAAGAATCATGTCAACTCTTTTCTTGGGAGCTGGCGGTGGCGAGTCCGTTTCCTTCTCAGGCGATCTTTCGCGCTTCGGAAAGGTATCTTTGGGACCTATTTTCTAGTAAGGAGGTGGTTTTTTGAGTTCCACGTCCTTTAGTTCTCCAGCTACGAATTTAGCTGCCAACTGTCGTTGGAGGTCCCAACATTCCTCAGTTGAGTGCCCTTTCCGATCGTGATAAGAGCAGTGTTTGTTCTCATCGTAGCCTTTTGACCAGGGGGTTTTGCTTGTCGCGTCAACAGGTTTTTCCTGTTGGACTTCCTCGATTGCATAAGAATGTTCTCCCTGGGTCTGATTGTTCCGGGAGCTCCCTTTTCTAGAAGATCCTTTTGCTTCCGAGGTTTCACCTTTTGGGTGATTCTGGGATTTCTTATGGATTTTATCTAGCGCAGCTGTTTCCTCTTCCAAGGTAATATATCTTGATGCTTTGTGAAGNCTTGCTTGAGGATATGGGTCGAGTACTGCTTCATGAAGGCGTTGGTGAGCTGGTCGAAGTTATCTATTGAGTTCGGCTCAAGGCTCGAAAACCATTCGAGAGCTGTTCCGACCAGGTTCTCGGCAAAGGTTCTGCAATAACCTGCTTCACATTCTTCTCTTGTGAAGTGAGCTTTCACTATAGCTAATCGGAAGGCTCTCAAATGAGCCTTGGGGTCTGAGGTCCCATCATATTCGGGGATCCTAATCTTTCGGATATCTCTTATGTAGGAGCTAGCGATTTTATTCGTGAACGGGGTTCCGCGGGTTTCCTCAATCAAACTCTCGATTTCGGGAGCTGAGCTTGTTGCTTTGTGTACTTGAGCATTCAACTTTTGGAGAGCCGCGTGAGTTAGCTCCATGTATCGGCGAATAGCCTCAGGTCCCTCTAGAGGAAGGACGGTTGGGTCGTCATGATGAATCTGATGGGGAGATTCTTGACGGAGTCGAGTGTGGTCGTTCTCCCAAGCATTAGGTGGGCTAAATTGCTCACTAGCTCTAGGGCCATTTTGAGGGACGCGACCAGGAGGTGAGCTGTAGGATCAGCTTCCGTCCTCTGGTGGCTGTCTCGATTTGGGGTCGCGCTCCCATTCTGATAAGCAGAAGCTGATGCTCTTCCCCTAGAAGGGAAAGATATTCCTTCTCCGGACCTAAAAACAGGCGGCGGAGGCGGTAAGCGTTTGCTCTGTTCGGGAACCATGTTGGGTGCAGAGCTTGTTGTTGCTATGTTACTTCCCATAGCGCTGGTTACGGGTGGACTGGATGCTGGGGTTGTTCCAGCATGAGGTGTCCGGAGAACAGATTCTTGCCCATCTTGAGCAGTGCTGTTGGGGGAAAAATCCAGACGTCCGCGAGGGAACGTGGGTTCGGTCTGTCGGTCTCGGAAAGTGACTCCCGAGCCTTGACGTTGCGACGGATGAGTCGTCTCGGTTAGAGATCTAGTCACCTCTTCGAACCGTTGATGTCAAGCAGTTAGCTGTTGCAACGTGCGCTCATTATCTTGAGCTCTTTCTACCAATTGCACCATCATTCGACGCATCTCGGATAGCTGAGGTTCCGAATGGTTTGGAGCGGGTTGACGCTGAGGGTTTTCGGGGGGGGGGGGGAGGTGTAACCCCATAGTTGTTTCCACTGGAGGATCTTGGGTTAGTTATTCCAGTTTGGTTCGGTTGAGCATTAGCCGGAGGCTGTTGCTCGGATCGGTGATCGGCGGATTGAGGTTCCGGATCCTGAGGGTCCGGGTCTCTCCTGTTCGGTGAGCCGTCGATCTGGATCACGGGATCAGGTATAGATGGGGTCGTTGCCTGGTTGGATGGATCCATTCTCGAGTTACGGAGTAAAGGATTCAATTATCTCGTCCCCACAGACGGCACCAAAATGTGAGGGGTAAAACTCACTCTCTAATTTAGGTTAGGTTTAGACTGGGGAAAAGAAAATCGTGGGCTGAATCCTGTTAGAACTTAAAGAATGAATATGATTGTATTGATGAATAAGGGTTACAAAGATGATTTGGATGAATACAAAGAAATAGCTGAATGATTTACGAGTAACAATATATGTGAAAATTGATTGAAAATGAATGACCCCTCTCTTCTTCGTCTCTCTCTCCTTTAAATAGTCATAGGTCACATTTAACTTCTCCAGATGAACCTCTGAGATTGCCTCCGTAAATTGTGGGATTTGTAACAGCCTCCTCTTGACCAGGTCTTATGTGTCCAACTTGAGCTGTTTTCGTTAGCTGTTTGTAAACGAGGTCCAGAGCTTTTTTCTGTGACCTGTTTTGTTAATGATTTTCCCATTAACAAACATGTTCCGACTCTTATTCAGTTCTTCTTCGAGGGATGAATTATTAACGGGCTTGTAATGTCCTGTTAACGATTTTTATCCTTCGAGCCCATTATTTCAGCTAACGGGCTACATTCGGGCCCAACAGTTGTCTCTGATTGTTTTGCAGAAAAATGGATATTCCAGAACTCCCCCGTAGGATACATACAGTAGGGTAAGAGCCCCCCACATTGCATATCATTTCGTATCATCCGTGTACGAAGTTGTATATTGCTCTAAGGAATGCTATTAATGATGACGAATATGAAGAGCTAAAGGAGTCTAGTTGGGAGTTTTTATCAAGTTCCAAGAGGTTGAATTTGAATGGGCTTCAAGGCTTGTTCACTACATGTTCGGTTTCCAGCTCAACATAAAGAAGAAGTATGAGCTGTGGAGTCTCATTGGTCCACAACCTTTGAGATTTTCACTGTTAGAGTTTGAATACCTCACTGGTCTAAACTGCGAGTACATCGAGGACCTTGAGAGACCAAACTGTTATGTTACAAAGGAGTTGGCTGCTTTCTGGGAGTTGTTGGAGTTAATGTCGAAGCTGTGACAACTACTGATCAAATAATAGCAACATTTGAGATATGCGAAGGGTGGTCTCCGGATGATCGCAAGCGGCTCAGGTACCTTGCCATCTTCACTGGATACATTGAAGGGAGAAAGTTTTTAACCCCTACACGGGAGAGTCGCGTTTAAGGTGTTGATGGACTTTGTGAAGGGAAAAGATATATCAGGTTGTTACACCATTGTTAGGTTTATACAAGCTCTCCAGGTCTGGGTGTAAACAGCTCTGTCGGAATTGGGTGCTACTTATGGTAATCCCATACCAAACATACCGTCTCCACTGCTACTGGCTTACCAGGGTGGCAAAGGACGAAGATCCTTTAAAGAAGCTATTTAAAGACAAGTATTTACTTCAATCCAAAAGAATTTTTGAAAACTTAAGATTAAGTCGTCTGAAATGTCTTCCAACTGGACGACTTAGTAGAGGACTTATAATTAAGTCGTCTGTAAAGTCTTCCAGCTGGATGACTTAGTAGAAGACTTATAATTAAGTCATCCGGAAAGACTACCCATACAACTTAATAATAAGTAGATTGCTAAGTCATCCAGCTGGAAGACTTTCGAGACGACTTATGATTAAGTCGTCTGCTAAGTCGTTCAGCTGGAAGACTTTCCAGACGACTTAATCATAAGTTTTATGCGAAGTCTTTTCTTTCCATCTTTCTTAATCCGTCAAATATCTACGTTTATATCTTCTATTTACTGCAGACTAGGGTGATGAACTTTGTTGAGAAGGATATTGGTGAAATGTTTCCAAAATGGGACTGATGCTAATGACCCAGCCGCATATAACATAATTAAACTCATGTATAATCAGAGACCATGGAAGTGGACCATGGATTTCTGGGGAGTCACCGGTACTTGGGTCAATACAGAGCCGACATCAAAGAAAGCGAACAAAGCGATAGTTCTGGTGAAGGAATACAGTCCAAGACCTCTTAAGAAAGCTCGTAAACAACATAGTGAAGAGCTACCTGCAGAGGTGGAGGAAGAGGAAGAGGCTGAGGAAGAGGTTCGTACAGAGGCTCATCCACAGATGAGTGCCAATGTTGGTGGGATATTGAAAGAATCGTGAAGGATTCTTTGAAGGACGTACTCGATGCCACGAGTCAAGGGTTTGGGACGTACCTTACGAAGATCAAGTATCTGTCTGAAAGGGTGGAAGCTGTGGAGAAGATCCTTGGTATCACCAAAAAAGAGAAAGGGGCATCATCTCAAAACTCTCAACCTAAAACACAAGAACCCAAAATTAGTTAAGTATCCTCTCGCAACGAGAAATTGACCAGACAATTTGAAATGGATCTTTCTACGGGGGGAAAGTGAAAGTGTTAATGGTTCGAACGCGGGAAAGAAGAGCTTATCCAAGGGGGGGGGGGGGTAAAGCAACATATTTGTCCACATGTGCTACTTCCTCGAAAGAGCTGAGTATAGTTCTGAGCCAGGTAAAACCTCTAGAATCGATTCTTCCATCCAGCCTTCCTCCAGAATCGAGCCTTCATCAAGAATCGAGCCTTGAACTATTGGAGAAACAAGTACCCACTGTTTCAGATGTAGGGAAGGAGCAAGCTAGATATAAGGAAAAGAGGGAAACCGCTTTGGCAGAAATTAAATGTACGAAGAGTGATCAAACAAGGAAACTTGCTGACTCACAGCAATCTCCTTATACGGAAAATAGCACAGACAAAGTGATCATTCCAAACAAAAAGCAAGCTCCAATCTATAATCCTTTTGGATCAGTTAACATGACCAAATTGAAGGAGCTCGCTGACTGGTTGAAAACTGATCCGTAAGTGATTGTTTTCCCATAATAGCTCTCTTTAGTCTACAAAACTGATTGGTTTTCAACATTTTGGGTTTGCAGTTACTATGACACACCTCTCGACGAAAACCACGAACATCACCAACTATGTGGTATCACATCCTCCTAACCTCCTTATCTTTGCTGCACGACTGTATAAGTCGTCTGATATCTATTGACTATAATTCTACATACACGACTTAATAGCCGACGTACCATTAAGTCATCTGGTAAGTCTTCTTTGTAGACGAATTACCAGACGACTTAATGGTAAGTCGTCTACGTAGAATACTTAACAGACGACTTAATGGTAAGTCGTGTAGTAAGTCGTCTGATACCTTCTGACTTGTTTTATTTTAAATGCAGCATGTTGATGCTTGGCTTAATGTGCTGAGGAAGAGATACACTAAAAATCCAAAAGCGTTCAGGAGCGAGAGGATTTGCTTCCTTGATCATCTCTTTTCTCAGCAATGGAGATTCAACTACTCCGATTTTAAAGATCTGAGTGTGCTCACAACGGTTTAGGAAGAAGACTCCCTGCTGGAGCGTATAATTATTATTCAGGCGTTATACCATCATTTTGCCAGTCGAACAAGATGTGGGGGGTGGATATTGATTATATCTATGCGCCAGTGAACTATAACAACTGTCATTGGATTGGTATATGGATATCGATCCATAAGAGACACATAGTCTTCTGGGACAAAATTTGTACCTCTATCTCCGACGAAGAACTCAATGTGGTAATGGAGCCGTTTCAGAACATGATCCCTTATCTGCTTGTTGAGTGCTCTACTTCTGATGAGCTGCGTGCCCAATACTCCCTGGAGCCATTCACATTTAAACGTGAACCCAATGTGCCTAAGGCCCGAGCTGGTGATTGTGGCATCTACGCTATAAAATACATTGAATGTCATACTCTTGGGCTGTCATTTAATCCAAAAGACTTTGCTAAGGCCAACGCCAACTTGAATGCTATTAGGGATAAGATGGCGGTGGATATATTTAATGAGCTCCCTGACCAGCATGTGAAGTAAAACAAGGATAATTTTGAGGAGATGGGTGCTTATGATTAGACTGATGTTTGTATGTTTGTATTTGAACTTGATTAGGCTAATGTTTAGGATGTTTAGTTGTATTTTTTGTTTGTTGTAACATTATTTTTGCACAGAAGACTTTCAATTAATTAGGCTGATGTTTGTATTTTTGTTTCTTAAATTTGGTAGAAGACTAATAATTAAGCCCTCTGGAAAGTCATCCAGCTGGAAGACTTTCCAGATGACTTAATTATTAGTCGTTTGAGAAGACTAACACAAATTCTTAATACATACTCATAAAGTCTGGATGACTCAGTAGAAGACTAATAAATAAGTTGTCTGGAAAGTCATCCAGCTGGAATACTTTCGAGATGACTTAATTATTAGCCGTCTGAGAAGACTAACACAAATTCTTAAAACATACTCATAAAGTCTAGACGACTTAGTAGAAGACTAATAATTAAGTCGTCTTGAAAGTCATCCAGCTGGAAAACTTTCTAAATGACATAATTATTAATACATACTCATAAAGCCTGGACGACTTAGTAGCAGACTAATAATTAAGTCGTCTGAAAAATCATCCAGCTGGAAGACTTTCCAGATGACTTAATTATTAGTCGTCTAAAAAGTCTAACACAAATTCATAACACAAATTCTTAAATACATAGATTCATAACACAAATTTTTAATACATAGATTCATAACAAAAATTATTAATACATATATTCATAAAACAAATTCTTAATACATAGATTCATAACACAAATTCTTCGAGACGACTTAATTAAAGGTCATTCTTTACATTGTGCTTTTGTATGGCCAGTTTCTCTGCATACTGAGTATCTATAAACCATGTGTTGCTTCCGGAGTTTGCGTCCTCTCCTCCGGGATAGCTCCAACCAAGATTTCCATCTTGATTTCTTTTTTCTCCCCGTACCACACTTTTCGGCCGGAGGATCGCATGTGCGTTCCTCAACTTGTTGTCCAGCACAAGGATATATATTCACTGAGTATCATGCAAACAAATAATTTTTTGAGTACACTGGATGTACAAGTGTGGAGATATGCACACGAGCATGTGAACCAGCAGATATAGCATGAGCGTAAGGTGTTTTCTCCACTTGATAAACACCACAATCCCACTTTCCATTCTCCAAATCAACCACACAGTCCATTTTGCCACCTTTCACAAAGAATTTTCATCCATCAATTGGTTGGGCCCTCATCGTATATGCTATCTCCGATCGAACAACAAGTAAGTATTCAACACCCCGACTATGATCTGTTAGGAGACTCAAAGCATCTTCTCTCCTTCTCCAAAACCACTTTCCTATCTTCTCCCTTATGAACTCCAACAGGAACTGAATCATAAATCCTCTAGCTCGCTTCGGTGTGAAATTAATAGATTCAGCGATGTTGCTTGTTTTTATGTTGTACCTGTCCCCCTGACAATAAACCCTTGACCATAGGCCAACATCGGCATTCTCCAAATACGTTGCAAGGTCCGGGTCTGCACTCCGTATCTCAGCCATGTACCAGTCAAAATCTGAAACCGTATGAGCATAAGCATCACCTTTCACCAAGTACAAGAGATGTTTCCCTTTATACTTTTTGACAATGTTATCTTGAAGGTGATAATAACATATTCCTCTGGTTGCCCAAGGAAATACCTTATCACACGCACTTTTAATGGCCGTGTGCCGGTCGGAGACTATCACCAGAGGCTGCTCATCAAAGACACAAGTAGCCAATTTTGTGAAAAACCATTCCCATGAAAGTTCATCTTCAGCATCTACGATCCTAAAAGCCAATGGAAATATCTAAAAATTCCATCTTGTGCGGCTGCAACTAACAAAATACTTCCATACTTCCCACTTAGGTGAGTCCCATCCACCACAATGACCCTTCTCTGATACTTAAAACCTTTGATAGAAGCTCCGAAAAAGAGAAATGGATACTTAAATCTATTGATGGAATCAAGTTCTATAGCCGTGATAGAATCAGGATTTGCTAAGGAGATTCGCTCGAGATATGATGGCAGATGAGAATATCCATCTTCTGCTGATCCTCTCACCAATGTTTGTGCATATAAAGCTATGTATGAAGTGGTGTAATCAAGCGTCATGCCAAACATGTTCTTCATTGCATCAGTGATACGCTGCGGAGTCAACTCATCAATGATTCCAACACAATCAATGAAAAGCCTACCACATACTTCGGAGTACAGTGTCTCCGCTGAGCATGTATGTGTTTCCACGTACTTTGTTATCCAAAATGTGTTTTTCCTATGTTTCACACTCGCTCTGATCTTCCATCCACAACCACTAACTTGACATGTTGCCACAAGGAGAGTTTTCGTTGACTTGTATATTCTGAAGGAGAACTTACACCTCACTGCTGTCAACCGTAGCTCTGAAAGCAGTGCATTCTTGCTAACAAAACTCTGGTTGACATAGATATTGTTACCATTCGATCTTCCTCCTTCAATAGCATATGTCTTTTTGAAATCTTCAAAACACATATAGTCATCTTCTTCCTCATGCTCATCTTTAACCTTTCCATAAACACTGTAATCCTCACCATTCTCGGCCGCTTCAGAAACATTAGAGATATCATCATCCTCCTCCCCATCATCCTTCTCCCCATCATCCTCCTCCCCATCATGATTTCCATCTTTAACCAAATCATCATCATCATTTTCAAAACATCCATCAGCTTTATCAGCTTCTTCCATTTCCTCTGAAACCGTTTCCACCTTGCTACGGCTTGATACACAAAGCCGTACCCCATGCGTTTTGGTTATCTCGAGCAAGTTTTGAACTTGTCTATCACTAGTAACATGAATAGGAGGGATGTCTGGATCCATCTGTTGAATCATTTCTGCTGGTAGTGAGTAGGTTATCTCCACATATTTTGTGCTCATGTCTAGGTTAAATCTTCTTGAGCCATTGAAACAAGTTCAGCATGTGTCGAACCTTCACTCAAAAGACACATTCTCGCTCCTTTGAAATTATCAACCACAAAATCCCAACAGCCATCTTTGAACAACCATTCTCAATACACTGCATGTAACTGACGAATCATCTACAAAAATTCAAAATAAAAACACATTAGTAAACATAGAGAAAATGAAAGTTTGCTAAACATTGACGCAGACGACATACAAGTAAGTCGTTCGGAAGACTTAACCGTAAGTCTTCCAGACAGGTCATTTTTGCAAATGAAATTTAAATGAGATGACTTAATTCTAAGTCATCCAGCTTTGTATTTTTTTTTAAAAAAATCTGGACGACTTATAAGTAAGTCGTCTAGGAAAAACGGGCTAGTTATGCATTTGACCGAATTATGTCAGATATTTGATTTTTCCTAGACGATTTACCAATAAGTCGTCTCTCGGAAAGTTAAAATTTCAATATTTTATTAAATGTAGACGACTTATCGATTCTTCTTAGGTTAGTTTTGTAATTAAAAAATAAAACTTTAATTTTAACTTTTCCAGAAGACTTAATTTAAAGTCGTCCAGTATGAAGACTTATTCGAAAGTCGTCCGAGATAAACAAGGTTTGACCAGAAATCTCGAAAAAAGTCTGGACGACTTTGCTTATCTCAGACGACTTTAGAATAAGTCGTCTAATTGGACGAGTTTAAATTAAGTCTTCTGAGAAAATTTAAAATTAAAGTTTTATCTTTCAATTACAAAACTAACCTAAGATGACTTATCCGTAACTCGTCTAGATTTAATAAAATATTGAAATTTTAACTTTCCCAAAGAGGACTTACTGGTAAGTCGTACAGGAAAAGTCAAATATCTGACACAATTCGGTCAAATGCAAAACTAGCCTGTTTTTCCTAGGCGACTTACGTATAAGTCGTCCAGAGTTTTTTTTAAACATACAAAGCTGGACGGCTTAGAGTAAGTCGTCCATTTGATTAGAAGACTTATCTGTAAGTCTTTTACATTCAGAAGACTTACGAGTAAATCTTCTACGCGAACAGATCTGAAAAAAATTCAATTTCATACCTTAACTTAGGTGAGATGACTTCCTTAGAACACAAAGTCTTCTCCAACCACCCATAACATCGAACGAAAGTAACCCACCAAGAATTGTATGCTTAAATGGTATCAACCATAAATTTTTTTGAATCAAAAGCTTGAGTTTTTTGTATGAATATGGAGACAAAGTGAAAGAGATGTTGTTTTTAGTTCATAACAATTGAGAAAGAGAGAGTGTAAATCGATTTTAGGTGCATTAAGAGCTTCAAAATGGTTCTTTATGGTAGTTAGGGTACTGATGACAATGACAATCTTGTAAATATATGAAGATGATGAGGTTGAGAGAGTAAAAAAAACAGTTTTCGAAAAAAAAAATGTAATGGTATTTTCGTAAATAATGTGAACAACTGGGGTGAATAGGACAAAAAAAAAGTAAAAGAAAAAATGTTAGTTTTGTGTTTGACTTTGTGCTTTGAGTCAAATTTGCAAAAAAACCCTTCTTTCAGTGACATATACAAGACATCTGATCAGACTGATATCTTATATTGCAAAGAACTACGGTAACCACTAATAAGACAAGAACCAAATACCTTGAACTGTTACAAAGACATGGATGTTATCTGGACAAGAATAGAAATTTGTAACATAACCAAGGATGCATTCACAAACACTATGGTTGTGGTTGGTTTTGATCATTCATCAAGATTGTTGAGCTTTTCAAACCAATTTTAAAAAACGGACCCTAATCACAAAATATATATAGGAGGCGCACAAAATATATACGTGGTATTACTAAGTAAAATGCAAAGACATTAGCAGATATAATAGCATAAACTTGCATAAATAAAGTGTCATTAGAGAAAAGAGAGGAAGTTATATATAAAGACAAAAGAGTTTCAATGTGATTTGGGATATACTGAGGTCTGTCTCCAAGTGAATTGCCTTCATCACTCACAAGTCCGTTGTCTTCAACTCTTCTAACCGTCTTTCTTGGGATCAATATATATAATATATAAAAAATTGTAAAATGCTCTTGGTGCATAAATCAAGTCACCATCAACAAAGATACCAATGAGTTTGAACTGCTTAAGCAAATCCAGACCGGTATAGTGAGAAAGAGGTGAATAACGATGGTGGGACCACTTGTATTTGCTTGCAGTTCCATCCTCCAAAACCCACATTATAATACTTTTTCCACCCCTGACACTGCCAACAAAAGCTAGCTTTCCTTCATACGATATCATCATCAACATTTTCCAAAACTTATAGCTACGATCCCATGGATATGTTATGACACTGAAAGTTTCAGATCTTACATCGAAACGCATTATAAACCGATGGGAACCACAAATATCTTGATAATATAGAACACCATTAGTGCAACGTCCACTGAAACCAGTGTTGCCATCGCCACTGAAAGGGTGGTGAGTATGTTTGGTTTCGACTATTCTCCAATGTTTTTGACCTGACCCTAACGTTAAAACCCGACAGTCACTGCAGGTTTCATGAGTAGGCATGCAGATTAGTTTGTGTTTCCCCTCGGTTGTATCGTATCCCAAAACACTGTTGTATCCTTCTAGCTTTCCGGTTTGCCTAAGGTTAAGAACGGTCTCATCTTAGGGTTCCAGATTATGGGATTTATTATAAAATTTGGAAAGCCTTGAGCGTGTTTACGATGGGCTTCCAAATAATATATTAATCTTTAGGATAATGTATTATAAAATTTGGAAAACCTTGAACGTATTAAGGATGAGTTTCCAGATAATATATTAATCTTCAGGATAATGTATTATAAAATTTGGAAAGTCTAGAGCGTGTTCATGATGGACTTCCTGATAATATATTAATTTTTAGGATAATGTATTATAAAATTTGGAAATCCTTGAGCGTGTTCAGGATGGGTTTCCGGATAATATATTAATCTTTAAGATAATGTATTATAAATCTTGGAAAGCCTTGAGCGTGTGCATGATGAGCATCCTGATAATATATTAATTTTTAGGATATGATTTAAGGTTTAAGGTTTATAGTTGATGTTTTAGGGTTTAGAGGTTTACAGTTTAGTATATTAACCTTCAGGATAATGTATTCTAAAATTTGGAAAACCTTGAGCGTGTTCAGGATGGGTTTCTGGATTGAAGATAATGTATTATAAAATTTGGAAAACCATGAGCGTGTTCAGGATGGCTTCCAGATAATATATTAATCTTCATGATAGACTTTAAGGTTTAGAGTTTAGGGTTTAGAGTTGAGGGTTTAGCGTTTATGGCTTAAAGTTCATGTTTTAGGGGTTTGGGTTTTGGGTTGATTTTTTTAGGGTTTAGGTTTAGAGTTTAGGGTTGAAGGTTTAGGGTTTAGGATTTAAGGTAAATTTTGTAGGGTTTAGGCTTTAAAGTTTAAGGTTTAGGGTTTAGAGTTGATGTTTTAGGGTTTAGAGTTTCACATATTAATCTTCAGAATAATGTATTCTAAAATTTGGAAAGCCTTGAGCGTGTTCAGGATGGGTTTCCGGATTGAAGATAATGTATTATAAAATTTGGAAAGCCATGTGCGTGTTCAGGATGAGCTTTCAGATAATATATTAATCTTCAGGATAGACTTTAAGGTTTAATGTTTAGAGTTTAGGATTTAGAGTTGATGTTTTAGGGTCTAGGGCTTAAAGTTCATGTTTTAGGGGTTTGGGTTTAAAGTTGATTTTTTAGGGTTTAGGGTTTAGGATTTAAGAAAAATATTTTAGGGTTTAGGGTTTTGGTTTAGGGTTTAGAATTGTGGTTTAGTGTCTAGGTTTTAAGGTTTTGAGTTTACTGTTATGGTTTAGGGTTTAGTGTTGATATTAAGGTTTAAAGTTGAGGTTTTAGGGTTTAGAGTTTAGAATTAAGGTTTAGGGTTGAGGGTAAATGTTTTAGTGTTAATTATTTAGAATTTATTTACAGGGTTTGAGGTTCACTGTTGATGGTTTAGGGTTTAGAATTGAGGTTTAGAGTTTAGGGATGATTCTTTAGAGTTTAGGGTATAATGTTTATTTTTTATGGTTTAGGATTTTAGTGTTGATGATTTAGGGTTTAGAACTGTGGTTTACGATTTATATTTTACTTGTTAATTCAGTGTCTATGGTTTAAGGTTTAGTGTTGATAGTAAAGTTTAGAGTTGAGGTTTTAGGGTTTAGGGTTTAGAATTGAAGTTTAGGATTTAGAGTTTATGTTTTAGGGTTTAAAGTTGAAGGTTTAAGGTTTAGGGTAATTTTATAGGGTTAAGGGTTATGAGTTTATGTTTAGGGTTTAGAGTTCTGTGTTGATGATTTTAGGTTTAGAATTCAAGTTTAGGGTTTATAATTGAGGTTTAGGGTTTAGGGTTAATGTTTTAGGGTTTTGATTTGAAAGTTTAGGGTTTAAAGTTAGAATTGTGATTTAGGGCTTAGGTTTTGGGGTTTAGAGTTTATTTCTATGGTTTAGGGTTTAGGCTTTAGGCTTTAGTGTTTAAAATTGGGGTTTAGGATTTAAGGTTATTTTTTTAGTGTTAAAGATTGAGAATTTTTTCAAGGTTTAGGGTTCAATGTTGATGGTTTATGAGTTAGAAAGATTTAGGGTTTAGGATTGATGTTTTAGGGTTCAGGGTTGAAGGTGTAGAGTTAGTATTTTTAGGGTTTAAGGTTTAGTGTTGATAGTAATGTTTAGAGTGAATTTTAATTTATAGCGAGAGTATTAGAGATATTTTACCCATTAGTAAATGTCATTTTTGTGATTTTTTCCTTCTGGTGTTATTTTAGAGACAAAAACTTTAAAAGTGTTATTTTGATCAATTATACTTTTTAAATACGGATCCGAATCCGGATATCCAGACCTAAAAATTAAGATATCCGGATCTGAATTCGGTTTACACGGATCCGAGATTTTACTATCTGGATTTGGATCCGGACATTCCCGTATATCCTAATTTCGGAGCGGATATAAGATCGAATCCGGATCTGAATAAAAGTCCCAGCCCTACTTCTGGTTGCTCAATTAGTGCTCAAAACCCTAATTGTTCCGTCTATGTGCCTATTTAAATTTTGGTACGCAGTAAAACACACGTTTATCAATTTTTTTTACCTTCTTTATTTATTATAAATTAGAAAATTTAAAACAGATTAAACATAATAGCAGAATATTTAAACGATTTAATGATTGGTAGACCAGTATATAGATTATATATAAATTTATCATATGAGATAATTATATATATATAAGTATATAAATATATACACTACAAGAAAACAAATATTTAGCGAGTGCTGTTTTCGTAGTTATTTCCTCATAAATGAGGTTTTACAAGGAAATAACCACGAAACTGAAAACGTCATGACACGTTTGTCGTAACACATATTTCCTCCCTAAAACCTCGTAACTTTACGATTCTTCGTAAAGCTAGGCCTACGTTTCCTCGTAAAAGACACACTGTAAATTCTATGTAATATACACGTTGATTGTTTCCTCGTAAAGCCACGTAAACCTTTCTTCGTAAAGTCATAGTTAAGCTTCATCGTCATTCACACGTAAGCATTTCCTCGCAAAGTCTACGCTAATTTTCGTAGTTAATTCCACGAAAAAGTAACGACGAATTTACTTGGAAACTTATTTTTTTCTGTATTGATAATTAATTATAATAAAATATAAATGTAAATTATTTTAAAAAATAAATTAAAATAATAGAATAAAACGAAAAAATATTATAAATATTTAAATTTTAAATTTGGGAAAATCGTATAAAAAACCTTCAAGGTGGAAACCAATTACACTTTAAACCTTGAGAGTTTTTTACAAGCATTTTAAACACTCAAGTTGGCAAATGTAGCATATTAAACCTCCAATCTGGCTTACTTGTACATCAAGTTAAAAATGTGACCGGTACTATTCAAAAGCGATGACGTGTCGGTTTGTTTTTTCTAAAAAAAAAAAAATATTTTACTAATAAATAAATATAAAAATACAGATAATAGAAAATTCATTAAAAAAATCATTAAAAATCATTAAAAATTCGTTAAAAATTCATAAAAATCATAAAAAATTCAAAAATCAGAAAAATCATAAACATTAAAAAATCACAAAATAAATAAAATATTTGATTAATAAAATATTAAAAATAAGAAAAACTTAAAAAATTATAAAAAATCCCAAAATAAGAAAATTCACAAAATTTTAAATAAAATAAAAATGAAATTTAAATAAAACAAATACAAGAATAATAGATAAAATAAATATTAATTCAAGAAGAAATAATTTTATTTTGTTTTATAAAAAACGAGAAAACACTATATATTTTTTTAAAAAAAGAATCATTATCTTCAAATGATTCCCGTGAACTAAATCAAAGCAAAAAAATTAAATTCCAAGTCATTTTGATCTCATTTTGTTGCTTATTAGTCGAGGTTTTCTGGATAACTAGATTAATATAAGGTATTTTAATAACTGGTAAAAGACTTGGATTTTAACTTGTTTGCTTGGATTTGGTTCACGAGAATCATTTGATGGCACATATCAAATACGATTAATTATACGATGACATATATATAATATATAATAGTGACACGAAAAAAAAATAACAATATAATTTTAAAAAAACTTATGTAGGTGAAAGTCTAGGTGCTAAAAGACTTGGAATTTAATTTGTTGCTTTGATTTGGTTCACGAGAATCATTTGAAGATAATGATTCTTTTTTTAAAAAAATATAGTGTTTTCTCATTTTTTATAAAACAAATAAAATTATTATTCTGGAATTTATATTTATTTCATCTAATATTCTTATATTAATTTTCTTTAAGTTTAATTTTTATTTTATTTAAATTTTTGTGAATTTTCTTATTTTGGGATTTTTTATAATTTCTTTTAAGGTTTTATTATTTTTAATATTTTATTAATAAAATATTTTAATTATTTTGTGATTTTTTAATATTTATGGTTTTTCTAATTTTTTTTTGAGTTTTGATTAATTTGTTTGAATTTTTAATGATTTTAAAATGATTTTTAATGAATTTATATATTTTTGTATTTTTATATTTATTATTAATAAAATATTAAAAAAACGACACGTCATCATTTTTGAACAGTGCCGGTCACCTTTTTGACTTGATATACAAGTAAGCCAAATTGGAGGTTTAATATGCTAAATTTGCCAACTTGAGTGTTTAAAGTGCTTGTAAAATACTCTCAGGGTTTAAAGTGTAAGTGGTTGCCACCTTGAAGGTTTTTTATGCGATTTTCGCTTTTAAATTTATATTACAACAAAAATAAACAAAAAGAGCTAGGGGTGGCGGTTCTCGAAGCCGTTGTTTCTTCTGTCCGTCTCGTCTTGGCGGTCAGGGTTTAAAATGCCCGACTTTCTCTGTCTTGCTGCTAACATCATCTCCATTTGCGGGTTTCCAGCCGCTAGAACGTCCAGGAAATCCTCGAGTGATCCCATTTGAGCTTGCGTCGTGCTCAAATCAGAACCCGTCGCGTGCAACTCCGAACACAGCTGAACAGTCTCATCTTCCTGTCGCTGAGCATAAGCCGATGTCGCTCTTGGGACATCGTTAACGGAACTGATCCCAATCTGCATCCCTTTTTCTTAGGGAGGACCTTTTAAAAAAAATAAAGATTAACATTAGCTAATAATAAAAAGTTAGATCTTAAATGAATAATAATAAAAAAAAATTACCTCTTCGTAAATCTCATCCACTTCAGCTGTGGATAATGTGACGGGTATCTCATCGGGTAACTGCTGGGGTAGTTGGATTTGACGCTCTTCAACCCGAGCAACAACGTCGTTGTAGATTTGCTCGGACCTAGGATCTAAAAATTACCCACCTTTTTCTTGTGGGTTTTCTCGTAAAGGTCTTTAAGAGATGGTAGAACTCATGTCTCTTTGACCGTCTCTTTGGCCTAAAGATATTTTAAAAAACAATTAATTAATTAAAACATACTAATCAATTAAAATATATATAAAAAATTTAATTAATTTAAATATATATTTAACATCCCTAGACGGACACCGGCGTGGGGTGTTTGACCCAAAGAGTGAAGCATCGGTGTGTTGCCATGCTCATCTTTCGTCAGACGGGAAGAGGATCAGCTGTTGGAGACTCTGATCTACGATGGCAAGCTTCAATAACGGACGAGGCTATCCCAAACATACGTTGTGAGCTCAGCGGGTTTCCTGTGCTCATAACCGTTTACCAGATAATCGTCATTCCTTGTGGGCAAAAGCTTTCTTCACCTTCTCGTTCATTTCTATGGACCAACGCCAATTTTTCTGTAGACAAAAAAATATTAGATTAATAATTAATCCAAAAATATTTTTAAAATCTTAATAATCAAAATTAATAATCACTTACAGCGAATATTTTGAACCATGTCTTTTTGACGTGTTTCGGCGTCATTTTCCAATTTGTATCTGCATTGAGAAAATAACCTTTGATCGCTTCGGTTACGCTCCGAGTGACACAACCGTCAACCCTAAACCTGAATTGAACAAAAAAAAATTAAAGTATTAAATATTTAATGCTATTATAAATAAAAATTATTTTAAAAAACGAAACGTACCAGAAAATGCCTTCTGGTCGGTCGGGGTCTAACACCAGTAAACTTTCTCTGCCTGGCTGAGCTAGAAGTTCCTCGACGGTGTACCTAGCGTACGGAGATGTCGGCGGCACCATCAAGTCCGGATGAACATCGGCCAGAGGAGGAGGAGGAGAAGGCACGTCCTCCAGAACATAATCCTGCGGTTGTGGCGCAGCAAACAGAGGAACATGTGGTGGGCAGCAAAAGGAGGCGACTGTGAGACTCTCTGAGAAGACTGAGTCTCGAGGACATTATCCGGAACCGAAGAACCGGGAACTGACGAGGATGATGCGCCTATATTAGTACCAGGCACAGTAAACATGTCTTTGTAATGAGTCTTCGTCTTGTTAAGCTTATTAGCTCTAACCATTTGGAAAAAAAAATTCAAAATATTAATCATTTAAAAAAATAAATATACGTACTAACCACCTAGAAACATGTAATTCTATAAAATTATCTAAAATCACTTAGCTAAATTCCCTACACTAAACCAATTATCATCCTAAACCAATCCTAAACTAACCACCTAAACTAATCCTAAACTAATTATCTAAACTATTTAGAGAGGAAGTAGAGAGGAATAGCTTGAGATGAGATAGAGAGAAAGTTACTATGAATGAGAAAAGTGGGGTGGCTCGAGCTTATTTAGGAATTATATTTCCTCGTAAACAACTCGTAACTTTACGAGGAATTAACCAGGCCGCGTTTTTTTCTTCGTAAAATACTCGTTAAGCTTACGAGGAATTAACCAGGTCCGCGTTTTTTCCTTGTTAAGTACTCGTGAATTAACAAGTGATTAACCAGGCCCGCATTTTTGGCCCACGAGGAATTTACGAGGAAATTATTTACGTGGAATTAACCAGTCCCAAATTTTCTGTTTACGTGGAATTTACGAGGAAATGTGTCTTACGTGGAATTATCCAGGCCCGTGTTTTCTGTTTACGTGGAATTTATGAGGAAATGTTTCCCTAAACCCTAAAATCCAAAACCCCAAACCCCAACTTCCTTAACTTATAATTCAATCTCTACTTCTTCCTTGATATCACTCAAATTACCCTAAGGAGTGAATTACTCTCCCAAATAAGAGGTTCAGTTGTAGTACTTAGGGATCAAATCCACAAGGAACTAAGGAACACAAAAGATATAATCCGTAGTGATTATGCTAGGTTGATTAAGTTTAAAAGTAAATTGCAGTTGTGAGCAATGATGAGTTGCTTAAGAGAATTGGTTTAGGTTTTAAACAATAAAAGAAAGTAGTTAGGTCTATTCAGATAATCAGGATTATAATGCTACAGATGTCTTAATAAGTTGCTTGTAAGATATTAAAGAACTTCGACTCTTAGATAAGTCTATTAGCAATTGCTATCTAGACTCTTCCATTAATCTGACTGCCGGCAATATCGACGATGTTTTGACAGCGATATCGGACGATTATAGGTTGCCGTCGATCGATTACTCTATAGGAGTATCGATAGATATAGCTTCAGATCGAATTGAATATGTGTTCACCAAGATCATAGACCGGCTCTCGCTCGTCCCTAGAGAATCTCAGCTTATTCCAAATGATTTCAGGATGATGATTAACAAGTTAAACCATTCCAGGATCATACTGTAGTTAGCTACTCTAGAGTAAGCATTAGGGTTCATCAGGATAATGAATATCACAACTCAACAATCCATAGTTTGGGCTAATCCCTCATAACTATTTGAACCCCAAATCTAACAAGTGAATCTACTCAGATATGGCTAAGTAATTCATAGCATCAAGCTAATAATAGAAATTCATAAGATTAGAATATTGAACACTTGGTTCCTTTGAACAACAAATCTCTTTGTATATTCTTCTAAATCTAGAACTCAATAACCTTTGATGAAAATCAGAATAAGATGAAAAGAATACTTTTATAAAAGAACTAAGAGTATTGAAAAGCATAAAAAGCATACATAGCATAAAAGCATACTCTGCCAAAACGCATATGCATAACTATAAATATGAGTTCAATTAGGCTAAAAGCTCGTCAGGGGAAATCTTGTAATATTGAGAGAACTTGGGCTTCAAGTCGGCTGAGTCAAACTTATTCTTCACGCTCGATATCGATCGATGGTACAAGGCGTACATCAATCGATGGAGTATCTCGATTCGTCATCTTCTACGGAAGCGTCGTCGATCGATTACACATGATGTGTATCGATCGATATGTATCTCTGGATATCGACCTTGTTGTCTGATCTTCATAGTTATCTCGTAAAAACTCTCCTTTAAGCTCCATAAGGGCGCCTAAATCATCACTTTACTCCAAAATGCTCATGAACCTGAAAACATACCTAATAGACTCAAAAACATATATATATATATATTGTAAAATCATCTCAATACCATTGTTAAAAGTGGGTCAAAACCATGTTAGCTCAACTCCCTCAGACTTAACCTTTTGCTTGTCCTCAAGTAAACACAATAGTTAGTCTTTGGAAGAAGTTTTAGAAAAAAAAAACAGCAGGGACTCAATCAAATCTTAACTTAAGATAATCACCTCTACTTTGTTGCAAGCCACATCTCATATCTAGAAACTACAGAAGTACATTATACCATATCCTAGCTTAGCAACTAAATTCATCTGGCCAATCAACTTAGCAATCCTGTTTGTCCATCCCCTCTACTGATTTCATTTATGCATAAAATAAAAGTGTAGGCTTTACCTTGGGAGTATCGATCAAGGAACACTTGGATTCAACTCAAGCAAGTTCCAGGCATTCTCATTCTGGTTTTTTTTCTCCCTATATCTCCTTTCTCTGAATCCCAAATTTTTCTTTTTCTTTTATATCAATCCCAATGAACAACAAATGTTCACCTTATTGATCTTTCTACCTTTTGTAGCCTTTTCTGACAAAGTGTAGGCGAATAGTGGAGTCATGGGTAATTTACCTCTCCCTCGCTTCCACAATGTGTGATCATTCCTTTGAATTAGAATAGTGGGGTCATGGGTAATGTACCTCTCCCTCTGCCTCTCAGGAAATCATCTCAATCTTTTTTTTTTGGAATACCAAAGGAAGGAGAGAAGGAAACCAAAATTATCAAGACTTTTACCTTCCAGACTTACAGGAGGATTCCGATCCCTTGTATACCAAGCCCCAAGAGAAGCAATAGATGTCAGGTTAGGTTGGAAATCAGCTTTGGTTCTTCCAAACAATCATGAAAAGTGTTGTCATAGGTGACCGGTGATCCACTTTAGCATCTATAATACTTTCTGCAATCAACAATTATAAGAATGGTGCTAAAAAATAGTTAGATAAAAAGTAAAAATTTTGAAATATCTTTGTCCCCTTCTTGACTCAATAAAACCAATTTTGAAAACATTTAATGAGATCAAAAGGTAAAGTAGCATCAGTGATCTCCACTCCCCCAGACTTAAATCATACACTGTCCTCAGTGTATAACCAGTTGGAGTTAGGGCATAAATAAATAATGTATAACTGATATCAAAAATTGTGAACGATATACCTGACCGGAATTCGTATCGATTGATGGTGAGTCGCCTTCGTCGATCATCATGGATAGGTCTATGTCAAGCGATATCGACAAGATCGTATCGGTCGATAGAGGTAGTGATCATGTAACATCTCTTCTGAAATTAATAAAACGAAAGTAAAAGCTAAAAATAATATAAAACTAAGTAAGAAAATACCTAATAGTGGGTTGCCTCCCACTCAGCGCTTAGTTAAAGTCATTTAGCTTGACTATGGAGGTATGGTGGTTAGTGAGGTGAGTTGCAGGTACTTGTTAGGAAACAAGTATCCTCCCTGTCTTGTGATTCTCCAAACCATGAAGTTAAGAAGCTTCTTGTGGCTTGCTCTCTTCTGGTCATACTAGCTTTCAACCCTTGGACCTCATCTTGGATTCTTCGTAGCCACTCCTCAAGGCTCGCAATGCTGAACTCATGTTGTCCAATCTTGCTGTAGGTTTGTTCTAGATCAATACTCAGCTGCATGGTGTCGAGGTGTTGGATGGTTTTCACACGGGAAGAGGTTTATCGCCCGATCTTTGTGTAGTTTTGTCGGTCGATTTGAAAGGATGTCTATCGGTCGATGGGCTGAATGGCACGTCGATCGATGCGGATGGTTGTGGGAACCGTGATTCGCACTGTCGATTTTCCGTCAAATATGGAAACTTAGGGAAAACCCTAATTTTCCCGAGGTCCTGGATCTCTGCAGAAATCACTAAAACAAACGAAATCAATAGAATATGGATGAACAACGAAGAACAGAGAATTAAGAATTTGCGTAAAAGCTTTTTATTAAATAGATCGACAACTGTTATAAGAAAGAATTGCAGAACTTAGACGTCGAAACGTTCTAAGGGTCTGGCTTGCTAGTCTAAACGCTAAGTCCTAAATTTTTAAGCTAACAGCCGCCTCTCTAGGTCTGATTTTTCGTCCCTTTGCCTCTGCCCTAAGCCTCTTACTTATATACTCCCCTCCTAGGCGGTTTTAGTCTTTCCATTTCGCCTAGATTCGAGTTTATCGGGAATCTTCTATTTATCTCGATCCTTCCTTTTCTCCCACGGAAATCTTCTATTTATCTTCAGACTTGCCATTTATCTTTGAAATTGACATTTATCTTCCTTCTGCGAGTAAACCATCAAAACGTTATCGTTTCTTTGGGTTAGATTTTGTTAAGATCGCGAGATGGGCTTTTATCGCGTTTTAGGACCTTCCGGGCCGTTTTGCGATAAATCCGTTTTACGACTTTATACGAGAACGTTTCCTGATTCGATGCCGTTTTTAGTAAATTCCCCGAGTTAATCGTAAAGTTTGGCTACGTTTGTTCCTCGGTTAATCGTTGCCGTTTTTACGATTTACTCGATGCGTTTTTATTAAAAATGCGATTTTACGATTTTTACGAAAAATCTCGAATAAATCGTATAGTTTAGGCAATGTACGGTGTTTCGTTTAACCGTTGCCGTTTTATACGATTTCCTCGAGTCCTTTTCGAGAAAACAAAGTTTTACGGTTTTTACCATAAAACTTGAACGATAGGACGGATCGAGACGGAACTGGAGACACTTCGACCGTGGTTCAGAACACGATCGTGTCGAAGGACTTAAGCCTTGAATTGGAGATACGGGAGATCGAGGCTTGGGACGGTCGGTTCGACGTACGGCGAGTCGAACCGGGCCGGTTCAGCTCGCCATTTGACGAACTGCCCGGGAAGCTTCTAGCTTGCCCAACGGCGAGCTAAGCCGAGCTAGTTGGGACGAGGCTAGCTCGCCGTTGGGCGAGCTAGTCGTGACGTGACTAGCTCACGTTTTATGGCGGTTTTAGTTTTTCGCGGTTTTGTGCTTAACTCGGGTGATCGTGTAATCGACGTTTGTTTCGTTTTCCCGAGATAACGATCTTCCGAGTTTTCCGCAGATTTCCTTTGTTCGGAAATCTCTTTTGGATTTATAAAACAATTCTTCGAGTTGTATAAAACGATTCTTCGAGTTTTATAAAAAGATTTCTCGAGTTTTATAAAAAGCTTCTTTGAATTTTGCGGGAGGTAATGATTCTATCTTTTACAGAAGTTATCGTAGACGTTGATTTCGAGATTACGGTTTTTGACACCAACAGTTAGCCCCCCAGCTCGCAAATTTCGGAGAAATTTTTTGCGGGCGACTGGATTTGCTTTAATCGGAGATGCTATAAGTATTGGATCATTACTTCTCGTATCGGATTTGCTTTAATCGGAGTTGCTTTAATCGGATTTGCTTTAACGGGTCCGAGGCGACTGGATTTGCTTCTTCCCAAGGTGATCAACAAAACCTTGAGATTCCAGCTGGCGACAACCCAATGGAACATTCGCAGGATGCTCTATCTCTGAGTTTCTCTTGTTTCAGGAGGAGATGGATCGCAGCGATGCTGAGGAGGACACAGTACCGAGTGGCGAACCCATGGTGGACCCGTCCGTTCTTTCGAAAGAAGTCAAGGCTATCTTGGACGAAACGGCGGATACGGTGGTGGAGCCTTCGACGGGTGTTATCGAACCGTCAGATCCGTCCACTGTTCTGCCTCTTGCGGTAGTCGAAAATGCAGTGGTTCCTGCCAAGGTCGGGATGGTTGCGGTTCCCATTGCGGCTGAATCGGTTGCGGCTCCTTCTGTGGTCGGACCGGTTGCGTCTCTCACCGTGGTCGAACCGGTTACGACTCTGAAGCCTCCTCCTCCGGTCAAGAGGGTGGATGTTCTTGGACTTCAGGCGCTTAGCGCAACGCTGCCTACTCCAGCCAAAGGTCGTAAGAGACCCTGCCCGAACCCCGATGCTCCCAAGAGAAAGAGAGGTACAAAGGGTTTGGAGACTGGAGCTTCGTCAAGCTAGGCGCCAAGCTTAGTTTCGATGTCGCAACACCGCAGCAAGGTATGGGTTTGCGAGCATACGTTTAAATGGCCATAATTTTTAATTCGTATTTGACCATCTATCTTGGCTTTTCTGGTTTGTTTCGTTGATCGATGGGATGATCAAAGAGTGCGGGTCCGAGGTTGAGCGTTTAACCAAGGAGTTGGCTGAGTCGCAGGAGAGGTCTGCTCATTTTGAGGAAAAATTGAAGGCGATAGAAGGTGTGCATTCCGCAGAGGTATCTCAGTTTGAGGCTAGGATTAGTGATTTGGAGTGTGATCTTGGAAAGACCGCGATTTCTCTGATCAAGGCAAAAGATGCAAAGAAGTCCAAGGCTTCGGAGCTGCGCAGAATCCAGCGCAAGATGAAGAGTTTTGAGGGATCGGCTGTCTGCGTGACTGAAGGGAACATTCCTGTCGAGGGGAATGAATCCAATCCAGCTTTTGCTTCCGAAAGCGTCCCTCAGCCTGATGCAGACGAGAATAACGACCCGGAGATTGCTGACGAAGGCGAAGGTGATGCGATGGATGAGGACGAGGCTCCGTGTGCGGAGGGTGTCTGAAGTTGTAGTCTCGTACGAGACTTTTAAAAATTAGATCTTTATGTGTTTGGCCGAATATGGCTTTTGTACTTGTTCGGGACTGGCCTTTTACGACTTTGAATCCCTTGTTGCTTCGGCAACTTCTGTTTCCGTAATGAAAAATTAGTTTTTCGTTTAAACCCTTTATTTCGAGTTGAGATTGAGGGAGGTCCTCGAGTTGTCGTCTCGCATTCCTTTCCCTCAGTATATCGCCTTATTCGTTTGCTCGTTTTAGTATTTTTAGCAAATCGAGTGAGCGTTTAGATATAGACGAAGAGACATGCCTTTAGGATCTCGATTCATGCCTTGAGACGTTAGCGACCAGTGTGCTGGGTTTAGGGAAAGACCTAGGTCTACCTTCAGATTGAGGCTGTGCGATGACTAGTCGGCTTTCGTTTTGCCTGTTGCGATTTTAACCTGATTTCATACCGATTTAGAATCCGCGATATGTTCTCGGCTTATACAATTCGGCTGGTTGGAACCGAGCATCTCACCGGGAAAAATTTATAAGTTTCCCGGAAGTGATGACCAAAAGTTTCGATTTCTTTTATAGCGCTATTACCCTTGTGTCGGGTGTTCGAGAGCTATCTCTGCGAGATAACTTAAGTTCGTTTAGGACTGTTGCGAGTTTGTTGTGATCAGCAACAAACTAGTTTTAAATGATAGATGTTTACGTAGTTTGGACCTTCGCGAAGGGATTATATAATAAGAGGCTGTGTGTGTTTTATAGTCCCGGGCGGACTGTTTGTTATTTTTGGAGCGGAACGGTTTTCCGAACTTCGGCGACGTCTTGCTTTATTCAGAATGTCGTTTTTTCCTTCGATATGTTTGTTGAAAAAGTTTGAGAAATTTCGAGATTGAAATTTCAGGAGTATACGAGTATACGTATACTCACCTTCTCCCCTCCCCCCTTTTTAACGAGGGGGGACGGCTGGTCTTGTTTTGTGACAAGATGCCTACGTACCCTTTTAGGGGATCAAGACGTCTCGTAGTTGAGTGTTTTGCGGGTGCGTTGCCTAGTGATAGTATTTCTTGAGATGCATCGCGTTCCAGGATCTAGGAAATTTGGCGCCCTGCATGTTTATAATTTTGTATGCTCCAGGCCGGACTACCTTTATGACCTTGTATGGTCCTTCCCATTTGGCTGCCAATTTACCAGCGTTTCGTTCTGCGGTATTTTGGAAGACTTTTCGTAAGACTAATTCGCCTTCGTGAAATCTTTGACCGCGTACATTTGCGTTGTAGTACTTTGCGGCCGCTTGCTGGTAGTTTTGAATTCGGACGAGGGCTTGATCCCGTCGTTCGTTGATCAAATCGAGTTCGTCGAGAAGCATCAAGTTGTTCGATTCTTCCTTTTCTGGGAGCAACCTTCTGCGTACTCCCGGAAATTCGACTTCTGCGGGAATCATGCACTCTGTCCCGTATACGAGGGCAAAAGGAGTTTAGCCCGTTGCTCTCCTCGGGGTCGTGCGGTGCGACCATTAAACTCCCTCGAGCTCTTCGGCCCACTTGCCTTTTTTGGCGTCGAGGCGTTTTTTGAGGCCATCGAGGATAGTTTTATTAATGGTCTCAGCTTGTCCGTTGCCTTGAGGATATCTTGGAGTCGATTTGGTCAATCGTATCTTCCTTTTTTCGCAGAAGGCTTCGAATCTAATTGAAATAAATTGAGATCCGTTGTCCGTCACGATTTCGTATGGGACTCCATGTCTGCAGACTATGTTCTTCCATACGAAACTCTCTACTTGGGCGTCTTTGATGCTTGCGTAAGAGTCGGCTTCGACCCATTTAGAGAAGAAGTAGGTCAGGACCAAAAAGAAGCGTGCATTGGCCCGACTATATCCATCGACCATCGCATGAACGGATATGGTGCCGAGATAGACGAGAGAACTTCGGCAGGTTGGTGAATAGTCGGAGCGTGCCGTTGGCACTTCTCGCATTTTCAGAAAAAATCCTCGCAATCATTAACCATTGTTGGCCAGAAATATCCGTGACGCTTGATTTTTATTGCGAGAGATCTTCGGCCGGAATGGTTTCCGCAAGATCCGGAGTGTACTACCTGCATTATCCGCTGTGCTTTCTCCCCTTGCACGCAAGTCACTAGTTGTCCGGAGAATCTCCATTTGTAAAGTTCTCCATCAACTACAACATACCGTGCGGCCTGAGTTTTTATTTTCCGGGCCGCCCATTTTTCCGGTGGGAGTTCTCCGTTGGTTATGTATGCGAGAATCGTTTCCATCCAGGGGCGACTAAATCCGTAATCAGACTGGTCTTCGACTGGACGGTTTTCGTCCGTACCGTCCTCCGACTCGTTGATCAGGTTTATAACTACGGGCGGTCCGATGCTTAGATGTTCAATGAATTCAACAGGAATTACCCTGCTCATACCAGGATCCGAGCTGGATGCCAGGGCGGCCAAGGCGTCTGCCTGGACGTTTTCCGCTCGAGGGATTCTAGTGAGTGCGAATTGATCAAACTTTTGGGTTAGATCTTTTACTAAGATCAGATATGCTTCCATTCTCTCGTCCCTTGCTTCGTACTCCCCGCTGATATGGCTAGCCACTAGCTGGGAATCGCAGTAAGCGTGAAGGTTACGAATCTTCAGACCGTGAGCTAACCGTAGTCCTGCGATCAAGGCCTCATACTCGGCTTCGTTTTTTGAGGCGTAGAAAATTAATCGGAATGATTGTTCCAATACTTCTCCCATTGGGGACGCGAGTCAGATTCCGATCCCGGAACCTTGTTTGGATGCGGATCCCTCAACGTATAGGATCCAAGTCGAGTTCGGCTCTTGGTTGGACGTGCTTCCCGTCGGGAGTTCCACTATGAAGACCGCGAGTACTTGTGATTTTGCGCAAGTCTTTGCGCGATATATAATATCGTACTCGCTCAGCTCGATCGCCCATTTTGCTAATCTTCATGATTGGCTGGGACTATGCGAAATGGTTCGGAGGGGGAACGACGTGGGCACGGTGACGGTGTGAGATTGGAAATACGGTCTCAGTTTTCTTGCTGACATGACCACGGCCAAGGCCTGTTTCTCCATCATCGGATATCGCGTCTCCGCGTCCAGTAGTGTTTTACTTACATAGAAGATTGGCTTTTGTTCGCCGCGTTCTTCCCAGATAAGGACACCACTCACGGCGGTCGCCGATACTGCGATATAGAGGAATAATGGTTCTCCTTCTACGGGTTTCGCGAGTACTGGCGGTGTAGCTAGGTAATGTTTCAGCTGTTGAAAAGGTTTTTCGCATTCCTCTGACCATTCGAACTTTTTGTTTCCCTTTAAGGTTTCGTAGTAAGGTAGACATTTGTCCGTTGATCACGAGATAAAGCGGTTGAGTTCCGCGAACCTGCCGGTCAGTCTCTGCACCTCGCGTTTCGTTCTAGAAGAAACCATCTCCATCAGTGCCGTGATTTGTTTCGGGTTGGCCTCGATCCCGCGGTAAGTGACGAGGTACCCCAAGAATTCTCCGGATGCGACAACGAACCGAAACTTCGCAGGATTCAGCTTCATGTTATGAAGGTTGAGCCTCTCGAAACATTCTTGGAGGTGCACGACATGATCTCGCTCTTCGAGTGATTTCACAAGCATGTCGTCGATGTACACTTCCATTGTTTTTCTGAGTTGTTCGGCGAACATGCGATTGAAGAGTCGTTGATAAGTCGCACCGGCGTTCCTAAGGCCAAACGGCATCACTTTATAGCAGTAAGTCCCGCGATCAGCTATGAATGCGGTTTTCTCCCGATCGTCGGGATTCATCATGATCTGATTGTATCCCGAAAAGGCGTCCCTGAAAGATAAGAATTTGTTCCCCGCGGTTGCCTCGACTAGGCGATCGATGTGTGGCAGCTGATAACTATCTTTAGGACACACCTTATTGAGGCCGGTGAAATCGACGCAAACCCGCAACTTTCCGTTCTTTTTTTTACGACGACGGGATTGGCGAGCCAGTCAGGATACCGAACTTCTGTGATCGATCATACTTTGAGGAGTTTGTCGACTTCGCTGTTGACCGCTTCGGCGCGTTCTGGCCCCAGTTTTCGTCTTTTTTGTTTGACGGGTTTGGATGTCGGGTCCATGTTGAGTTCATGGCATGTGATGGTAATGTCGATTCCTGGCATACCTTCCGCAGTCCAAGCGAACATGTTCGAGTTTCGTTTCAGACATGTCAGGAGTTCGGCTTTTAAGGTCTCACTCAGGTTTGCACCTATTTCGACGCAGCGCTCTGGAAAAGCCTCGTCAATGCATACTGAGACGACGGGTTCTCAGGTTGGCTCGCGTTTACCTTCCAATGCCTCGACCGCTCGCAACTTCATAGAAGAGTTCTGTTTTAGCTTGCTTCTGTGAACTCTGGTTGAAGTTGCTTTTCTGTCATGCGAAGTTTCTGTATCCTCCTTGGTTACCAGACCTCTGAAATCCAACTCCAATGATCCAGTTCACATCTTCTTCTGTGTATTCCTCTTTAGCTACAGTTTCTGCATCCTCCACAGAGCAAATCTGTTTGTTTAGTAACTTCTGAACATTATCCAGCTGTGATTGCACTTCATTAATCTGTTCATTCCCAAGGAATGATGTAGCTTTTGTCTTCATAGTGTTCTTTGTGCTGTTGCTTGAAGCTAGGTTATCAATTAACTTCACAACCTCTTGCGGATTCCTGGTGGTGAAGTTGCCTTCACTAGCTGTGTCAAGAGCCATCTGATACTTCAAAGTGATGCCTCTGTAGAAAGTGCAGAGCAGTTGCACTTTGTTGAATCCGTGGTGTGGACAATCTCGCTGGTAGGATTTGAATCTGTTCCATGTATCTTTAAATGATTCTCCAGGATCCTGAGTGAATGTAGTAATTTTCCTTCTCCATTCTTCAGCACGTGAGTCATCAAAGAAGTTATGCAGGAATGCGTTTTTGATGTCGCTCCAGGTTGTGAGAGAACCTGGTGGTAGTTGCCTCAGCCATTGCAAAGCTTCTCCAGATAGAGAGTATTTAAAAAGCTTGCAGAAAAGATAGTCTTAAGGGACTCCATTGGCTTTTATGACAGAAACCTCTCCAGATGGTCCATAGGATGCTCATGGGACAACCCACAGAAGGGTATCACTACAAGAAAACTAAGAAGTTACTAGGAAATTTTACTAGGAAAATAATTTCTCGTAAATTTACTACGAACTTACTTCGGTTTTACAAGGAAAAATTGTTTCCTCGTACAGCTACGATAAACAGATTTCCTCGTAACACCGTAGTAAGCTTACGAGGAAATTACGTGGCAAAAGTCCATTTCCTCGTAAGCCCGTAGTAAGCCACTTTCCTCGTAAAGTCCTAGTAAAGCCTTACTACGAAATTAAGAGGAATGGATTTGTTACTACGAAATTAGGAGGAACTAGATAGAAAATATCAAATTTAAATCAAAAACGTGTTTTGTACCTACATTTCCTACCAATTTCCTAGTAAATGCTCAGATTCAAAAATTTCTATAAATACCACAATTGTGATTCATTTGAAACACACCAAAAAAAATCAGCTATAAGCTTGATCAAACACAAAAAAATATGTCCGGTCCGGGAAATATTTTCGAGTTGCGGAAGTGGATGTATTCACATAGAGATAATAACGGGAGGGTGACAAAATAATTTCTCGAAGGGTTGGAGACGTTTATGCATCAAGCAGATTCTACACCACTCACGCAAGAAAGTGGTAAGATGTTCTGTCCTTGTCGGAAATGATGCAATACAAAATTAGGCCCTCGTGTAAAAGTTTGGAGCATTTAATAAATAGAGGTTTCATGCCATATTATTATATTTGGTATCAACATGGAGAAGACGATGCTAGTTGTAGGAATGAAGGTAGCAGTAGTAATAGCAAATTTCAGGTTGAACCGGTTGATCATTTGCGTAATAAAAATAGCTATCATCACCAAGAGGAACAAATAGTAGATTGTGATAGGGTTCATGATATGGTAGGTGATGCATTTGTAACTCATGATGATGATGAAGTTGAAGAATCTAATTTAGATGCAAAAAAGTTTTATGAAATGTTAGATGCTACAAATGAGCCAATTTACATTGGTTGTAAGAAGGTCTGTCTAAATTGTCGTTAGCTGCTAGAATGATGAGTATTAAAACCGATCACAATCTACTTGAAAATTGTATGGATGCATGGGCAGACTTGTTTAAAGAGTATTTGCCAGAAGACAATGTGTCTGCTGAATCTTATTATCAGATTCAGAAATTGGTATATAGTCTTGGGTTGCCCTCTGAGATGAGAGACGTTTGCATCGACAACTACATTATTTAATGGGGAGATGATGAGAAGTTAGAAGAATGTCGATTTTGTAAGAAGCCACGATTCAAACCGCAAGGTCGAGGGCGTAATCGGGTACCGTACCAAATGATGTGGTACCTACCAATCACATACAGATTGAAAAGATTGTACCAATCTGAGGAGACTGTTGGAGGGATGAGATGACACGCCGAGCATACTCAGACGGATGGAGAGATGACCATCCATCAGATGCAGAGCCTGGAAACATTTTAACAATGAACATCCACATTTCGCTAGCAATAGACGGAATATGTATCTTGGATTATGCACTGATGGATTTAGTCCATTTGGATTGTCTGGGAGACAATATTCATTGTGGCCGGTCTTTCTCACACCGTGTAACCTTCCACCGGAGATGTGCATGCAACGAGAGTTTCTATTCATGACCATATTAATACCTGGTCCAAAACATCCAAAAGATCTCTCGACGTTTTTCTACAACCACTGATAAAAGAGTTGAAAGATTTGTGATCAATAGGGGTGAGGACATATGATTGTTCAACAAAAACAAACTTTACGATGCGAGTGATGCTTTTGTGGACCATAAGTGACTTTCCTGCATATGGGATGTTGTCTGGGTGGACTACACATGGGAGATTAGCTTGTCCATATTGTAATGGAATGACAGATGCGTTTCAGTTCAAGCATGGTAGGAAGACTAGTTGGTTCGATTGTCACCGTCGATTTCTTCCCGTTTACCACCCATACCGAAGAAACAAGAAATTGTTCAGGCACAAAAGGGTTATCAGAGACACTCCTCCTCCATATTTAACTGGAGAACAAATGGAAGCGCAAATCAATTACTACTGTGCTCTAGAAACAGCTCCTCGTGGTGGGAATTGGGATGTTCCCAGTAATATGCCTGATTCTTATGGTGTTCAGCACAATTGGCACAAAAAGAGTATATTTTGGGAATTGCCATATTGGAAAGATCTTCTTTTGCGCCACAACCTCGATGTGATGCATATAGAGAAGAAATTTTTTGAGAACATTGTGAACACTATATTGAATGTCCCAGGGAAGACGAAAGACAACGTAAAATCAAGGTTGGACTTACCCGATATCTGCTCAAGGAGTGACTACATATAAAAAGCAATGGGCACGTTCCAGTTCCAATATTCAGACTGTCATCAGAAAAAAAATTCTGCGTTGTTCAACTGGGTGGCTTCAGAAGTAAAGTTCCCTGATGGGTATCTTTCAAATCTCTCAAGATGTGTTGAGAAAGGGCAAAAGTTCTTCGGGATGAAGAGCCATGATTGTCATGTCTTTATGCAGCGACTACTTCCCTTTGCGTTTGCAGAGCTACTACCGGCAAAAGTACATGAAGCAGTTTCAGGTAATTAATTAATATAATATAATGATATGATTAATTTATTCTATATATATATATATACTAATGTGGATAATTTTGTTTTTGTAATATATAAGGTATTGGAGCATTTTTTAGGGATCTGAGCACCCGCACTCTTAAAGTGTGTTGGGGTCAAAATCGGTACGACGGAATTAATAGCCAAAACTCCCCGCAAAAATACAAAAGGAATAGTTTTATAAAACCCGAAGAGTCGTTTTATAAAACTCAAAGTCATTTATAAAACTCGCAGACCGTTTTATAAAACTCGAGAAGCCGTTTTATAAAACTCGAGAAATCTTTTTATAAGACTCGAAGATCGTCTTATAAAACTCGAGAATTGTCTTATAAAACTCGAGAATCGTTTTATAAAACTCGAGAATCGTTTTATAAAACTCGAGAAATCGTTTTATAAGACTCAAAGATCGTCGTATAAAACTCGAGAATTGTCTTATAAAACTCGAGAAATCATTTTATAAAACTCGAAAATCGTTTTAGGAAACCGCAAAAAAACCGAAACAGCCTTAAAACGCGAACTAGTCACGACTAGTTCGCCCACGGGCGAACTAAGCCGAGCCGGCTTAGTTCGCCAATGGGCGAACTAGGAGGTACTCGACTAGTTCGCCAATGGGCGAACTAGGAGGTACTCGACTAGTTCGCCAATGGGCGAACTAGGAGGTACTCGACTAGTTCGCCTATTGGCAAACTAAGCTGGCCCGGCTTAGTTTGCCAATAAGTGAACTAGGAGGTGCTCGACTAGTTCGCCTATTGGCGAACTAAGCTGGCCCGCCTTAGTTCGCCAATAGGCAAACTAGGAGGTGCTCGACTAGTTCGCCTATTGGCTAACTAAGCTGGCCCGGCTTAGTTCGCCAATAGGCGAACTAGGAGGTGCTCGACTAGTTCGCCAATGGGCGAACTAGAAACTTCCTGGACATCCCGAGCCTCGATCTCCCGCATTCCCGATTCGAAACTTACGTCTTTCGACACGGTCGCATTCTGAACCATGGCCGAAACATCTCCCGTTCCATCTCAATCCGACCTATCGTTCGAGTTTTACGGTAAAAACCGTAAAACTTCGCTTTCTCGATAAAGAACTCGAGGAAAATCGTATAAAACGGCGACGGTTGACGAAACACCGAACATTGCCTAAAACAAACGATTTATTCGAGATTTCTCGTCGAAATCGTAAAAAACGCGTTTTTAATAAAAACGTCGAGTGAATCGTAAAAAACGCGTTTTTAATTAAAAAGTCGAGTAAACCGTAAAGCCTTACGATTAGCTCGAGGAATTTATTAAAAACGACGTCGGAAAACGGATTTATCGCAAAAACGGCCCGGAAGGGCCTAAAGCGCGATAAAAACCCATCTCGCGATCTTAACGGAATCTAACCCGCAGATTTGATAACGTTTTGACGGTTTACTCGCAGAAGAAGAATAAATGTCAAGCTTGAAGATAAAAGGCAAGTTTGAAGAAAAATAGAAGATTTCCGCGGAAGAAAAGGAAGGATCGAGAAAAATTGAAGATTCCCGATATAGTCAAATCTGGGCGAAATGGAAAGACCGAATGGCCAAGGCGAGGGGTATATAAATAAGAGGTCTAGGGCAGAAGCAAGACACACGAAATTCAGAGCTCTCACCACCAAAATTAGCAATAAGGAATATTTCTGTTTTTTTTTGTGTTAGCGAGCTGCATCTCAACTAGGGTTTTTTCGTTCTTAAGTTTTCGGCTACTCTCTTTGTACCAGTTCTACGCAGATTCGGAATAAGAACCTCTTTGCTCTCGATTTTCGTTTATCTTTTAATAATTCTAAGTTTTCTTGTTATCTTAATCTCCGTTGTGCGGTTCTGCAGATAGTCGGTTCCTCTGGAAACTTAGGGTTTTCCCGAAGTTTCCTTATTTACGATTATTCGACAGTAGGTGGATTTCGACACCCACAAAGTGGAAGTTGTCCAACAACTTCATGAAAACATCCCCGTCTTAATCTGCAACTTAGAGAAAATATTTCCGCCTACTTTTTTCGACGTCATGGAACACCTAGTTGTCCACCTCCCGTATGAGGCATTACTTCGTGGACCTGTGCATTATGGAAGGATGTATCAGTATGAAAGGGCTTTGAAAGGAAAAGCCAAAAACCTAGCAAGAGTTTAAGGTTCTACTGATGCGGGAAGTTTGACGGAAGAAACATCACATTTCACATCGTACTACTTTGCACCGAAAGTACGTACAAGGAAACGAGCTCCAAGAAGATATGATGATGGTGGTGTCGTGCCGACATATATGGAAGACGATGTTCTAGACATCTTTTGTCAAATTGGGCGATTGGGTGGGAAATTGAAAGAAGTTTGGTGGAGTGATGAAGACGTCCATAGTGCACACCTTTATGTTTTTCTTAATTGCGAGCATCGATTGATTGCTTTTTTGAAAGGTAAATATATAAACATACACACTTATATATATATATATATATATATATATATTTCAATATTAAATATATAACATAACATATATGATTTTACAGCCAATTTGTGACTCAACTCGAGGAAGCAATACCTAGTATATCGACAACTGAGTTAGACAAAAGGAAAGACTAACACTTTATCAAGTGGTTGAGGAAACATGTATTTATTATTACTTAAATTGTATGCATACATTACCACAAAGTAAGTCTAATGTCTAGTTATATTACTTTTTGTTGCAGGTTGATTATGACAATCCAGAGTATCCCCCATGGTTTCGCGAATTACTTCAAGGTCCAGTTGCAAAGGTCACTACATCATCGATGTATTTCACCCGAGGCTATACTTTTCATACCTATGACTATGGTAGACACCGGGCGATAAGTAATTATGAATTATGTGTGAAAGGCGAAACAGATTTCTACGGGATCTTGCAGGAGATTTGTGGGATCCGAGATTCACCCTTGTCGATTTCTGTTAAATAAGGAAACTTAGGAAAACCCTAATTTCCCAGAGGAACCGGATCTCTGCGAAAGCCAACGACAAGTAACCAAATAAATGCAGAAAAATATGAAAAACGCAATAAAACGAATTTATAAAGAAAGTCGATCTTATTTCCGATTCGCGTAAGAGCGTTGCGATCATTACAAGGAATTACAAAGGCTTTGGCCGCAGGGGCCATCAGCGAGTTACAAACATAAAACCCTAGATCTAGTCGAGTCGCAGCTCGATAACGAAAGACGTAAAAGATAGGAAAAAAGGTTCGATTGATTTCGGACTGAACCTTATGAAAGGCTGCCTACGTACCCCTTTCGGGGATCAAGTCGAACGTAGTTCAGTTGATAGAGCTGGACCAGAGACCGAACTGCCTGGGTGAGTTCTTCTAGTAATTGAGCACCAGTCATAGAAACCGAACTTGTCGAGAAAAAGCCCAAGTTTCTAAGTGCGGAAAATTCTAAGTCTAGAAAAGTTGTAAAAGTCTCAGATGAGAGCTCTGGATTGCGTCCCTTTGCTTCTGCCCTATGCCTCTTGCTTATATGCTCCCTTCCTAGGCGGTTTAGTGTTTCCAATTCGTCCAGATTCGAGTTTAATGGGAATCTTCCATTTATCTCGATATTTCTTTTTTTCCCGCGGAAATCTTCTATTTATCCTCAAACTTGACTTTTATCTTCAAGTTTGACATTTATCTTCTTTCTGCGAGTAAATCGCCAAAACGTCATCGTATCTTCGGCTTGGACTTTCGTTTAAAGTCGCGAGTGGCTTTTATCGCGTTTTATGACTTTCCGAGCCGTTTTGCGATAAATCCGTTTTACGACTATAGACGAGATCGTTTCCTGATACGATGCCGTTTTTAGATAAGTTTCTCGAGTTAATCGTAAAGCTAAGCAATGTTCGATGTTTCGATTAATCATTGCCGTTTTCTATGATTTACTCGGGGTTTTATTATAAACGCGTTTTGTATGATTTTTACGAAAAAACCTCGAATAAATCGTATAGTTTAGGCAATATTCGGTGTTTCGTTTAACCGTTGCCGTTTTATACGATTTCCTTGAGTTCTTTTCGAGAAAACAAAGTTTTACGGTTTTTATCGTTAAATTCGAACGATAGGACGGATCGAGACGAAACAGGAGACATTTCGACCGTGATTCGGAATACGATCGTGTCGAAGGACGTATGCCTTAAATCAAGGATGTGGGAGATCGAGGCTCGGGATGGTCGGCTCGACGTACGGCGAGCTAGTTCAGCTTGGCCAGGTCGCCATATGGCGAACTAGGCGATAAGAACCTGTGGGGCAAAGTCAGCACCTCTTAGTTGGCCGTGTGGGAGTCTCTAGTTCGCCTGCTGGCGAACTAGTCGGGAGGTTCCTAGTTCTCAAACGATTCTCGAGTTTTATAAAATGATTCTCGAGTTTTATAAAACGATTCTCGAGTTTTATAAAACGATTCTCGAGTTTTATAAAACGGTCTTCGAGTTTTATAAAACGATTCTCAAGTTTTATAAAACGATTCTTCGAGTTTTATAAAACGATTCTCGAGTTTTATAAAACGATTCTTCGAGTTTTATAAAACGATTCTTGAGTTTTACAAAACGATTCTCGAGTTTTATAAAACGATTCTTCGAGTTTTATAAAACGATTCTCGAGTTTTATAAAATGATACTTCGAGTTTAATAAAACGATTCTTGAGTTTTATAAAACGATTCTCGAGTCCTATAAAACGATTCTTTGAGTTTTATAAAACAATTCTTAGAGTTTTATAAAACGATTTCTTTTATATTTTCTGCGGATACTTTTTGCCATCGATTCCGTTGTGACCGATTTTGACACCAACAGTTAGCCCCTCAGCTCGCTAGAATCTTGAGCCTTTAGCGTAAGGTTCTTGTGAGTGGTTAGCTAGTTTTAGTTAAGTTAGGCGGTATTAATGGTTGGAAAGGTCCATTGAAAGTGATTTTTCCACTCTCCAGGGAGTGGAAAGCGTTTAAGATTAGGGCTGCGCCTTGTGAAGGCTGCCTATGTACCCTTTTGAGGGGATCAAGCCTTTCGTAGTTCGTTTCGGAGTTAAGGTTTGTATGACCTGTTTGCTATCAAGACCTTTACGGTCTAGTTATATGTTGTGTAGGAATTATCGAGCATATTGATGTCGATGGCATGTGGACTTTTGCCGGCCTTGAGACTAGCCTCGTAGGCCGTTTGGTCTGGCCGAGCGTGGCCGTTATAGTTTTCAGACTGGCCGTGTGCGGCTCTGAGTCCCTGCCGCTTTTGCAGCTTTATTAAAAATCAGTTTGCTTTTTTAAGAGCGTGTTTTTATTCGTATGAATGTAGCGGGAAGAATATGAGTTGATATTGAGGGAGGTCCGCGAGTTGTCGTCTCGCATTCCTTTTTCACTTAGTGTATCGCCTTGTTCGTTTTCCCGTTTTAGGATGTTTAGTAAATCGAGTGAGCGTTTAGATATAGACGAAGAGACATGCCTTTAGGATCTCGATTCATGCCTTGAGACGTTAGCGACCAGTGTGCTGGGTTTAGGGCAAGACCTAGGTTTACTTTCGGATTGAGGCTATGCGATGACTAGTCGGCTTTCGTTTT
>CAKOAT010199266.1:42823-52913 GCA_932364175.1 Eruca vesicaria subsp. sativa
TCCTAAGAAGCTCGATGTAGAGCCCGTGCGGAGTCGTTTGCGGGGCGGTCTCATTCTCGGATGTAAACGAGAGGAATGAGAGCGGATGCTCATGAACCGATGGGCTAAAGAGTGATATCTTTCAGATCGTGTCGCGAGGAGGCAAAGTTTAGATTGGCCGCCCAGTGTCGGATCGTATAGCTTGGTTTTCGCTATAAGGAAAGTCCTTTTCGCAAAACCTGTTACGTTTACTTTTGAAAGTTATGTCGTTATGACATGATCCTGACCATACGAAGGATTTCTCGCGTAAGTAACGGGCGATGAATTTAGTAATCGACACGACGCATTGGGTTAACAATGTTTCCGCAGATTTTTCAAGAAACCATTCCGCAGATTTTTCGAGAAACCTTTCCGCTTAGTTTTTGATTCTTCGGTGATGGTTTTTTCGGAGTCACTCGTGGAGTTTTACCAAAATTTGTTTCACCGAGATTTAGTCGCAAAATATTTTAATGGGTTTCTCAGACAGAATGAATCACATGATCAGCAATAGGATCAGTCAGTGAGAAGGGAGGACGTGTTCTCTATTGCTGCTTTGTGTTCTCGATTTTTCTTTCGCCGCAAATGTTCTTGACATTATTCCGTGACTCACTTGGTTTGACGGAAAACGAGATCAATTCTTCGATGCCTAAAGATTTCTCGTATAATTTTTTGATTCTTATACTTCTTTTATCAAGTTCGAGAAGATCTTTATACTTCGGCAAATCATCGAGTTTTGCTCTGAAGTTTCGCAGAGATTTTCTAACCGCATGATTGCGCCGAGAGATGCTGTATATTCCTCGAGATTATTTCGCAGACGTTTGGATCAGTCTTTAGCGTTTAGACGGTTCTTAGATTATCGTTCGCTTTTGGGATGATTCTGACGAGGCGTCGCATTGTCGGAATATTTTTCTACTTGTTTTGGCGAGAGTTTGCTTTATAGACAGCGTTTTCTCGACGCGAGGGAAAATATTCGACGAAAGAAAAAAGACGAGTTTCCTTTGAAGGATTCGGATGATCGATAATCCAGGTTGGTTAAAGACTGTGGTAGATTGGCGATGACTTGGAGTATGTCTGCTTTACGAAAATTTCTAGGAGCGAGTCGGTTTTAAGACGACGTCAGCGTCTCTAGCTCCTTCTTTCTTTTAGGAAATGAGTACCTTCGAATGCGTAGCGATCGTTTCTCGGTTGTATGAGAGATTGGATCGGTTTGCGAGTTATGCCTGAATGGTTAGAGAACAACAAATCGAGATAGACAAAAATTGCTTACGATTTAGTATGCTAGACTATCCTCTAAATTCTAAGTTCTTTAGGTTTCACGGCAGTTTACAAGACGTTTTCGTTTCTTACCTACGAGAAATTAGAAGTCTAATAAAATTTTCAAATCGGACATACCTTAGTTTCATCGATAATTTGGGATCGTCTATTCTTCGTTCTTCGTCTTTTGACTTACCGATCTTCGACGAATTACCGGCAAGAGTATCGGAGCGGGGAGAAGACTTAACCATCGCAGCTCATGTTCTTGTTTCTTCGTACTGCTGGTTTTATTTGGCCGACTAGGTGCGCTTCGTATATCGAAAAAATCAATCACGTGTTTATGATTGGATGTTTTCGACTTAGCGTGGCAGAGTTTCGTAAAACCGGATTGGGTTTAGAGAGTTCACATTTCTCGTATAGTTTACGCAACTTTGGTGTTAAGTCAACCGTTGCCGTTTTAGACGATTGATTCGTACTTATACGAAGAAACAAGTCTTTGCGGTTTAGTCGTAAAATCCCGATGGAAATTCTGATTAAGACGAAACGAGAATCAGCTCGATCAAGACTCGAGAAAGAAACTCGAGGATTGGTTCAGCTTGACGTATGGAAAGTCGGGTGAACACTTTCAGCTCGCCGTGTGGCGATCTGGATGGTAAGAACCCTTGGGGCAAAGTCAGCATCTCTTGGGCGAGACAGGCGCTTGGTTCAGCTCGCTGTATGGCAAGCTAGCTAGCTCTACGTTCGGCGAGCTAAGACGCTTGGCGTGGGTGATCTCGATTCGTCGCGTTGACTTGTTTTCGTCGTAGAATCTCAACAGAAAGTCCAATTGAGACGAAACGAAAAGCGACTCGATCAAGATTCGAGATGGAGATGTTTCGATCCGTCGAGCTTGTCCAACTTGCCTAATGGTGAGTCAGCGAGCACAGTCCCGATTCATCAAGCTCTCTTGTTTTCGTTGAAAAATCTGAACGGAAACTTTGATTGAGATGAACCGAAAAGCAGTGCGATTATTGTTAAGAGTACGATCAGGTTCACCATAGCTATAAGTTGGATTGTGCGGACCCTCGGGGAAAAGTAAGTGCCTCTAGGACAAGGTGGAAAGCCGGTCAGCTCGCAAAGATGGCGAGCTAAGTTTCTTGGCCGACTCACCGTCTTTTCGGCTGGATAGTATTGCCCGATTATGTGAGTAGCCTAAGGTTCTTCCGCGAGCAACCTAGGGTTTTGTCGCGAATAACCTAGGGTTTTTCCGCGAGTAACCTAGGGCTTTCTCCGCGAGTAAAGCTAGGGCTTTCTCCGCGAGTAACGTAGGGATTTCTCCGCGAACAACCTAGGGTTTTGCCGCGAATAACCTACGGTTTTTCCGCGAGTAACCCATGTTTTATTCCGCGAGTAACCCAGGTTTTATTTCGCGAGTAACTTACGGTTTGTTCCGCGGTTTCTGAGAGAGCAAGTTTTATTTTTCCGAAAAGTTCTCGGAAAACGTCTTTTTCTCAACCCGTTAGATTTGTCGAACTCGGAAATAAGAAAAACACTACGGGGTTTCATAGATTTTATCGTTGCCCTTAGTGATCTGAGATAGAAATCGTGAGCTTGTGTCGTTGCTCTTCCCGTGGCGAAGAGTCACGATTAGGTTTTCGATTTTGTTGAGTACTACAGCGTTTGCGTGGGCGTTGGCTGTACGAGTAGCCGCTGCTGGAGTTGTTTTACCAGCGTCTTTTTGCGAGTTGCGACTTTGTCTTTCATATATCCAGACTTTGATTTGATCAAGCGTTTTGCGGCTATGAGTAAGAGTAATCCGACCCCCCCCCCTCCTTCTAGCGCCAAACTGTGGGAACCAAGATTCATCCTTGTCGATTTCTGTTAAATAAGGAAACTTAGGAAAACCCTAATTTCCCAGAGAAACCGGATCTCTGCGAAAGCCAATGACAAGTAACCAAATAAATGCAGAAAAATATGAAAAACGCAATAAAACGAATTTATAAAGAAAGTTGATCTTATTTCCGATTCGCGTAAGAGCGTTGCGATCATTACAAGGAATTACAAAGGCTTTGGCTGCAGGGGACATCAGCGAGTTACAAACATAAAACCCTAGATCTAGTCGAGTCGCAGCTCGATAACAAAAGACGTAAAAGATAGGAAAAAAGGTTTGATTGATTTCGGACTGAACCTTATGAAAGGCTTCCTACGTACCCCTTTCGAGGATCAAGTCGAACGTAGTTCAGTTGATAGAGCTGGACCAGAGATCGAACTGCCTGGGTGAGTTCTTCTAGTAATTGAGCACCAGTCATAGAAATCGAACTTGTCGAGAAAAAGACCAAGTTTCTAAGTGCGGAAAATTCTAAGTCTAGAAAAGTTGTAAATGTCTCAGATGAGAGCTCTGGATTTCGTCCCTTTGCTTCTGCCCTATGCCTCTTGCTTATATGCTCCCTTCCTAGGCGGTTTAGTCTTTCCAATTTGCCCAGATTCGAGTTTAATGGGAATCTTCCATTTATCTCGATCTTTCCTTTTTTCCCGCGGAAATCTTCTATTTATCCTCAAACTTGACGTTTATCTTTAAGTTTTACATTTATCTTCTTTCTGGGAGTAAATCGCCAAAACGTCGTCGTATCTTCGGGTTGGACTTCGTTTAAAGTCGCAAGTGGCTTTTATCGCGTTTTATGACTTTTCGAGCCGTTTTGCGATAAATCCGTTTTACAATTATAGACGAGATCGTTTCCTGATACGATGCCGTTTTTAGATAAGTTTCTCGAGTTAATCGTAAAGCTAAGCAATGTTCGATGTTCCGATTAATTGTTGCCGTTTTCTACGATTTACTGGGGTTTTATTAAAAATGCGTTTTGTACGATTTTTACGAAAAATCTCGAATAAATCGTATAGTTTAGGCAATATTCGGTGTTTCGTTTAACCGTTGCCATTTTATACAATTTCCTCGAGTTCTTTTCGAGAAAACAAAGTTTTACGGTTTTTATCGTAAAACTCAAACGATAGGACGGATCGAGACGAAACGGGAGACATTTCGACCGTGATTCGGAATACGATCGTGTCAAAGGACGTATGCCTTAAATGAAGGATGTGGGAGATCGAGGCTTGGGATGGTCGGCTCGACGTACGGCGAGCTAGTTCAGCATGGCCAGGTCGCCATATGGCGAACTAGGCGATAAGAACCTGCGGGGCAAAGTCAGCACCTCTTAGTTCGCCGTTGGAGAGTCTCTAATTCGCCTGCTGGCGAACTAGTCGGGAGGTTCCTAGTTCGCCTGCTGGCGAACTAAGCCGAGCTGGCTTAGTTCGCCTGCTGGCGAACTAAGCCAGAACTAGTCGGGAAGCTCCTAGTTCGCCTGCTGGCGAACTAAGCCGAGCTGGCTTAGTTCGCCAGTAGGCGAATTAGTCGTGACTAGTTCGCGTTTTGCGGCGGTTTCGGTTTTTCGCGATTTTGTAAAACGATTCTCGAGTTTTATAAAACGATCTTCGAGTTTTATAAAACGATTCTCTAGATTTATAAAACGATTCTCGAGTTTTATAAAATGATTCTTCGAGTTTTTATAAAATGATTCTCGAGTTTTATAAAACGATTATCGAGTTTTATAAAACGATTCTCGAGTTTTATAAAACGATTCTCGAGTTTATAAAACGGTCTTCGAGTTTTATAAAACGATTCTTCGAGTTTTATAAAACGATTCTTCGAGTTTTATAAAACGATTCTCGAGTTTTATAAAACGATTCTCGAGTTTTATAAAACGATTCTTCGAGTTTTATAAAACGATTCTCGAGTTTTATAAAATGATTCTCGAGTTTTATAAAACGATTCTCGAGTTTTATAAAATGGTCTTCGAGTTTTATAAAACGATTCTCGAGTTTTATAAAACGATTCTTCGAGTTTTATAAAACGATTCTCGAGTTTTATAAAATGATTCTTCGAGTTTTATAAAACGATTCTTGTGTTTTATAAAACGATTCTCGAGTTTTATAAAACAATTCTTCGAGTTTTATAAAACGATTCTCGAGTTTTATAAAACGATTATTCGAGTTTATAAAATGATTCTCGAGTTTTGTAAAACGATTCTTCGAGTTTTATAAAACGATTCTTGAATTTATAAAACGATTCTCGAGTTTTATAAAACGATTCTTCGAGTTTTATAAAACGATTCTTCGAGTTTTATAAAACGATTTCTTTTATATTTTTCTGCGGAGACTTTTTGCCATTGATTCCGTTGTGAACGATTTTGATACCAACAAGATTTATGAAGTTCAATTCCGAGGTATGAGTTTGAAATACGTTATCTTCAAGTGTGAGTGGTACGACCCCGTTGTCAAGAGAGGTGTTCGGATTAACAAGAACAGTGCAGTTGATGTCAACGGTGGACAAAGGTACAACAAATACTTTTTTTTAATATCCAGGTTTGAGTATTAATTATATTTTACATTGATCTTTCTTTTTGTAGGTACAACAAGTTCGAGCCTTTCATATTAGCTTCCCAAGAAGATCAAGTTTGCTTCATTCCATATCCTCGGATTACTACCTCCGGAATAAACTGGTTAGCGGTTATCAAAGTTACACCTCGAGGAAGAATAATCGCTGGAGAAGAACCACCATTACAAGGAGAAAACACCAATGAGATCGAGGAAACTGAAGCAGAAAGTGATGACATCCTACTCATTGATCCGCATAATCGTGAATACGAAGATGTTCCTGATCACTCAACGGACGAAGGTGTAGACGACGAGTTTTTAGAAAATGATGATGTTTCAACAGATTACAAGAATGTATCCGAATGAATTATGTATGTTTATAAGTTTGTTTAATCACAAAAATGAATTTGGATTATATATGTTTTAAGTTTGTTTAATCACAAAATCAATTTGCATTTGGGGTTTATGTGTAGAAGAGGTTAGGAGTTTGGTAGTAGAAGAGGTTATAAGTTAAGGAAGTTGTGGTTTGGGGTTTGGGGTTTCGAATTTAGGGATTTACAAATCCTTTCCTCGTAAAGCCTAAGTAATAGAAAACGCGGGCATAGCCGTTTCCTCGTAAAGTCCTAGTAATACCTTACTAGGACTTTACGAGGAAAAAAACGCGGGCATAGCTATTTCCTCGTAAAGCATTTTCCTCGTAAAGTCCTAGTAATGGTATTACTAGGACTTTACGAGGAAATAAAAACACGGGCATAGCTATTTCCTCGTAAAGGCCTAGTAATGTTACTAGGGCTTTACGAGGAAACAAAATCCCTTATATAAACTCGAGCAATCCGATTTCTCATTTGTAGTAAACTTCTCTCTGAATTCTCTTAAGGTTCTCTCTATTTTCTAGTTAGGTGATTAGATTAGGGAATTTAGATTAGGTGGTTAGTTTAGGGAATTTAGATTAGGTGGTTAATTTAAGGAATTTAGATTAGGTGGTTAGTTAAGGTAATTTAGATTAGGTTGGTTTACTTTTTTTAACTGTTTTTTAAAATCATACGGGAAATAATGTTTTGTTTTATTTTTTTTAAATTTAGATGGTCAGACAGAGCAAGATTGCTAAGGCTAGTAAGAGGCCTCTTCAAGGGAGTCACTACGGAGATCATTTCGGGCGTCAGTCCGGTCCCGGTTCATCTTCGTCAACTCCCGGTTCATCTTCGTCAGCTCCCGATTCATCTTTGATTCCGGATCCTGACGCTGTTCCCGAGACTCAGGGAGCTTCTACGGCGTCCCGGTTTGAGCAACCACCTCCTCCCCCACATCCACCTCCTCCTCCTCCACCTACACCTCCTCCTCCTCCTCCTCCTCCCGATTTGCAGGTGCTGCCGAACGCACCCTTTGCGGTGTACACAGTGGAGGATATTTTGGCCCTTCTAGGCAGAGAAGGGCTGCCAGAGTTAGATCCTATCCGACGGGACGGCCAAAACGTATTATGGTATGTTTTAATCTTTAAAAAGTTTTTTAAATTTATTTCTTAATTAACAAAATATTTACAAATTAATCTAATTAATGATTTATTTTGTGTCTTTCCATGTTTGGTCTTGACAGATGTGTCGCAACTAGCGTCACGGACTGTATCAAGGGATACTTTCCCGATGCAGCTCCAAACTGGAAGAAGACGGCGAGCAACACAAAAAAGACTTGGTTCAAATCATTCGCTGATAGACCATGATTTTGACCCGCTTTTGGTCATATTTTCTATATGTTTTTATTATAAATATCTATGTTTTGGAGTCTATTAGGTATGTTTTCAGGTTCAGGAGCATTTTGTGGTAAAGTGGTGATTTAGGTGCCTTTTGGTTCTTAAAGAAGAGTTTTCCAAGATGGCTATGAAGATCCGATATAAGAGATACATATCGATCGATACACATCCTGTGTAATCGATCGATGACGCTTCCGTAGAATTTGAAGTCGAGATCCTCCATCGCTCGATGTACACAATGTACCATCGATCGATACAGAGCGTGATGAGCAAGATGTTTTTGGCCAACTTGAAGACCAAGTTCTCAGCAAATTACAAGACTGCCCCTGACGAGTTTTTTTTAACCTAATTGTACTCCCTATTTATACCTATGCCTATGAGCTTTAAGAACCAAGTTCTTAAAAAGAGGTTTTTTAACATAGTTTTGTATCCTATTCTGTTTAGCAATAAAAGTATTTTCTTCTTATTCTTTTGCTATGAATCTCTTGGCTATGTCTGAGTAGATTCATATGTTAGATTTGGGGTTCAAATAGTTATGAGGGATTGGCCCCAACTATGGATTGTTGAGTTGTTATATTCATTATCCAAATGAACCCTAATGCTTACTCTAGACTTGCTACCTAGAGTATTGATTTTGGAGTGACTAATCTAATAGTCATCTTCCTGAAATCATTTGACTCTATTAAGGCACGTGTGATAGCCGGTCTTGTAGAAATTCTCGGGTGAACAATAGTTCGATCCGATCTGATACTTAATATCGATCGATACTCTTCTCGGGTATCGATCGACGACAACTTATATCGATCGAAACTGCGATAGCAACATCGATCGATGCAGTCGGCAATCAGATCAATGGACGAGTCTAACTAGCGACAGCTATAGATTTGTCTAAGGATTGAAGTTCTCATATATCGCTCGACACAGACAACCACGCATCGATCGACGATGGAGACTCACCATCGATCGATACCCATATCGGTCAGGTANTTTTGATCTTTTTGATAAAGTTTTCAAAAATTGGTTTTATTGAGTCAAGAAAGGGAAAAAATTTCAAAGTCTTACTTTTTATCTTACCACTCTTTAGCACCATTCTTAGGTTTATTGATTGCAGAAAGTACTATAGATGCTAAAGTGGATCACCGATCACCTATGTCAACACTTTCATGATTGTCTGGAAGAACCAAAGATGATTTCCAACCTAACCTGACATCTATTGCTTGTTCTGGGGCTTGGTATAGAAGGGATCAGAATCCTCTTGCAAGTCTGGAAGATAAAAATCTCAAAAATTTTGGTTTCCTTCTTTCCTTCCTTCGGCATCCCCAGAAAATAAAAGATTGAGATATTTCATGAGAGGTAGAGGGAGAGGTACATTACCTATGACCCCACTATTCTAAATCAAAGGAATGATCACAGCGAGGGAGAGGTACATTACCTATGACTCCACTATTCGCTTACAAATTGAGAAAGATCAATAAGATGAACATTAACTGTTCATTGGGATTGATATAAAAGAAAGAAGAGTTGGGATTCAGAGAAGGGGGATAAAGAAAGAAAGGAAACCAGGATGAGAATTCCTGAAAACTTGTTTGAGTTGAATCCAAGTGTTCCTTGATCGATACTCCCAAGGTAAAGCCTACACCTTTATTTATATGCGTAAATGAAATCAGTAGAAGGGATAGACAGACAAGGAATGTCTAAGTTGATTGGCTAGATGATTATGTTGCGAAGCTAGGATATGGTATAATGTACTTCTGTAGTTGATGGAATAAGATGTGGTTTGCAACAAAGTAAGAGGTTATGATTTTTGAGCTAAGATTTTGATTGAATCCCTGCTGTTTTTAAACTTCTTTTCAAGACTAACTTGATGTTTGCTTGAGGACAAGCAAAAGGTTAAGTCTGGGGAGTTGATAGACCATGATTTTGACCCGCTTTTGGTCATATTTTCTATAAGTTTTTTTAATAACATCTAAGTTTTGGAGTCTATTAGGTATGTTTTCAGGTTCAGGAGTATTTTGTGGTAAATTGATGATTTAGGTGCCTTTTGGTTCTTAAAGAAGAGTTTCCAAGATGACTATGAAGATCCGATATAAGAGATACATATCGAACGATACACACCCCGTGTAATCGATCGATGACGCTTCCGTAGAAGTTGAAGTCAAGATCCTCCATCGATCAATGTACGCAATGTACCATCGATCGATACAGAGCGTGATGAGCAAGATGTTTTTGGCCAACTTGAAGCCCAAGTTCTCACCAAATTACAAGACTGCCCCTGACGAGTTTTTTTAACCTAATTGTACTCCCTATTTATACTTATGCCTATGAGCTTTAAGAACCAAGTTTTTAAAAAGAGGTTTTTGAACCTAGTTTGGTATCCTATTCTATTTAGGAATAAAAGTATTTTCTTCTTATTCTTTTGCTATAAATCTCTTGGCTATGTCTGAGTAGATTCATATGTTAGATTTGGGTTCAAATAATTATGAGGGATTAGCCCCAACTATGGATTGTTGAGTTGTTATATTCATTATCCAAATGAACCCTAATGCTTACTCTAGACTTGCTACCTAGAGTATTGATTTTGGAGTGACTAATCTAATAGTCATCTTCCTGAAATCATTTGGCTAAACTCAGACTCTATTAAGGCACGTGCGATAGCCGGTCTTG
>CAKOAT010199266.1:58202-93579 GCA_932364175.1 Eruca vesicaria subsp. sativa
ATTGGTTTTATTGAGTCAAGAAAGGGAAAAAATTTCAAAGTCTTACTTTTTATCTTACCACTCTTTAGCACCATTCTTAGGTTTATTGATTGCAGAAAGTACTATAGATGCTAAAGTGGATCACCGATCACCTATGTCAACACTTTCATGATTGTCTGGAAGAACCAAAGCTGATTTCCAACCTAACCTGACATCTATTGCTTGTCCTGGGGCTTGGTATACAAGGGATCAGAATCCTCTTGCAAGTCTGGAAGATAAAAATCTCAAAAATTTTGGTTTCCTTCTTTCCTTCCTTCGGCATCCCCAGAAAATAAAAGATTGAGATGATTTCCTGAGAGGTAGAGGGAGAGGTACATTACCTATGACCCCACTATTCTAAATCAAAGGAATGATCACAGCGAGGGAGAGGTACATTACCTATGACCCCACTATTCGCTTACAAATTGAGAAAGATCAATAAGATGAATATTAACTGTTCATTGGGATTGATATAAAAGAAAGAAGAGTTGGGATTCAGAGAAGGGGGATAAAGAAAGAAAGGAAACCAGGATGAGAATTCCTGAAAACTTGTTTGAGTTGAATCCAAGTGTTCCTTGATCGATACTCTCAAGGTAAAGCCTACACCTTTATTTATATGCATAAATGAAATCAGTAGAAGGGATAGACAGACAAGGAATGTCTAAGTTGATTGGCTAGATGATTAGGTTGCGAAGCTAGGATATGGTATAATGTACTTCTGTAGTTGATGGAATAAGATGTGGTTTGCAACAAAGTAAGAGGTTATGATTTTTGAGCTAAGATTTTGATTGAATCCCTGCTGTTTTTAAACTTCTTTTCAAGACTAACTTGATGTTTGCTTGAGGACAAGCAAAAGGTTAAGTCTGGGGGAGTTGATAGACCATGATTTTGACCCGCTTTTGGTCATATTTTCTATAAGTTTTTTTAATAACATCTAAGTTTTGGAGTCTATTAGGTATGTTTTCAGGTTCAGGAGTATTTTGTGGTAAATTGATGATTTAGGTGTCTTTTGGTTCTTAAAGAAGAGTTTTCCAAGATGACTATGAAGATCCGATATAAGAGATACATATCGAACGATACACACCCCGTGTAATCGATCGATGACGCTTCCGTAGAAGTTGAAGTCAAGATCCTCCATCGATCGATGTACGCAATGTACCATCGATCGATACAGAGCGTGATGAGCAAGATGTTTTTGGCCAACTTGAAGCCCAAGTTCTCACCAAATTACAAGACTTCCCCTGACGAGTTTTTTTAACCTAATTGTACTCCCTATTTATACTTATGCCTATGAGCTTTAAGAACCAAGTTTTTAAAAAGAGGTTTTTGAACCTAGTTTGGTATCCTATTCTATTTAGCAATAAAAGTATTTTCTTCTTATTCTTTTGCTATAAATCTCTTGGCTATGTCTGAGTAGATTCATATGTTAGATTTGGGGTTCAAATAATTATGAGGGATTAGCCCCAACTATGGATTGTTGAGTTGTTATATTCATTATCCAAATGAACCCTAATGCTTACTCTAGACTTGCTACCTAGAGTATTGATTTTGGAGTGACTAATCTAATAGTCATCTTCCTGAAATCATTTGGCTAAACTCAGACTCTATTAAGGCACGTGCGATAGCCGGTCTTGNTAGTCATCTTCCTGAAATCATTTGGCTAAACTCAGACTCTATTAAGGCACGTGCGATAGCCGGTCTTGTCGAAATTCTCGGGTGAACAATAGTTCGATCCGATCTGATACTTAATATCGATCGATACTCTTCTAGGGTATCGATCGACGACAGCTTATATCGATCGAAACTGCGATAGCAACATCGATCGATGCAGTCGGCAATCAGATCAGTGGACGAGTCTAACTAGAGACAGATATAGATTTGTCTAAGGATTGAAGTTCTCATATATTTGCAAGCAATTAGTTAACACATCCATAGATCTATAATCCTGATTTTCTGAATAGTAACCTTGAATCTAACTATTTTCCTTCATTGTTTTCAAACCAAAACCTATTCTCTTTAGCAATTTACCATTGCTACTTATTTTATTTACTGTTTTAAACTTTTTTCAACCTAGCTTAATCACTTAGGATTATATCTTTTGTGTCTCTAGTTCCTTGTGGATTCGATCCCTAAGTACTACGATTGAACCTCTTTTGATGAGAGTAATTCACTCCTTAGGGTAATTTGAGTGATATCATTCGCTGTAAGTTTAGTTAATCAACAAAATTTATTTTTAATTATTTAAAATTATTAATATTATTGAACTAATCTGTCTCTTATTTTTTCTGGTTACAACAAAAATATCGTTGGTGTATTTGGATTCACCAGCGGATGAAGACGGAATTTGAGGCCAAGGCAAGATTACGATTGTTCGACATGGTCTACAACTGGAAGTGCGACTTTCAGGTCTGGATTTATAAATTATAATATATATATATAATTTTTAAAATATTATTGAATTTAATTCTAATTATTTTTAATCAGGTGGATGGTTACGAGGACGGGAACCCGATTGCCTCACAACCATGGTGTGGGATGGCCTCATCAGCTATTGGGGGTTGCCAGACTCGGTCAGAACCTCCCACACAAACTCCGGGAACCGCATGACCAAAGACAAGCATGGCAACACGAAGATGCTTCACACGGGTCGAAAACCTCATAACTATTTAATTTTTAATTTATTTGAATATTCCAAATTAATATTTAATTTTAAAAAATATTTTTAGGCTAAAGAGACAGGATTTCTTCCATCTCTGAAAGACCTTTATGAGAGGACCCACCGGAACAAGGCTGGACAGTTTGTATATCCTGCTTCCGAGTGGATCTACAACGAGGTTGTTGCCCTAGTTGACGAACGCCAGACCCAGCTGACTCGGCAGATTGGGAATCCAGTAATATTATGCAGTCATATTAATATTTTTATTTACAGGTCACCCCTAGGAAAAAGGGGCGTATCGTCGGGATTTGCTCGGTTAACGATGTCCCCGCAGCGACATCGTCTTATCCTCAGGAGCAGCACAATGTCAATGCTTAGCTACGCTCGGAGTTGCAGGTGACGCAGTCTCATGTGAGTTCGCTCACCGAGCATGTGACTTCTTTCACCGATGTCCTCGACATTTTGGCGGTTGGAAACCCGCAATTGGAGGAGATGTTGCGTCAGAGACGGGAACGCGGAGGGCTTCCAACCCAACAGCATCCACCATCACAGTCACAGTCGGCAACCAACATTGGAGAGGAGGAGGATTTGGCGAGCCAGGACGATTTCGTTCAACAATTTCACGAGCACCATCCGTAGTTTTTTTTATTTTTAATAGTATATTATGAATTTTAAAACTTAATTATATATTATTTAGTTATTTATAAAATATTTTTTTTATTTTTCATTTATAATTTTAATTTTTTTATTTTTTAAAAAATAGATTATTTATATTTATAATTAATATATTTTTAATAGGGAAAAAAATATTTCAAAGCAAAAACCTCGTAAAGGTGTCGAAGTAATGTCCTCGTAAATTATTCTAGTAAGTTCCTCGTAATGTATTACTACGAGCTTACGAGGAAATCATTTACTATGACATTACGAGGAAACCTTACGAGGACCTTACGGGGAAAAGATAACCACGCGTTTATGAGGAAAAGTTTCCTCGTAAATTAGCTACGACCTTACGAGGAAAAAGGCTTTACGATGAACGTGTTTCGACGAAACGTGTTTCCCCGTAAGTTCCTAGTAAATGGTCATGTATTAGCAAATAACGAGGAAAACTTGTCCTAGTAATGGACGAGTTTTCTTGTAGTGTATTTGTCCTACAAGTGTGTAGTACTGCGGCTTGAGCTTGAAATCTCCTCTCTGAATAGCAAGAGGGCGGATGGCTGATTGGTTGGTATAGAAATGATCCGAACGGTTGTAGTCAGCCAAAGTTCTAGCTCTGTTAGCCTCCTCTACAGGTTGAATGAGGTCTGTAGGTGCAGTTTCCTGCTCAGGAATGATTTCCTTCTGAGCATTCAGCTTCTGACCTGCTGCATTACGCAGGTGACCATCTTGATCACGCAGGTCTCCATTCTCATCAGTAATGAGAATAATAATCGCTACCATGTCTCACCGGTAAGTATCGATCGATTTAAGATGAGGTATATCGATCTATGTCGGATGAAAGATATCGGTCGACGAACGGTTGTTGATGTCGATCGATGGAAAGGTGTGAGTATCTGTCGACGAAGAAGGTATCTCGGTCGATTGTTGTAAGCGAGTGTCGGTCGATGAACAGTTGTTGATTCCGATCGATGCGGAATGTAAGTCTCTGCGGATGCTACGTTCCAAACTGTGGGGGTCTTCTGAGTACACAAGTTGGGTGTTCTTGTTGCTTCTAGTACTGTTGGGCATGTACCTGAAAAAAAAAAACAAGAAAATTTTTTTGTGTCAGAAGATGATTAAGCAGTAACAAGTAACCTAGACCTAATCAGATTAAATCTAATGGCGATCAAAGTTCCCCGGCAACGGCGCCAAATTTGATATCACTCAAATTACCCTAAGGAGTGAATTACTCTCTCAAATAAGAGGTTCAGTTGTAGTACTTAGGGATCGAATCCATAAGGAACTAAGGAACACAAAAGAAATAATCCTTAGTGATTATGCTAGGTTGATTAAGTTTAAAAGTAAATTGTAGTTGTGAGCAATGATGAGTTGCTCAAGTGAATTGGTTTAGATTTTAAACAATAAAAGAAAGTAGTTAGATTCAAGGTTTCTATTCAGATAATCAGGATTATAATGCTACAGATTTCTTAATAAGTTTCTTGCAAGATATTAAAGAACTTCAACTCTTAGATAAGTCTATTAGCAATTGCTATCTAGACTCGTCCATTGATCTGACTGCCAGCAATATCGACCGATGTTTTGACAGCGATATCGGACGATATAGGTTGCCGTCGATCGATTACTCTATAGGAGTATCGATCGATATAGCTTCAGATCGAACTGAATATGTGTTCACCAAGATCATAGACCGGCTCACGCTAGTCCCTAGAGGATCTCAGCTTATGCCAAATGATTTCAAGATGATGATTAACAAGTTAAATCATTCCAGGATCATACTCTAGTTAGCTACTCTAGAGTAAGCATTATGGTTCATCAGTATAATGAATATCACAACTCAACAATCCATAGTTTGGGCTAATCCCTCATAACTATTTGAACCCCAAATCTAACAAGTGAATCTACTCAGACATGGCTAAGTGATTCATAGCATCAAGGTAATAATAGAAATTCATAAGATTAGAAGATTGAACACTTGGTTCCTTTGAACAACAAATCTCTTTGTATATTCTTCTAAATCTAGAACTCTAAAACCTTTGATGAAAATCCGAATAAGATGAAAATAATAATTTTATAAAATAACTAAGAGTATTGAAAAGCATAAAAAGCATACATAGCATAAAAGCATACTCTGCCAAAACACATAGGCATAACTATAAATATGAGTTCAATTAGGTTAAAAACTCGTCAGGGGCAATCTTGTTATATTGAGAGAACTTGGGCTTTAAGTCGGCTGAGTCAAACTTATTCTTCACGCTCGATATCGATCGATGGTACAAGGCGTACATCGATCGATGGAGTATCTCGATTCGTCATCTTCTACGGAAGCGTCGTCGATCGATTACACATGATGTGTATTATCGCTCGATATGTATCTCTGGATATCGACCTTGTTGTCTGATCTTCATAGTTATCTCGGGAAAACTCTCCTTTAAGCTCCATATGGACGCCTAAATCATCACTTTACTCCAAAATGCTCATGAACCTGAAAATATACCTAATAGACTCCAAAACATATATATATATATATATATATATATATTGTAAATTCATCTCAATACCATGGTTAAAAGTGTGTCAAAACCATGGTAGATCATTCCTAAACCTCAATCTCTACTCTTCATAAACCCTTAATACACAAACAAATTTTGTCTAACCAACAATTTCTTGATTGTTAATTTTATTTTCATAATCAGACAAACTAAACACATGCATTAAGTCTTTAAATTAATAATATTAAAAATTACATCACTATTCGGATACATCGTTATCATTATCATTATCGTCATCACTAGAAACATCATCATCTTTGTTAAACTCGTCGTCAACAGGTTCGTTGGTGGTATCGCCGGGAAAGTCTTCGTATTCACGATTATGCAGATCGATGAGAAGGATGTCATCAACTTATTGTTCAGGTTCCGCGACTCCATTAGTGTGTTCTTTTTGTAAATGTGGCTCTTCTCCAGCGATTATGCGTCCACGGGGTGTAACTTTGATAACAGCTAACCAATTTATCTCCGAGGTTGTGATCCGAGGCTAATATATAAGGCTCAAGTTTGTTGTATCTTCGTCCACCATTGACATCAACTACACTAAATTGGTTAACCCGAACACCTCCGTTGACGACGGGGTCGAACCACTCACTGGCCAAGTCCTGTGATCAGTGCCAAAGGCACAAACCGGTCTCCAACCTCCCTCCAAAAAACCTAAAATCCATGAGTTCTCCATGGCCCTTTCGAAAGTGGGGCATGGATATTGTTGGGGAATTCCCAGTGGCATCGGGGCAAAAGGTTTTCCTCCTAGTGGTAACCGATTACTCCACAAAATGGGTGGAGGCCGAAGCCCTAGCTACCATAACCTCGGTCCAAATAAGAAAATTCCTATGGACTAATGTGATCACCCGCTTTGGGACCCCTCATGAAATCGTCACTGACAATGGGCCCCAGTTCACAGGTCATGACTTCAGAGAATTCTGCAAGGACTAGAATATAAAGCTCTCCTTCTCCACACCACGATACCTCCAGTCCAACGGACAGGCCGAATCTACCAAAAAAACGGTGTTGAATATGATCAAGAAACGAATAGAGAACGCCCACGAGCGTTTGGCAGAGGAACTACATGGAGTCCTCTCGACTTATCGGACTACCTTGAAAACAGCCACACAAGAAACTCCCTTCTCACTGGTCTACGGCATGGAATCTATGTTACCCACAAAAATACATGTCAGAACAACAGTCTCCAGACCCATGTCACAGAAAGAGAACGACGAGCTATTGACTTTGAACCTGGACCTGCCCGAAGAAAAGAGGGAAGAAGCACGCCTAAGGAACATTTCTTATCAGCAGAAAGTAGCAAGAAGCTACAATAAGAAAGTCAGGACCTGAACCTTCCAGCAAGGGGACTGGGACCTGCGACGAGTCTGCGACCATACGAAAGACAAGTCCACAGGGAAGCTTTCCCCTGGGTGGGAATGTCCTTACAAGGTAATCGAGGTGCAGGGGGGCATGAGCCTATAAACTGCAAGACAGTAACCGGAAGGTCTAACCTAACCGCTGGAATGCCTCGCAGCTCAAACTCTTATCACTTTTAATACAATCTCCGTATCAAGCTTTCTACAGCTATATAACTACTTATATCTATTTTAAGTACACTTGTTTCCTACTCTCATGTATGCTAAAAACGTCTCCGGATAAATCTCATGGAATGCATTTTAGTTCGACTAAAGGAGTCGCAAGAACTCCACTTAACTTAAAAGGGGAAAACTAGCTGGATCAGGTCTCAAGAGACCTCCCAATCCTGGAGAACCTTATATCTCCGTGACACAACTCACATATGAAACATTGGGTGTATGACATACATGAACGGGCCTGCACAACCCTAGTACATTGTCGAAAACACCTCAGTCCCTGCGTAGAGGTCTCGAGCCGAAACATAAGCAGGGACCACACGTACTAGTTCACCAAAACCTGCAATAAAAATGCTCTGAGCTCGATAAAGTGCAGGGGGCTTGACGTATAACTGCAGAGTACTGAAATCAGCACCATGATTCAGGGAGCAGACTGTGCACAAAATCCCCGGAGCATTTCTATCCTACTTATCCAAACGTGGAAATTAGCAAGTCTGGCACGTGGATCACTACTTCCACTATACCCACACCAGCACCAAAATCTAAGATTGAGAGTGGCTTTCTGCAGAAAGCAAAGTGCAGCATAACAGAATCTCGATAGTGGCCTACTTCCAAGTGGCATAATGCGAATCCTTATCTGAGATTGGTAGTGGCCTACCTAGGGGGGGGGGCAAGAATAAAATCTCGATGGAAATAAACTCCGGGTTCCAAGTGTTAAGAACTCTGAGTTTTACATTTTATATCTCCTTACCTACGGGTTTAACTAAAAAAATGTCATGGTTTATCAATAAACCTCCGGGTTCAAGTGAAAAACCTCAAGGTTTAAACAAAGGCCTTCTGGTCCCTAGTGTCAAAAATCCGGAGTTTTACATTTTATGTCTTCTTACCTCTGAGTCTAGATAAAAGATCTAAGAATCTGCTCAGAAAACCTCAGGGTTCGAAACAAGTTCCTAGAATCTCAAGTTAGAGACTCCCTGGCTCCAAGTGTTAAATTTTATATCTCCTTACCTACGGGTTTAACTAAAAAACATCATGTTTTATCAATAAAACCTCCGGGTTCAAGCGACAAACCTCAGGGTTTAAACAAAGGCCTCCTGGTACCAAGTGTCAAAAATCCCGAGTTTTACATTTTATGAAATCTTACCTCTGAATCTAGATAAAAGATCTAAGAATCAACTCAGAAAAACTCAGGGTTCTAAACAAATTCCTAGAATCTCAGGGAGAGACTCCCTGTCTCCCAGTGTTAAAGACTCTGAGCTTTTCACATTTCATATTGATTATTTCCGAATTCTGGGCACTAACCTTCAAATTCAAATTATCCTATTTTCAGGAATCCGGTTCCTAGGAGCCCGTCTCCAGGTCCCGAACATCAACTCTCCGAAAATCTATGCAAGGACCAGGGCCCAAGAGAATCTTCAAGTCCACTCGAGCTCTCCCAGGGTCTCTAGCCTATCTTCGACTCTCATTCCATGACGAGGGGCCCAAAGACCCTTCTTCAAGAAATCTAAGACACTCCTTTAGGGCAATACCACATGACCTTGACGACGTTGAGACCTACAGAAGCAATGCGATAAAAGATATCCGAAGAAATCAACTAAAGGCCGAAAAAGAGTTTTTAAGAAAAGGGCCTCAAAGGGCAATAGCGTTTTACAAAATAAAGGCACAAAGTCCCAGTTCAAAGTCTTAAAACCCCGATGGGCACAACATAACAAAAGCCCAAACAGAGGGTAGAAAAGACTCAAGAGTTTATTTTCTTGGAATCAAGTAGATGAAAGGGTCTCGGGATCGCTGGTGGATGCAGGAGGAGCGTCTTACTTAGGAGCCCCCATCTTTTGAACACACGGCTCACCATCGAAAGAAGAAGCCTGTAATCGTCGAAGCTTATCCATATATTTTGGTTTTGTGTACTTATCGTAAAATTCCTTTTCAAACAAAGTATAATTCAATAAGGAAAATATTTCTGTTGCCAAAAAAGAAAAATAGTTCCTCCTTCTCAGTGACTTTGTACATATTTTTGATCTGGTCGTGAATTTTTCTTCTGGATACAGGGTTTGGTATTTCAAGGTTGAGTCTATATGTTTCTCGTAATTAAGAATCACCAGAAGCATGACTACTGCTCGTACTGAGCTACAGCCACATGAGAGGTATGAAAGCTTTGTGGTTCCTAGCCCACGGTTTGCATAACGATCGAATGAAACAATCCAACTGCTGGAAGAATGATTCCGGTGTAATTACAGTACCATTATACATTCTTACTACGTAGCTGAATGTGGTCTCTGCATTCTGTGAAAGTTTCAAAGAATAAAAACAGAAATGGGTTCTGTATTATTTAGCTTCTTACAAACAAAAAAGATCTCTAATGAGCTTTGATCTGAGTTCTGAGGACTTTAAATGTTATGCTTCAAGAGTTTGGTAGTAGAGCTCACTGTTCGAACCGAGTTTGGTCTTATCAGTAAGAGAGTGACTGGACTCGTATGTGGGTTATTTCAAAGGCGTTTTACTATTTATGGGTACAAATAAGGAAATAAACGAGATGAGATGGCGTTGCTCGGAGAGCTCGGACATGAGAATACGAGTCGGAAAAGTACAAGGAGGTGAAAACCCTAGTTCTAGCCGCCTTGCAAGTGAGTGCTCAATTTTGGATCCCTTTCTTGTTGACCTCTCTCTTCCTTTTATAGCAGCATTCCCTTGACCTAGCGAGGTGGTCGTGTGTACGGAGGGCCTTTCGCCAGATGGGCCTCAGTCGGCCGCTAAGGTAAGTACCTCAGCTAAGCGTCGGTAACTCAGTTAATCGTGGGGATTATCCGAGTTAAGCTAAACTAGTCGCTAATCAACGAGGTGTTACCTCGTTGGGCCAGAGCCCGTGTGGGCCGAGCCCATTATTCAGTAGACCTTATGAAGGGGGGTATTTCACCACCTACAGTAAGTCCCCCAGATCCGCTGCCGAGTTATGACTTAAGTCGGGGCGGATTTTGTTGATTTGGGCGATAATTCTTGGCGTTCGTTATGTTGTTAGATCGTCACTCAGATGCCAACACGCTGGCTGAGTCATCAGCTCAGAGCTCGTCTTCGGCATGCTTGCTGAGTCGTTAGCTCGGAGATTGGTCTTGGCATGCTTGCTGAGCCGTTAGCTCGGAGATTAGCTTCGGAATGCTTGCGAAGTCGTTAGCTCTGAGATTAGCTTCGGCGTGCTTGCGGAGTTGTTAGCTCGGAGATTAGCTTTGGCGTGCTTGCGGAGTCGTTAGCTCATTGAATCCCTGGCTTTTCCTTTTGTGTGGGAGAGAACATGAACAGTCGCGAGAGGAAGGAAGGTTTTTAGGAGTTGAGGCCCATTTAGGTTGGAATATGAACAGTCGTGAGTGGACTAGAGGCTCAATTAGGCTTTATTAGACCTAATTAATGACTCTGGGAGTTGTGCCCCTTCTTCATCTATAAATACTTCTCTTTTCTTCATTCTCATCACTTCTTCGTTATCACAGGTATCTCCTCTCTCCCTTCTCTATACTTTCTCTCTTTAGATTGTAAATTGTATATTACATAGTGTTGATTGAGCGATATGCCGCTGAGACGGCAATTGACTCGGGAGGAGAAGGGGAAAGCTGTTGCGACCTCACCGAGTCCCGCGAGGGATGCGACGACTGCGGAGCCCCTAGACGACTTCGATATAACAATGTGGAATACACAGACAGCGTTGCGGGTCTCAATTTATCGGAGAGACTTCTGATAGTCGACGCAGTGAGGGAGTTCCGGGGGGAAAACGATTGGAATGAAGCCGCCGGGATGATGAATGATCCGCGAGTAAGACGTCCTAGGTCTCTGCCGTCTCCTAGACGGGGGTCGGTAGTTCGTTTCCAATCTTGCCCTGCTCAGACCAGACGAGCTCGCCCTGCCCGAACTAGCCGAGCTAACGCCGGTTTGGCAGAAGAAGACCCTCGTCCGAAGGTTCCAACGCACTACAGAGGTATGGGGGTCTTTGAGCGGGAACCCGCAGTTCCTCATGAGATGCTTCGTCCCCTGATGCACAATCATGGACCAACACAGAGAGAACGCGGTCAACTGTCAAGACAATGGAGGCCTTACTCGTAGCTCGTAATGTCGTGGGCGTTACTTACTTAATCCCAACCGAGGGTCAGCGCCCATGGTCGCCTCCAGTTGGTTACCAATGCGTCTACGAGTCTTACTTCTGGGGTGACACAAAGCTATGGTTTCCGCTACCTCGCCTTGTGACCTCGTATGTCTCGTGTCGCGATCTTGATCGCCTTAAGTTAGATGGTGAACGGAGCATTTCGCATCATGGTCGCGCTTATGGTCATGGCTGCTGAGATCGGGATATCCTTGTGCGTTTGTGCGTTCGAGCAGCTGACAACGGTGTCTCGTTGAAATCATGGTCTCTTCTCGGTCAGGATGAGGCAGAATTACAACATCATCACCGGTCATCTGGATAAGACCCCAGACTGACAACACTACTACTTCTTCATTAAGTCCGACCAGTTCGCTTTCGTCGATCCTCCTAATGACGAGTTTATGACCTATTGGAATAGTGTAGCCGGTAGCTAGGTCGTCTTAATCAATGCTAATCTGTGTTTAATCTAACCATCTTTTTCCTGTGCAGATCTGCATCCCAACTTCTACTTGACCAACGTTGTTGTTCCACCGTCGTTTCTTTCCAACGCCCGAGCTATAGTCGAGTTGGATCATCGTAAGTGGCCTGATATCAGCGAGTAGAGGATTCAACGCACGATAGATCGCATCAACCGAGGTAAGGAGGACCACACTTGGCCTTTTGTTTATCCTTTGTGTAGCATGCTGCTTAAGTTGTTGCTTGGGCAGGTGACTGGGATAAGAAATTTTGGTACCAAGCCAAGCCAGAGAAGAAAAGATCAAACATTTTCTGATGAGAAGATCAACAAGTGATCACCAAGCGTTTGCGATGAAAGAACTTCCAGATCTTTCCAAGGCTATCAAGGAAAAGCAAGGAGGGTCCTTTCAAGGGGCCGCACTGATGGACATGATTGATGGTTCGATCTCGGAGGAGGAGTGCCGTTTGGTGACGTGATTCCCCCTCTTGCTGAAAACGCTAGCACGGATGCTCCCGACCCATCAGTTGGGGGTTCTAAAAGGTTGCTGGTCGAAGAGACCGAGGATAAGGTCAATGGACTTGATGTGGTTGACGATAATCCGCCTACAGACCCTTCGACTAGGTTGAAAATTTGCCTTAGCATATTTTTGTTGAGTTTTTGAGTTTTAGTTAATATCCCCAGGTGAGTGTTCGTCTCGGATTCTTAAATTTAAAAGGGGTTATCAGAGTTCGTTAGTCTCCAAGGTAACTCCCGTTTTAAACTTAAAACTCTGATTTAGGCCGTTGCCTGAATAGTGCTATCCGAATTCAACCTTTATCTCGTTTTCGTACTGCTCGTCGGTTAGGCGTGACCTCGACTGTGCAGAAATGTTAAGATTACATTTTAGGCCGACAAGGGTTTCGAATTGTCACGAAGTAATTTCGTAGAGCTTGGGTTGGCCGATCCCCACTCTAGGAATTATCACAAAATCAAACTTGGTCGTCTCTTTGTTAGTCATAGTTGACTGCGACTAACGGAGCTCGCTCGATATGCCTAATCAGGGCATATTCGACGAAGTTGTGCGAGTGCCAGCACATGATCTGCGGTTCCCTCTCGTACTGGGAAGCTGGGGTGTAGGCATCGTGATGATATTTTTTTTGAGTTATAGCTGGACCGTTAAGGCTGCCTACGTACCTAGGAATAGGATCAAGCCATTCGTAGTTCGTTTTTGCCGAGCAGAAGCGAACATTGTTAGTTCATCTGCTCGGCGAGTAAAAGTGGCTGAAGAGCGCATTTACTCAGTTTTCTTTTTTTGGGTTATAGCTGGACTAGTTAAGGCTGCATACGTACCCGGAGGATCAAGCCATTCATAGTTCGGTTGGCCGAGTGGATGACTGCGAGGAAGTCTACTCGGTGAGCTAGAGTGATTACGAGTCGCTAGCTCGGTTTTTTTTTTGGGCGGAAGGAAGGGCAGGTTTTGCTCATGCGGCATAGTAGCACCTGAAGTGCTTCGAGTTCCAAGCACGCGGCACTTGCTCGCCGGTCGAAGTTTCCAAGTCATAGACGCCGGGCTTAACGACTTTGATGATATTGTATGGGCCTTCCCAATTGGCGCCGAGTTTGCCCGCGTTCGGTTCCTTCGTGTTGTCAAAGACTTTGTGTAAAACTAAGTCCCCCAAGTCCAATGGTCGGGACCGAACCTTTCTCTTGTCTTAGTCCTCGATCTGGTGTTGGTAGTTCTGGATGCGAAGTAAGGCTTGGTCGCATATTTCCTCGATAGCATCAAGGGCATCGAGCAGCATCTCGCTTTTAAGCTTGACGTCTTCCGGCATCCTTGATCGTCGTAGACTGAAGACGTTTACTTCGGCTGGTTCCATGGCTTCGACTCCATAAGCGAGAGAGATTGGTGTTACTTTGGTCGCTCCTCGTGGCATCGTTTGATGCGACCAAAGGACTCCGTCTAGTTCATCGGACCAGCAGCCCATCTTCAAGTTGAGTCTCTTCTTGATTCCGTCGATGATCGTCTTGTTCGAGGACTCGGCTTGACCGTTTCTTTGCGGGTACCGAGGAGTAGACATGTTTAGTCAGATCCTCCACTTGTTACAAAATTCGCGAAAAATTTGCGCAAGGAACTGGGAACCATCCGTGAAAATTTCGTAGGGTAGTCAGTGGCGGCAGATGACGGTATTCCAAACAAACTTTTGGACTTCCCACTCGGTGATCGACGCATAGGACTCGGCTTCAATCCATTTTATGAAATATTCGATGAGCACCAGGATGTAACGCTTATGTTGAGATTGAGGAATTGGCCCGATGATGTCCATTGCCCATCGCATGAATAGATAAGGGGCTGTCATTGTACGTAATGCTTCAGTCGGGCAGTGGATAGTCGAAGCGTGTCTCTAACATTCGTTGCATTACCGTGCAAATGTCTCGCAATCTGTAATCATGGTTGGCCAATAAAATCCTAAGGTTTTTACTTTCAGAGCGAGGGCTCGTCCGCCCGAATGATTGCCTTCGGCTCTTCGTGTGTCTCAGCCATTTGCGCAGGTGGGCTGGATAGTCGGCTGCGTGCAGCGACTTGACCAGCATGTCATCGATGTATACTTCCATNGCATTACCGTGCAAATGTCTCGCAATCTGTAATCATGGTTGGCCAATAAAATCCTAAGGTTTTTACTTTCAGAGCGAGGGCTCGTCCGCCCGAATGATTGCCTTCGGCTCTTCGTGTGTCTCAGCCATTTGCGCAGGTGGGCTGGATAGTCGGCTGCGTGCAGCGACTTGACCAGCATGTCATCGATGTATACTTCCATGGTTATTACGAGTTTGTCGGCGAACATCTTGTTGACCAGACGTCCGTACGTTGCGTTGGTTTTTTTCAATGCGAAGGGCATGACCTTGTAGCAGTAGGTTCCTCTATCGGTTATGAATGCGGTTTTTTCCCGGTCATCGGGATGCATTGTGATCTGATTGTACCCAGAAAACGCGTCCATGAACGTGAGGAGTTCATTGCCGGCTGTTGATTCGACCAATCGATCTATGTGCGGGAGAGGAAAGCTATCCTTGGGGCACGCCTTATTAAGGTCAATGAAATCGACACAAACGCGCCACTTCCTGTTCTTCTTCTTCACGACGACCGGGATTGCTAGCCACTCAGGGTATCGTACCTCGGTGATCGATCCGGTGGCGAGCAGTCGCTCGACTTCTTCGTCGACAGCCTTTGATTGTTCTGGACCAAGCTTTCGACGTTTCTGTCGGATGGGCTTAAAGGTGGGATCGACGTTAAGCTCATGAGAGGTAATTTTTGGGTCGATCCCTTTCATATCCGAAGTGGTCCACGCGAAGGTCGATGTGTTTTCCTTAAGAAAAGCAATGATTGTCTGTTGCATCTTGTCGGATATGAAGGCTACTATTCTTACGATCTTGCTGGGTCGTTGTTGTCTATCTGCATTCGAGGATTTCGTCCTTCTGAGGGTAGATCTTGTGAATGGGTTTGGCGACTGCGTTGACCCGAGGAGCGGATTGTTGGAGCTTAACGTTGGCGACCAGAAGATCGTGCGAGGCCTGCTGATCACCTCGTAACGTCTTGATCCGACCATCATTTCCACGAAACTTGACACATTGATGGTACGTGGAGGAGATTACTTTTATCGAGTGGAGCCATGGTGTGCCGAGTATAACATGGTAGGGTGCTTCGGTCGCGATAACAGAGAACTTAACCATACGAGTAACTCCGCCAGCATAGACTGGGAGTCTGATACTGTCGATCATTTCTTCTGATACTCCGTTGAACCCGGTTAAGGAGTGGTTGGATGGTTTCATGAGGCGTAAGTCGGCTCCCATCTTTTCCAGGGTTTTATGAAAGATAAGATCCACCGAACTGCCGGTGTCAATCAGTACTTTGGTTACTTCACAATCTCCAATGCCCAATTCAACAAGGATCGGGTCGTTGTGCGGCATGTGGACTCCTAGAGCATCGTCAGCCGAGAACATGATCGTGAGATCGCTATTGGGCACGTATGGCCACTTCTGAGAGGTCTTTGCTTGCCGCTGGTGGGCTTTGACGGAGCGGACTGAGTTCCCACACGGAGGCGAACCTCCCATGATAAATTTTCCTCGCGTACCTTGGATCTGCGAGTGCAGGTCGTAAGGCGAGTACGCGACTATTGGGTGCTTTGCTAGGTTATCCTTTCTCGAGTCGAGCTGCTGCCGCAGGTCTTGGAATTTTGACTATCCGAGTTTGAGGCGGAGGTCTGCGACCTTTGTGTAACACCCGTCACCTCCTATCTGGAGTACAGCGTGTCATCCCCGACGCGTCATCAAATAACAATGTGACACCCGTCTCCCTCTCTCTAGGGACGACGGGCCACGAACAATATCTCATAACATAAAAGCCCCAAAGCCCAACTACACTCGCCCAAGCCCAAATAAAAATCCGAATAGAAAAGCCCAATAGCATCAAGTCCGTCCAAATATCACCTTAAGGCTTGTCTCACCTGAAATGGGAAGAAAGAGGGATGAGCGACTGGGGAGTCACTCAGTGAGATATGGGATGCTACCCCGAAGTCCGTAGACCCGGACATAGCACTCCAGATAAATATAAACTAATTCTAATGCATCTCAAACACGGTACCTAAAGTACCCACGCAAACAAGCAATGGTCCTAGCGAGACGCACTCGCTGCCCACTAACATGCCAAAAACACCGCCCACACTAGGGCTAAACAACATAACAACTACTGAGGATAGTGCCCCGGCACCGCCCGTAGACGATTTATCAACCCTAAGTTACGGCACAACCGGTCGACTAAAGTTGTCTGTAACCCTAAAACAATCCGGCATACAGAAGTCCGTCTCCGTATCCGGCCAAACAATTCTAACTAAATGATTTACATTAAGCGAAGCAATCAATGTTGAACCATCTGACACCCTATTCCGGTTTATGCAAAGAATTCGAAACCTAAACAAGCAGACACCAATCAGACCCTAAATTAGACTTAATTCACAAAGACGGAACACATTAGAAATAAATTATATTTATTTAAAGTTCTAAATCGCGTACGAATCGTTCGGAAGTAGACCCTCACCTTGGTAACTAGGGAAAAGTGGTATCTATGAACTCCAGCTGCTCAAATAGAACCCAAATCTGCAATCAGATCGAAATTCCGAGTAAGAATGACCTTCGAACGGTCAAAAACGGGCGATTACGGAAAAGTAAACCCGCTGGTCAAAGGTCAACCCGGTCAACTCTGACCCAAGCCGGTAAACCCTTGACCAAATTGAAATCGAATTGGACCAATCGGTTTTCCTTAACCGGATTCGATTTCAATTGAACCGGATCCAAATCAATTACAAATCGGTTTACTCCTAACCAAAATTCAATTGATTTTAACCACCGGTTTACCTTAACCAAATCGCAATCGGATTGAACCGGGTCAAACCAGTCAACCAACCGGTTGACCGANCTTGACCAAATTGAAATCGAATTGGACCAATCGGTTTTCCTTAACCGGATTCGATTTCAATTGAACCGGATCCAAATCAATTACAAATCGGTTTACTCCTAACCAAAATTCAATTGATTTTAACCACCGGTTTACCTTAACCAAATCGCAATCGGATTGAACCGGGTCAAACCAGTCAACCAACCGGTTGACCGAGTCAGCCGAGTTGACTCGCTGAGTTGACTCGGCCGAGTTGACCGAGTCACCGGCGACGGTGGCGAGTCACCGGCGGTGACGGTGGCCCGGCGGCGGAGCTGCGGTGGTCCGGCGGCGGAGACACGGCGGTCCGGCGGCGGAGACACGGCGGTCCGGCGGCGGAGACACGGCGGTCCGGCGGCGGAGACACGGCGGTCCGGCGGCGCGTACTCCTCACGCGCTCCCACGGCGAAACTTGGACAGGCGCGTGTGGCTTCATCCGGACTCCGATTGAGGCGTTTTCGGTGTCTACGGATTCGTCTCGACGAGTAGAGCACGGTGGTAGCCTTTCATTAACGAGATTCGCAACGGTTAGGGAGATACGGTCGATTTACTAAACGATCTGAAACTATGCTCAACTCAAAGTGGTTCACGGCGGTTCTCAGCTTCGGCGATCGGTGGTGGCGAGCTCAAGGTGGTCATGACGTGTGGTCACTCCGGCGAAGACTCCAGGTAGCTCAGTTAAAAGGATTCCCCATATCTTCATCTTCTTCTTCTCTCTCTCTCTCTCTCTCTCTCTCTCTCTCTCTCTCTCATCTTTTATTTTTCTTGCTGGTGGAGAAAACACGGTGCTGAGCTAGGGTGGTGGGTATTTATAGAGGGTAGGAATAGGTCTTAGCATGCTAACAAATTTTGTAATCAGATTTGGGTTCGTTACAATTCTCCCCCACTAACAAGGAATTCGTCCCCGAATTCGAGTCATCCGTTGACTGCCCAAAACCATCACAACAAAACTTCAAATAATCAATCTGCTCGGTCTCTGAGATCTTATTGTGAACCTTATCTCTCTTCCTAAACAACTCTGCCAAACACTAGCAACATTCTCAGAAATGCTTCCATTTGACGATCTATAATCTCCACTGGTTGACAAAATGCATACATTCTCTCTGAAGTCATCTGGCGGCTGCTGCAACAAAGCTCTGACTCTCTCACGACTTCCTCAAATCAACAACTAGAATCTGATAGCTTTATTGATAGATCCAATCCCAAAGCAACTTCTCCAATTTGTAAGCGATCACTCCAATCATTTCCACAATGAAATATGGTCCAATATATTTCAGTTTATCTTTCTTTAGCTTCTAATTCTTATACCTCCTTGAAATGTTCTTATTTTCAGGTGTACATGATCTCCTACCTGAAACTCCAACTCCTTACGATTCTTATCTTCATACTCTCTGACGATCATAGCCGTCCCAAAGCCAACTTTGAGCATGTCCACTTGCTCTATCATCTCTTGAACCATTGATGGTTCTACAACTTGATGCTCCCCTACTTTTGTTCACACTTATCATGGCGCTGTCTCAATATTTAAATTGTAACTGTCCCTGTAGGCAAACTCTGCTAGAGGTAGACGCTTCCACTACTTTCTTTTCACTGTAAGACACAATCTCTGAATATATTCTCAAAACTCTGACTGGTCCTCTCCAAATGACCCTCTGTCTCTGGATGATAAGCAGTATTCAAATAGATATTTGCTCCAAACGCCTTCTAAGAAATTCTCCATATGTAGACGTGAATTAACATCTCGATCCAATTCAATGCTCACAAGAATTCCATGCAATCCTTACAATCTCTCTGATGTGTAATAGCTGACCAGCTGACCAGCTCAAACTGCCTTCACAACTATTTGGAAAATAACTGAATTAGTGAATACATCCACAATCCCTCATATCCTCTCTACACGTGATGATCCATAATCCCGAGGTTTCGTTTCCACTCTGGCCAAAGAAAACTCAGCAATAACCTGATAGGTATCCAGTCTTCAAACATAACCATCAGACACTGTGACGCAACGCTACAATCTTTTCCAAACTAGTCCAATGATAGTAACACTTCATATCTTGTAATTCTGGGTGTTTTTCGGGTGGACGTAGAAACGCGAGTGATGTGTTTGCTGTAAGATCATTTTTGTTAACAGCTCAACGTCCAACACACCAACTCAATTCGCTTACAAAAACAACCTGCTCCAAAACTGTATGATGTACATCACTCTCAACCTCGATCCACCTAACCAATCCATATTGTTATCTTGAGTTTGGTGTAATATCCCTAGTAAATTTGTATGTTCCAATGCTCCAATGCTTCAATGCCAACTGTATCCTCCTCTACTGAACTGCACATAATTTTAAGGCTTGTAACCGTTCCAGTAACTCTTGATCCTTACCCTGACATATCTCTCATGTACCTACTTAAGGCATTTACCACTTGGTTGACCTCACCAAATGTCATTCTATATTCAAATTGTAGACTGCTACCAACTCAATCCATCGCCACGTCCTAAAGTACAAGTTTAAGCACATATATTTCAGACTCTGATGATTCCATGAATCTGAACTTCACTTGCTATACAATGATGATCCTCAAACTCTAGCCGATGCAACTGATGCTAACTCCAAATCGCGCACTAAATATTTGGTCGCAAAATATGCTCCCACTGACCACAACATAAATCTTAATACAGTTCTCTTCATGACAGTGATTGTAACGGGGGCAATTTAATAACTCAAACTCATTCTCTGCTCGGTAGCTTTCTCCACTGAGATTCTTAATCTAAAGTAAGTGACAACACCGCTCATGTGTGAATCTCTACTCGCATTCTATCCAAAAACTTTCTGATCAGATTTCCTTTCGAATGACACCTCTACAAATCCTCAAGGTAAGTCTGTTAGGTCCAATGGCTTATTTGTACTTTCTCCCACAATGCTAATGCATCTCCACGTAGATATTCCATAGTCAATGTAAAAGACAACTTTGGTGATCACTCCAAAAATCTCTAACTTATATTCCAAAATGCTCCATATTCGTAATCTACAAATTCTTCGCTGCTTATGCAATGATCTGACCTTCTTATATTAAACTCAAAACATGCCTTTGCTCATCTTACTTCTCTCTAGTCCAACAATACTCAGGGTGTTGCGGATGAATACCACCATTGACTTATCCAAGTGCTCGCAAAAGAATTTATCCTTAAGTTTCATGAATGCTATCCGTGAATTCTTCAACACAATAATATTATTTCCAACTCATATCATCCATCTTATATGTGAAACTGTAATCTGTACATACTTCCCTGCTATAGTAATCTGATGGTACTCTGAATCCAAGTCAATCTTCAAAAATGATGAACCTCCTGTAGTATCCCGCCAAATCTACTGATCTACACAGCAACACTCTTAGGTGATGACCACTATGGGACTGCAATAATCTTTTTCCAGATCAATAACAACTCTTGCTTCAGAAACCTCGTCATTATATGATGCACTCTGAGCTTACCCAATACAATCCGCAAAGGCTCTGCACGCTCTTCTTTGCTCCAAGTATAACTAGGATATCTTCGATGAAAACCATCACACACTTAACCAAATACTCGCAGAACACAACGATTATAAGTTTCATGAACACTGCCGGTGCGTTCGACAATACAAATGTTCTTACTACAACTCATAATGCCCATAACGTGTATGGGAGGTTGTCTTCCACACATCCTCCTCCGCTATGGGGATCTGGTGATAACCCGATGCTAAATCAACCTTCAAAAACCATAAAAATCCTTGCAGCTACTCCAACAACTCATCAATACACGGAAGCGGATACTTATTCTTGATGTCACCTTGTTCAAACCTCTGTAGCCTACACAAAGTCTGATAATATCATCTTCCTTGTCGCAACAACATTGGTGGTCTCCATGGCAAAAATCCGGTCTAATAAAATCCATGTCTGCTAAATCTTTTACTGTCTCATCAGTTCGGCCATCTCTGCTCGCACTAGTTCCACTCAATCATATGAACGTTTCTTCTATCCGATGGTGACCCTTTTATAGGTCTCATTCACATCCTGATTTGCTGCAATAATTAGCAGGTCATGTAGCTCATGGTGTCCCTCATCCTTATCCGTGTAACGGTCTCCAAAAGTCTATATGGTCTTCTATTCAATAACTCCTCACATGCAGTGTGAAAGTAATAAGCTATAATCTCCTCCAGGAATATAAACCATTTAAATCAGCAACTTAACACTTCTTGATATCATGACAATAATTTTATCTCAAAACGGGCACCGTAAAACTCAGCTCCATCTCTGGCGAATCTATGTATAAGGCGACCTCCAAACATAACTAGTAAAACTCGATGAACATGAATAGCTCTCCACATCTTATGCCAGCTTACCGAGCTGACACAACTCTGAAAAGGTCAACACAACCAAAAACCGGCAACCATGCCAAATGCAACTCCAATATAACCATAACGCAAGATGCTGCACCCTAATTCCAAAAGCGATCTCCACGAGTTTACAAACAAAGCATATCTCCAAAATAGTTAATACACTCGTACAAACAATAACACACGCCAACCCATGGCTCAAAACTCACATCACATAAACTCATGCATCAGAAACTCGTGGAACGACGGCTTGAAATTGGGTGATGGCAAAAACGTCACATATCCACTCACGTACAACATAGGAGAAAGAATGAAGAAACCAATAATATCGGAAAACACTGACAAAACTGCGGCATCACATCTCTGTTGACCATTTGTTAGATCTCGGGTAGCCGAAAGACGAATGACGATGATTTTACTCATCGTCATAAAAAAGAGACAATTGAATTAGTGGTTACTGGACAGAATGGTGCTAGAATAATTTCAAAATATATATATTTTTTTTGAAAACATTGAAAACCGAATCCCCTGACCGCCATCCCGGGACAGAACCGGGATGGAACCCGCTCTGATACAAAAAATGTAACACCCGTCACCTCCTATCTGGAGTACAGCGTGTCATCCCCGACGCGTCATCAAATAACAATGTGACACCCGTCTCCCTCTCTCTAGGGACGACGGGCCACGAACAATATCTCATAACATAAAAGCCCCAAAGCCCAACTACACTCGCCCAAGCCCAAATAAAAATCCGAATAGAAAAGCCCAATAGCACCAAGTCCGTCCAAATATCACCTTAAGGCTTGTCTCACCTGAAATGGGAAGAAAGAGGGATGAGCGACTGGGGAGTCACTCAGTGAGGTATGGGATGCTACCCCGAAGTCCGTAGACCCGGACATAGCACTCCAAATAAATATAAATTAATTCTAATGCATGTCAAACACGGTACCTAAAGTACCCACGCAAACAACCAATGGTCCTAGCGAGACGCACTCGCTGCCCACTAACATGCCAAAAACACCGCCCACACTAGGGCTAAACAACATAACAACAACTGAGGATAGTGCCCCGGCACCGCCCGTAGACAATTTATCGACCCTAAGTTACGGCACAACCGGTCGACTAAAGTTGTCCGTAACCCTAAAACAATCCGACATACAGAAGTCTGTCTCCGTATCCGGCCAAACAATTCTAACTAAATGATTTACATTAAGCGAAGCAATCAATGTTGAACCATCTGACACCCTATTCTGGTTTATGCAAAGAATTCTAAACCTAAACAAGCAGACACCAATCATACCCTAAATTAGACTTAATTCACAAAGACGGAACACATTAGAAATAAATTATATTTATTTAAAGTTCTAAATCGCGTACAAATCGTTCGGAAGTAGACCCTCACCTTGGTAACTAGGGAAAAGTGGTATATATGAACTCCAGCTGCTCAAAAAGATCCCAAATCTGCAATCAGATCGAAATTCCGAGTCAGAATGACCTTCGAACGGTCGAAAACGGGAGATTACGGAAAAGTCAACCCGCTGGTCAAAGGTCAACCCGGTCAACTCTGACCCAAGCCGGTCAACCCTTGACCAAATTGAAATCGAATTGGACCAATCGGTTTTCCTTAACCGGATTCGATTTCAATTGAACCGGATCCAAATCAATTACAAATCGGTTTACTAGTAACCAAAATTCAATTGATTTTAACCACCAGTTCACCTTAACCAAATCGCAATCGGATTGAACCAGGTCAAACCAGTCAACCAACCGGTTGACCGAGTCAACCGAGTTGACTCGCTGAGTTGACTCGGCCGAGTTGACCGAGTCACCGGCGAGTCACCGGCGGCGACGGTGGCCCGGCGGCGGTCCGGCGGCGGAGCTGCGGTGGTCCGGCGGCAGAGACACGGCGGTCCGGCGGCGGAGACACGGTGGTCCGGCGGCGGAGACACGGCGGTCCGGCGGCGGAGACACGGCGGTCCGGCGGCGGAGACACGGCGGTCCGGCGGCGGAGACACGGCGGTCCGGCGGCGCGTACTCCTCACGCGCTCCCACGGCAAAACTTGGACAGGCGCGTGTGGCTTCATCCGGACTCCAATTGAGGCGTTTTTGGTGTCTACGGATTCGTCTCGACGAGTAGAACACGGTGGTAGCCTTGCATTAACGAGATTCGCAACGGTTAGGGAGAGAAGGTCGATTTACTAAACTATCTGAAACTATGCTCAACTCAAAGTGGTTCACGGCGGTTCTCAGCTGTGGCGATCGGTGGTGGCAAGCTCAAGGTGGTCATGACGTGTGGTCACTCCGGCGAAGACTCCAGGTAGCTCAGATAAAAGGATTCCCCATATCTTCATCTTCTTCTTCTCTCTCTCTCTCTCTCTCTCTCTCTCTCTCTCTCTCATCTTTTATTTTTCTTGCTGGTGGAGAAAACAAGGTGCTGAGCTACGGTGGTGGGTATTTATAGAGGGTAGGAATAGGTCTTAGCATGCTAACAAATTTTGTAATCAGATTTGGGGTCGTTACACTTTGAGTCATGGTTGGCCAATAAAAGCCTAAGCTTTTTACTTTCAGAGCGAGGGCTCTTCCGCCCAAATGATTGCCTTCGGCTCTTCGTGTGTCTTCGCCATAACGAGTTACATTTCTTCGCCATGGATGCATCGGAGAAGGACCTTTTCGTGGTCCATCTATGGAGTATATCGTCGGTGACAATGTAGTTTGAGCTTCGCGCCTTCAGTCATTGCGCTTTCCACTTCTCCTTGGGGAGCTTTCCGTGTGCTAGGAAATCGATGAGTTATGTCCTCGAATCGGGCGTTGTCTCGTTGCATTGTGCTATCGCGAGGACGTGTGTCGTCTCGGTTTGCGGCTCCTTGACGTTTAATTCAATGCTCGGTCTATCGATTTGATGGATGGGAATCGTTCTTTGGACTTGATTCTTGAGTTTGCTTCCTAGGGCCGCAAGAGTGTCTGCGCAAACGTTCTCCCCGCGTGGGACTTTCACAAGTTCGAAGAACTTGAATCCATGGGCAAGGTCTTTGGACTACCTTCAGGTACGCGTCCATTCTTTCGTTTCGAGTGTCGTAGTCTCCACTGAATTGGCTCGTGACGAGCTGGGAATCGTAGTAACCACTTAGTCGTTTCGCTTTGACGGCTTTTTCTAAGTGCAGTCCGGCAATAAGCGATTTGTAGTCGGCTTCGTTGTTAGAGGCGGCGAAGCCTAGTCAGAACGACTGTCTAATCAGTTCACCAGTTGGGGGCTGCAGTTGGACCTCTGCACCCGATCCCTTGTTTGTTGACGAACCATCGACGTGCAGAATCCATTTGCTGTCCGGCAAGATTAGGTCTTGCGCGAGTTCTGGTGATAGTTCGATCATAAAGTCAGCTAAGACTTGCGACTTGAGCGTTGTTCGGTTTTGAAAGACGATATCGTGCTCGCTGAGTTCAATTTCCTATTTGGACAAACATTCTGATTGGTTGGTGTTCTGCATTACGGTATGGAGGGGCTGATCGGTCAGTACTTTCATTGTATGCGACTGGAAATAAGGTCGCAGTTTCCTTGCCGTGGTGATTACTGCCTGAGCCATCTTTTCAAGCATCAGGTAGCACGTCTCGGGGTCCGTCATACGTTTACTGGTATAAAATATTGGTTTTTGCTCGCCTCGGTCATTTTCGACGAGTACACTGCTGACTGCGATCGGCGAGACGAAGATGTAGAGGTAGAGCGTGTCTTCGGGTTCGGGTTTAGCCAAAACCGGCGGAGTAGTAAGGTAAGCTTTCAACTGACTGAATGCTTCTTCACATTTCTCGTCCTAAGTAAACCGCTTATTGCCGCGCAATAGTTCGTAGAACAAGAGGCACTTGTCAGTAGATCGTGAGATAAAGCGGTTAAGGACGTCGATTCGTCCCATCAATCGCTGGACTTCCCAGCTATTTTTCAGCCTAGGGAGATCAAGGATCGCGGAAATATCCTTAGGATCGCCTCGATTTCTCGCTGAGTTACGATGTAAGCGAGGAATTCCCCCAAGGTGACACCGAAAGTGCACTTCACGGGGTTGAACTTCATTTCGTACTCGTTCAGGGTCTTGAAACATTCGCGCAGGTGGGCTAGATAGTCGGCTGCGTCCAGCGACTTGACCAGCATGTCATCGATGTATACTTCCATTGTTTTGACAAGTTTGTCGGCGAACATCTTGTTGATCAGATGTTCGTACGTTGCGTTGGTGTTTTTCAATGCGAAGGGCATGACCTTGTAGCAGTACGTTCCTCTATCGGTTATGAATGCGGTTTTTTCCCGGTCATCGGGATGCATTGTGATCTGATTGTACCCAGAAAACGCGTCCATGAACGTTAGGAGTTCATTGCCGGCTGTTGATTCGACCAATCGATCTATGTGCGGGAGAGGAAAGCTATCCTTGGGGCACACCTTATTTAGGTCAGTGAAATCGACACAAACGTGCCACTTCCTGTTCTTCTTCTTCACGACGACCGGGATTGCTAGCCACTCAGGGTATCGTACCTCGGTGATTGATCCGGCGGCGAGCAGTCGCCCGACTTCTTCGTTGACAGCCTTTGATTGTTCTGGACCGAGCATTCGACGTTTCTGTCGGATGGGCTTCAAGGTGGGATCGACGTTAAGCTCATGAGAGGTAATTTTTGGATCGATCCCTTTCATATCCGAAGTGGTCCACGCGAAGGTCGATGTGTTTTCCTTAAGAAAATCAATGATTGTCTGTTGCATCTTGTCGGATATGAAGGCTACTATTCTTACGATCTTGCTGGGGTCGTTGTTGTCTATCTGCATTCGAGGATTTCGTCCTTATGAGGGTAGATCTTGTGAATGGGTTTGGCGACTGCGTTGACCGAGGAGCGGATTGTTGGAGCTTAACGTTGGCGACCAGAAGATCGTGCGAGGCCTTCTGATCACCTCGTAACGTCTTGATCCAACCATCGTTTCCACGAAACTTGACACATTGATGGTACGTGGAGGAGATTGCTTTTATCGAGTGGAGCCTTGGTGTGTCGAGTATAACATGGTAGGGTGCTTCGGTCGCGATAACAGAGAACTTAACCATACGAGTAACTCCGCCAGCATAGACTGGGAGTCTGATACTGTCGATCATTTCTTCTGATACTCCGTTGAACCCGGTTAAGGAGTGGTTGGATGGTTTCATGAGGCGTAAGTTGGCTCCCATCTTTTCCAGGGTTTTATAAAAGATAAGATCCACCGAACTGCCGGTGTCAATCAGTACTTTGGTTACTTCACAATCTCCAATGCCCAATTCAACAAGGATCGGGTCGTTGTGCGGCATGTGGACTCCTAGAGCAACGTCAGCCGAGAACATGATCGTGAGATCGCTCTTGGGCATGGATGGCCACTTCTGCGAGGTCTTTGCTTGCCGCTGGTGGGCTTTGACAGAACAGACTGAGTTCCCACACGGAGGCGAACCTCCCATGATAAATTTTCCTCGCGTACCTTGGATCTGCGAGTGCAGGTCGTAAGGCGAGTACGCGACTATTGGGTGCTTTGCTAGGTTATCCTCTCTCGAGTCGAGCTGCTGCCGCAGGTCTTGGAATTTTGACTTTCCGAGTTTGAGGCGGAGGTCTGCGACCTTTGAGTCATGGTTGGCCAATAAAAGCCTAAGCTTTTTACTTTCAGAGCGAGGGCTTGTCCGCCCGAATGATTTCCTTCGGCTCTTCGTGTGTCTCGGCAATAACAAGTTACATTTCTTCGCCATGGATGCATCGGAGGAGGACCTTTTTCGCGGTCCATCTATGGAGTATATCCTCGGTGACAATGTAGTTTGAGCTTCGCGCCTTCAGTCATCGCGCTTTCCACTTCTCCTTGGGGAGCTTTCCGTGTGGTAGGAACTCGATGAGTTATGTCCTCGAATCGGGCGTTGTCTCGTTGGATTGCGCTATCGTGAGGACGTGTGTCGTCTCAGTTTGCGGCTCCTTGACGTTTAAGTCAATGCTCGGTCTATCGATTTGATGGATGGGAATCGTTCTTTGGACTTGATCCTTGAGTTTGCTTCCTAGGGCCGCAAGAGCGTCTTCGCAGACGTTCTCCCCGTGTGGGACTTTCACAAGTTCGAAGAACTCGAATCCCTGGGCAAGGTCTTTGGACTACCTTCAGGTATGCGTCCATTCTTTCGTTTCGAGTGTCGTAGTCTCCACTGAATTGGCTCGTGACGAGCTGGGAATCGCAGTAACCACTTAGTCGTTTCGCTTTGACGGCTTTTGCTAAGTGCAGTCCGGCAATAAGCGATTCGTAGTCGGCTTCGTTGTTCGAGGCGGCGAAGCCTAGTCCGAACGACTGTCTAATCAGTTCACAAGTTGGGGACTGCAGTTGGACCCCTGCACCGGATCCCTTGTTTGTTGACAAACCATCGACGTGCAGAATCCATTTGCTGTCTGGCAAGATTGGTCTTGCGCGAGTTCTGGTGATAGTTCAATCATAAAGTCAGCTAAGACTTGCGACTTGAGCGTTGTTCGGTTTTGAAAGACGATATCGTGCTCGCTGAGTTCAATTGCCTATTTGGACAAACGTCCTGATTGGTTGGTGTTCTGCATTACGGTACGGAGGGGCTGATCGGTCAGTACTTTCATTGTGTGGGACTGGAAATAGGGTCGCTGTTTCCTTGCCGCGGTGATTACTGCCAGAGCCATCTTTTCAAGCACCAGGTAGCGCGTCTCGGGGTCCGTCATACGTTTACTGGTATAAAATATTGGTTTTTGCTCGCCTCGGTCCTCTTTGACGAGTACACTGCTGACTGGATCGGCGAGACAAAGATGTAGAGGTAGAGCGTGTCTTCAGGTTCGGGTTTAGCCAAAACCGGCGGGGTAGTAAGGTAAGCTTTCAAATGACTGAATGCTTCTTCACATTTCTCGTCTCAAGTAAACCGCTTATTGCCGCGCAACAGTTCGTAGAACAAGAGGCACTTGTCAGTAGATCGTGAGATAAAGCGGTTAAGGGCGTCGATTCGGCCCATCAATCGCTGGACTTCCCAGCTATTTTTCGGGCTAGGGAGATCAAGGATCGCGGAAATATCCTTAGGATCGCCTCGATTTCTCGCTGAGTTACGATGTAAGCAAGGAATTCACCCGAGGTGACACCGAAAGTGCACTTCGCGGGGTTCAACTTCATTTCGTACTCGTTCAGGGTATTGAAACATTCGCGCAGGTGGGCTGGATAGTCGGCTGCATGCAGCGACTTGACCAGCATGTCATCGATGTATTCTTCAATTGTTTTGACGAGTTTGTCGGCGAACATCTTATTGACCAGATGTTCGTACGTTGCGTTGGTGTTTTTCAATGCGAAGGGAATGACCTTGTAGCAGTACGTTCCTCTATCGGTTATGAATGCGGTTTTTTCCCGGTCAACGGGATGCATTGTGATCTGATTGTACCCAGAAAACGCGTCCATGAACGTGAGGAGTTCATTGCCGGTTGTTGATTCGACCAATCGATCTATGTATGGGAGAGGAAAGCTATCCTTGGGGCATGCCTTATTTAGGTCAGTGAAATCGACACAAACGCGCCACTTCCTGTTCTTCTTCTTCACGACGACCGGGATTGCTAGCCCCTCAGGGTATCGTACCTCGGTGATTGATCCAGCGGCGAGCAGTCGCCCGACTTCTTCGTTGACAGCCTTTGATTGTTCTGGACCGAGCTTTCGACGTTTCTGTCGGATGGGCTTAAAGGTGGGATCGACGTTAAGCTCATGAGAGGTAATTTTTGGGTCGATCCCTTTCATATCCGAAGTGGTCCACGCGAAGGTCGATGTGTTTTCCTTAAGAAAAGCAATGATTATCTGTTGCATCTTGTCTGATATGAAGGCTATTATTCTTACGATCTTGCTGGGGTCGTTGTTGTCTATCTGCATTCGAGGATTTCGTCCTTCTGAGGGTAGATCTTGTGAATGGGTTTGGCGACTGCGTTGACCCGAGGAGCGGATTGTTGGAGCTTAACGTTGGCGACCAGAAGATCGTGCGAGGCCTTCTGATCACCTCGTAACGTCTTGATCCGACCATCGTTTCCACGAAACTTGTCACATTGATGGTACGTGGAGGAGATTTCTTTTATCGAGTGGAGCCATGGTGTGCCGAGTATAACATGGTAGGGTGCTTCGGTCGCGATAACAGAGAACTTAACCATACGAGTAACTCCGCCAGCATAGACTGGGAGTCTGATAGTGTCGATCATTTCTTCTGATACTCCGTTGAACCCGGTTAAGGAGTAGTTGGATGGTTTCATGAGGCGTAAGTCGGCTCCCATCTTTTCCAAGGTTTTATGAAAGATAAGATCCACCGAATTGCCGGTGTCAATCAGTACTTTGGTTACTTCACAATCTCCAATGCCCAATTCAACAAGGATCGGGTCGTTGTGCGGCATGTGGACTCCTAGAGCATCGTCAGCCGAGAACATGATCGTGAGATCTCTCTTGGGCACGGAATGCCACTTCTGCGAGGTCTTTGCTTGCCGCTGGTGGGATTTGACGAAGCGGACTGAGTTCCCACACGGAGGCGAACCTCCCATGATAAATTTTCCTTGCGTACCTTGGATCTGCGAGTGCAGGTCGTAATGCGAGTACGCGACTATTGGGTGCTTTGCTAGGTTATCCTTTCTCGAGTCGAGCTGCTGCAACAGGTCTTGGAATTTCGATTTTCCGATTTTGAGGCGGAGGTCTGCGACCTTTGAGTCATGGTTGGCCAATAAAAGCCTAAGCTTTTTACTTTCAGAGCGAGGGCTCGTCCGCCCGAATGATTTCCTTCGGCTCTTCGTGTGTGTCGGCAATAACGAGTTACATTTCTTCGCCCTGGATGCATCGGAGGAGGACCTTTTTCGCGGTACATCTATGGAGTATATCCTCGGTGACAATGTAATTTGAGCTTCGCGCCTTCAGTCATCGCGCTCTCCACTTCTCCTTGAGGAGCTTTCCGTGTGGTAGGAAATCGATGAGTTATGTCCTCGAATCGGGCGTTGTCTCGTTGGATTGCACTATCGCGAGGACGTGTGTCGTCTCGGTTTGCGGCTCCTTGACATTTAAGTCAATGCTCGGTCTATCGATTTGATGGATGGGAATCGTTCTTTGGACTTGATCTTTGAGTTTGCTTCCTAGGGCCGCAAGAGCGTCTTCGCAGACGTTCTCCCCGTGTGGGACTTTCACAAGTTCGAAGAACTCGAATCCCTGGGCAAGGTCTTTGGACTACCTTCAGGTACGCGTCCATTCTTTCATTTCGAGTGTCGTAGTCTCCACTGAATTGGCTCGTGACGAGCTGGGAATCGCAGTAACCACTTAGTCGTTTCGCTTTGACGGCTTTTGCTAAGTGCAGTCCGGCAATAAGCGATCCGTAGTCGGATTCGTTGTTCGAGGCGGCGAAGCCTAGTCAGAACGACTGTCTAATCAGTTCACCAGTTGGGGACTGCAGTTGGACCCCTGCACCGGATCCCTTGTTTGTTGACGAACCATCGACGTGCAGAATCCATTTGCTGTCCGGCAAGATTAGGTCTTGCGCGAGTTCTGGTGATAGTTCGATCATCAATTCGGCTAAGACTTGCGACTTGAGCGTTGTTCGGTTTTGAAAGACGATATCGTGCTCGCTGAGTTCAATTGCCTATTTAGACAAACGTCCTGATTGGTTGGTTTTCTGCATTACGGTACGGATGGGCTGATCGGTCAGTACTTTCATTGTGTGCGACTGGAACTAGGGTCGATGTTTCCTTGCCGCGGTGATTACTGCCAGAGCCATCTTTTCAAGCATCAGGTAGCGCGTCTCTGGATCCGTCATACGTTTACTGGTATATAATATTGGTTTTTGCTCGCCTCGGTCCTCTTTGACGAGTACACTGCTGACTGCGATCGGCAAGACGAAGATGTAGAGGTAGAGCGTGTCTTCGGGTTCGGGTTTAGCCAAAACCGGCGGAGTAGTAAGGTAAGCTTTCAACTGACTTAATGCTTCTTCACATTTCTCGTCCCAAGTAAACCGCTTATTGCCGCGCAACAGTTTGTAGAACAAGAGGCACTTGTCAATAGATCGTGAGATAAAGCGGTTAAGGGCGTCGATTCGTCCCATCAATCGCTGGACTTCCCAGCTATTTTTCGGGCTAGGGAGATCAAGGATCGCGGAAATATCCTTAGGACCGCCTTGCTTTCTCGCTGAGTTACGATGTAAGCGAGGAATTCGCCCGAGGTGACACCGAAAGTGCACTTCGCGGGGTTCAACTTCATTTCGTACTCGTTCAGGGTCTTGAAACATTCGCCGGGTGGGCTGGATAGTTGGCTGCGTGCAGCGACTTGACCAGCATGTCATCGATGTATACTTCCATCTTTTTGACGAGTTTTTCAGCGAACATCTTGTTGACCAGACGTTCGTACGTTGCGTTGGTGTTTTTCATTTCGAAGGGCATGACCTTGTAGTAGTACGTTCCTCTATCGGTTATGAATGCGATTTTTTCCCGGTCATCGGGATGCATTGTGATCTGATGGTACCCAGAAAACGCGTCCATGAACGTGAGGAGTTCATTGCCGGCTGTTGATTCGACCAATCGATCTATGTGCGGGAGAGAAAAGCTATCCTTGGGGCACGCCTTATTTAGGTCAGTGAATTCGACACAAACGCGCCACTTCCTGTTCTTCTTCTTCACGACGACCGGGATTGCTAGCCACTCAGGGTATCGTACCTCGGTGATCGATCCGGCGGCGAGCAGTCGCTCGACTTCTTCGTTGACAGCCTTTGATTGTTCTTGACCGAGCTTTCGACGTTTTTGTCGGATGGGCTTAAAGGTGGGATCGACGTTAAGGTCATGAGAGGTAATTTTTGGGTCGATCCCTTTCATATCCGAAGTGGTCCACGCGAAGGTCGATATGTTTTCCTTAAGAAAAGCAATGATTGTCTGTTGCATCTTGTCGGATATGAAGGCTACTATTCTTACGATCTTGCTGGGGTCGTTGTTGTCTATCTGCATTCGAGGATTTCGTCCTTCTGAGGGTAGATCTTGTGAATGGGTTTGGCGACTGCATTGACCCGAGGAGCGGATTGTTGGAGCTTAACGTTGGCAACTAGTATATCTTGCGAGGCCTGCTGAACACCTCGTAACGTCTTGATCCGACCATCGTTTCCACGAAACTTGACACATTGATGGTACGTGGAGGAGATTTCTTTTATCGAGTGGAGCCATGGTGTGCCGAGTATAACATGGTAAGGTGCTTCGGTCGCGATAACAGAGAACTTAACCATACGAGTAACTCCGCCAGCATATACTGGGAGTCTGATAGTGTCGATCATTTCTTCTAATACTCCGTTGAACCCGGTTAAGGAGTGGTTGGATGGTTTCATGAGGCGTAAGTCGGCTCCCATCTTTTCCAGGGTTTTATGAAAGATAAGATCCACCGAACTGCCGGGGTCAATCAGTACTTTTGTTACTTCAGAATCTCCAATGCCCAATTCAACAAGGATCGGGTCGTTGTGCGGCATGTGGACTCCTAGAGCATCGTCAGCCGAGAACATGATCGTGAGATCGCTCTTGGGCACGGAATGCCACTTCTGCGAGGTCTTTGCTTGCCGCTGGTGGGCTTTGACGAACCGGACTGAGTTCCCACACGGAGGCGAACCTCCCATGATAAATTTTCCTCGCGTACCTTGGATCTGCGAGTGCAGGTCGTAATGCGAGTACGCGACTATTGGGTGCTTCGCTAGGTTATCCTTTCTCGAGTCAAGCTGCTGCCGCAGGTCTTGGAATTTCGACTTTCCGAGTTTGAGGCGGAGGTCTGCGACCTTTGAGTTAAGGTGATTCCTCAAATCGATTCAATCTGGGAGAGAATAGCACACGTCTGGATTGTCTACGATTCCGGGTTGTTCGGGTGTCATGATGGTGACTTTATCTCCTGCCCTGGTAGGATCTAATGGTGCTATCTTGGTTGTGATGTTCCTTCGCTTCAGCCTGGGTCGTAGGTCCTCGGGACTTAGATTGCCCCTCTCGGTAAGTCGCTTGTTGATGTGCACGCGCAGGTCCTCTCGGCAGGGTTCTGTTTCCTTGTCTGCCGATGAGATCGGGTGCGCGAGAATGACTTCAACCCTTCTTTGGTTCCTCGGCTGCTCTCGTCAGCAGACGAATCTCCCTTCTCTTGCGTCTTGGGAGCGTTCTTCTCGGTATTTGTTTTCTGCTCGGCTCGTGGAATTTTTCCCTGGAATTTTTGAGCCTTCTTTTCCTTATTTTTGCTCCAGTTATTGCTTTCCGGCTTCAGTTTGGGGGGCTCGATCTCCAGTTTGCCACTAGCGATGGATGAGAAGAAGTGCTCGTATAAGATCTTGCATTCTTTTGTGTCATGCTTCTTGCTTTTGTGGTAGGAGCAGTACTTCTCTGGTTCTTCGGTATTTGGCCCTCATGCTTGATATTGCGTGAAACACACACCAATTAACCTAATGTGCACACTACCACAATCGAATGGTATGTCGATGTACCACTTAAGGATCGAATCCACAGAGACAAAAATCTACACTTTATTACTATATGATCAAATTCAAGCTAAAAAAAATTAAGTGTTGTGAAAAAAAATTCTTGAGTAACAAGTAACAATTGGATTTAACAATCAGGATATAAGGATGCTAACCTAGGGTATCTCATTGGGTGTTGACCATATTGAACCAAACAATTATTCAAGCTTTTTAAGAACAGCCTAGAACTTAGATTTCTAACTAGAGCACCCTGCTCTCGCAGGCGTGCACCTTTCGCGGTAAAGCAATGACATACTGTGCTCTCGCGTGTATCACGGCTCAACAGCAAACAGTAAGCACAGACCTAAAATGCTCACATCACACCCTGATATCTACTTTCGCTGATCAGGGATGTGATGCTTGCTCTTAACAGATCTAGCAATCTAATTCAGGATTAATGATAAAATATTAAACTTGGAATCAAATACTAAGTGATCAGATCAGTATAGGCATTAAGGACAGAGGAGAGCAAAGGCAAAAATGATGCTTCTCTATGTTCAGTTCATTGGATCAACACCCTAGAACCCTAGGCTAACAAATCAACTACTCAACCATAACACAAGAAAACACATGAATCAATACTGAATAATGCATCAAATAAATTGAGTATCAAGAGGGTTCAAGGATTTCTTCTCTAGAAAACCAAGAGGAGCAAGCCTTGACCCTTACAAAATAGCAAGAACAAATCTTCAATAAGAACTCTCAAAACTTGTAAAAACTAATGTGTTTCTGTCTCTGGTCGAAAAGTGAGTGAGGAGAGGCGGCCAGAGTCCTCTTAGTAGGTTAAATAAACTTCTGTTAGGGCAGACAGAATCTTTCCCGAAATAGATCATGGCTCATTAAAAACGCGGGAGAAAGGTGGATGTCGCTCCGCTACGCATGTAACTATCCATGATGCTGCTCCGCGCAACACAACACTCTCTTTTTGCACCTTTTCATTCATGCGTACCTCTAGTGCGATCCAGCACATTCTCCACCTGAAATGACTCAAAACACACTAAGAGAACTCCAGGGTAGCACT
>CAKOAT010199377.1:0-50724 GCA_932364175.1 Eruca vesicaria subsp. sativa
AAAACAAAATTTTCATATTTTCTATTTTTTCTCAAAATATGTGGGTAAACAACTACAGAAAATCTAGTTTTTTGATAAATGCTATATTAAGAAGTTTTGACTCTTTATTATTGGTAAAAGATTACCTAATCAAATTCTAAATTTGTATTAATGTATGTTAGAATTATTTTCATGGTACATGGACATCATTTCAAATTTTCGAACATATAGTTTATTTAAATTTTATATACCACTTAAAAAGTTCTATATTAAAAAGTTTTGGCTCTTTATTGTTAAATTCTATATTAAAAAGTTTTGGCTCTTTATTGTTGGTAAAAAAATTACCCAGTCACATTATAAATTTGTATTAATGTATGTTAGAATTATTTTCATGGCACATGGAAATCATCTCAAATTTTTCAACATGCAATTTATTTAAATTTTATATACCACTTAATTAGTGGGCAAACCCCCTATAAAAAAAGTCTATTTTCTCGAGAAATGTGAACACCTAAGGTCTCAAACCTCTTTAACCCTCATACTATGTCAGTAAAGGATGAAAATATGCATTAAAACAAAATTTTCATATTTTCTAATTTTTCTCAAAATATGTGGGTTAACACCTACAGAAAATCTACTTTTTTGATAAATGCTAAATTAAGAAGTTTTGACTCTTTATTATTGGTAAAAAATTACCTAATCAAATTCTAAATTTATAATAGTGTATGTTAAATTTATTTTCAAATTTTTGAACACATAGTTTATTTAAATTTTATATACCACTTAATTAGTGGACAGACCCCCTATAAAAAATCTATTTTCTGGAGAAACGTGAACACCTAAGGTCTCAAACATCTTTAACCTTCATACTATGTCAGTGAAGGATGAATATATGCATTAAAAAAAAAATTTCGTATTTTCTAATTTTTCTCAAAATATGTGGGTTAACACCTACATAAAATCTAGTTTTTTGATAAATGCTATATTAAGAAGTTTTGACTCTTTATTATTGGTAAAAAATTACCTAATCAAATTCTAAATTTGTATTAATGTTTGTTAGAATTATTTTCATGGTACATGGAAATCATCTCAAATTTTTCAACATGTAATTTATATAAATTTTATATACCACTTAATTAGTGGGCAAACCCCCTATAAAAATTCTGTTTTCTAGAGAAATGTGAACACCTAAGGTCTCAAACCTCTTTAACCTTTATAATATGTCAGTGAAGGATGAAAATGTGCATTAAAACAAAATTTTCATATTTTCTAATTTTTCTCAAAATATGTGGGTTAACCTCTACAGAAAAATCTAGTTTTTTGATAAATTATATATTAAGAAGTTTAGGCTCTTTATTGTTGATGAAAATTACCCAATCACATTATAAATTTGTATTAATGTATGTTAGAATTATTTTCATGGCACATGGAAATCATCTCAAAGTTTTCAGCATGTAATTTATTTAAATTTTATATACCACTTAATTAGTGGACAAACCCCCTATAAAAATCTATTTTCTGAAGAAACGTGAACACCTAAGGTCTCAAACCTCATTAACCTTCATACTATGTCAGCGAAGGATGAAAAAATGCATTAAAACAAAATTTTCATATTTTCTAATTTTTCTCAAAATATGTGGGTTAACCCCTTCAGAAAAACTAGTTTTTTGATAAATTATGTATTAAGTAGTTTAGGCTCTTTATTGTTGATGAAAATTACCCAATCACATTATAAATTTGTATAAATGTATGTTAGAATTATTTTCATGGCACATGGAAATCATCTCAAATTTTTCAACATGTAATTTATTTAAATTTTATATACCACTTAATTAGTGGGCAAACCCCCTATAAAAAATCTATTTTCTGGAGAAATGTGAACACCTAAGGTCTCAAACCTCTTTCACCCTCATACTATGTCAGTAAAGGATGAAAATATGCATTCAAACAAAATTTTCATATTTTCTAATTTTTCTCAAAATATGTGGGTTAACACCTACTGAAAATCTAGTTTTTTGATAAATTCTATATTAAGAAGTTTTGACTCTTTATTGTTGGTAAAAAAATTACCTAATCAAATTCTAAATTTATAGTGATGTATTTTAAACTTATTTTTATGGTACATGGACATCATTTCAAATTTTCCAACATGTAATTTATTTAAATATACCACTTAATTAGTGGACAAACCCCCTATAAAAAATCTATTTTCTGGAGAAACGTGAACACCTAAGGTCTCAAACCTTTTTAACCTTAATACTATGACAGTGAAGGGTGAAAATATGCATTAAAACAAAATTTTCATATTTTCTAATTTTTCTCAAAATATGTGGGTTAACCCCTACAGAAAATCTAGTTTTTTGATAAATTATGTATTAAGAAGTTTAGGGTCTTTATTGTTGATGAAAATTACCCAATCACATTATAAATTTGTATTAATGTATGTTAGAATTATTTTCATGGCACATGGAAATCATCTCAAAGTTTTCAGCATGTAATTTATTTAAATTTATATACAGCTTAATTAGTGGACAAACCCCCTATAAAAATCTATTTTGTGGAGAAACGTGAACCTAAGGTCTCAAACCTCATTAACCTTCATACTATGTCAGTGAAGGATGAAAATATGCATTAAAACAAAATTTTCATATTTTCTAATTTTTCTCAAAATATGTGGGTTAACCCCTTCAGAAAATCTAGTTTTTTGATAAATTATGTATTAAGTAGTTTAGGCTCTTTATTGTTGATGAAAATTACCCAATCACATTATAAATTTGTATAAATGTATGTTAGAATTATTTTCATGGCACATGGAAATCATCTCAAATTTTTCAACATGTAATTTATTTAAATTTTATATACCACTTAATTAGTGGGCAAACCCCCTATAAAAAATCTATTTTCTGGAGAAATGTGAACACCTAAGGTCTCAAACCTCTTTCACCCTCATACTATGTCAGTAAAGGATGAAAATATGCATTCAAAAAAAAATTTTCATATTTTCTAATTTTTCTCAAAATATGTGGGTTAACACCTACTGAAAATCTAGTTTTTTGATAAATTCTATATTAAGAAGTTTTGACTCTTTATTGTTTGTAAAAAAATTACCTAATAAAATTCTAAATTTATATTGATGTATTTTAAACTTATTTTTATGGTACATGGACATCATTTCAAATTTTCCAACATGTAATTTATTTAAATATACCACTTAATTAGTGGACAAACCCCCTATAAAAAATCTATTTTCTGGAGAAACGTGAACACCTAAGGTCTCAAACCTTTTTAACCTTAATACTATGACAGTGAAGGGTGAAAATATGCATTAAAACAAAATTTTCATATTTTCTTATTTTTCTCAAAATATGTGGGTTAACCCCTACAGAAAATCTAGTTTTTTGATAAATTATGTATTAAGAAGTTTAGGGTCTTTATTGTTGATGAAAATTACCAAATCACATTATAAATTTGTATTAATGTATGTTAGAATTATTTTCATGGCACATGGAAATCATCTCAAATTTTTTAACATGTAATTTATTTAAATTTTATATACCACTTAATTAGTGGGCAAACCCCCTATAAAAAAGTCTATTTTCTGGAGAAATGTGAACACCTAAGGTCTCAAACCTCTTTAACCCTCATACTATGTCAGTAACGGATGAAAATATGCATTAAAACAAAATTTTCATATTTTCTAATTTTTCTCAAAATATGTGGGTTAACACCTAGAGAAAATCTAGTTTTTTGATAAATGCTATATTAAGAAGTTTTAACTCTTTATTATTGGTAAAAAATTACCTAATCAAATTCTAAATTTATATTAGTGTATTTTAAACTTATTTTCATGGTACATGGACATCATTTCAAATTTTCCAACATGTAATTTATTTAAATATACCAATTAATTAGTGGACAAACCCCCTATAAAAAATCTATTTTCTGGAGAAACGTGAACACCTAAGGTCTCAAACCTCTTTAACCTTCATACTATGACAGTGAAGGGTGAAAATATACATTAAAACAAAATTTTCATATTTTCTAATTTTTCTCAAAATATGTGGGTTAACCCCTAGTGAAAATCTAATTTTTTGATAAATTCTATATTATGAAGTTTAGGCTCTTTACTGTTGATGAAAATTACCCAATCACATTATAAATTTGTATTAATGTATGTTAGAATTATTTTCATGGTACATGGAAATCATCTCAAATTTTTCAACATGTAATTTATTTAAATTTTATATACCACTTAATTATTGGGCAAACCCCCTATAAATAAAGTCTATTTTCTGGAGAAATGTGAACACCTATGGTCTCAAACCTCTTTAACCTTCATACTATGTCAGTAATGGATGAAAATATGCATTAAAACAAAATTTTCATATTTTCTAATTTTTCTCAAAATATGTGGGTTAACACCTACAGAAAATCTGGTTTTTGATAAATTCTATATTAAGAAGTTTTGGCTCTTTATTGTTGGTAAAAAAATTACCCAATCACATTATAAATTTGTATTAATGTATTTTAGAATTCTTTTCATGGTACATGGTAATCATCTCAAATTTTTCAACATGTAATTTATTTAAATTTTATATACCACTTAATTAGTGGACAAACCCCCTATAAATAAAGTCTATTTTCTAGAGAAATGTGAACACCTAAGGTCTCAAACCTCTTTAACCTTAATACTATGTCAGTAAGGGATGAAAATATGCATTAAAACAAAATTTTCATATTTTCTAATTTTCTTGAAATATGTGAGTTAACCCCTATAGAAAATTGAGTTCTTTTTTTATAAATGCTATATTAAGAAGTTTAGGCTCTTTATTTTCGCTGTAAATTACCGAATCACATTCTAAATTTGTATTAATGTATTGTAAAATTATTTTCTTGGTACATGGACATCNTTTCTAATTTTCTTGAAATATGTGAGTTAACCCCTATAGAAAATTGAGTTCTTTTTTTATAAATGCTATATTAAGAAGTTTAGGCTCTTTATTTTCGCTGTAAATTACCGAATCACATTCTAAATTTGTATTAATGTATTGTAAAATTATTTTCTTGGTACATGGACATCATTTCAAATTTTCCAACATGTAATTTATTAAATTTTATATACCACTTAATTAGTGGGCAAACCCCCTATAAAAAAAGTCTATTTTCTGGAGAAATGTGATCACCTAAGGTCTTAAACCTCTTTAACCCTCATACTATGTATGTAAAGGATGAAAATATGCATTAAAACAAAATTTTCATATTTTCTAATTTTTCTCAAAATATGTGGGTTAACACCTACAGAAAATCTAGTTTTTGGATAAATTCTATATTAAGAAGTTTTGACTCTTTATTGTTGGTAAAAAAATTACCTAATCAAATTCTAAATTTATATTAGTGTATTTTAAACTTATTTTCATGGTACATGGACATCATTTCAAATTTTCCAACATGTAATTTATTTAAATATACCACTTAATTAGTGGACAAACCCTCTATAAGAAATCTATTTTCTGGAGAAACGTGAACACCTAAGGTCTCAAACCTCTTTAACCTTCATACTATGACAGTGAAGGGTGAAAATATGCATTAAAACAAAATTTTCATATTTTCTAATTTTTCTCAAAATATGTGGGTTAACACCTACAGAAAATCTAGTTTTTTGATAAATTCTATATTAAGAAGTTTAGGCTCTTTATTGTTGATGAAAATTATCCCATCACATTCTAAATTTGTATTAATGTATGTTAAAATTATTTTAATGGTACATGGAGATCATTTCAAATTTTCCAACATGTAATTTATTTAAATTTTATATACCACTTAATTAGTGGACAAACCCCCTATAAAAAATCTATTTTCTGTAGAAACGTGAACACCTAAGGTCTCAAACCTCTTTAACCTTCATACTATGTCGGTGAAGGATGAAAGTATGCATTAAAACAAAAAATTTATATTTTCTAATTTTTCTCAAAATATGTGGGTTAACCCCTACAAAAATCTACTTTTTCATAAATTCTTTATTAAAAAGTTTAGGCTTTTTATTTTCAATTAAAATTACCCAATCACATTCTAAATTTGTGTTAATGTATGTTAAAATTATTTTCATGGTACATGGACATCATTTCAAATTTTCCAATATGTAATTTGTTTAAATTTTATATACCACTTAATTAGAGGACAAACCCCTTATAAAAAATCCATTTTCTGTTGAAACGTGAATACCTTAGGTCCCAAACCTCTTTAACCTTCATACTATGTCAGTGAAGGATCAAAATATGCATTAAAACAAATTTTTTATATTTTCTAATTTTTTCTCAAAACATGTGGGTTAACAACCCCTATGAAAAAATCAAGTTTTTGGATAAATGCTATATTAAGAAATTTAGGCTCTTTATTTTCGATGAACATTACCCAATCACATTCTAAATTTGTATTAATGTATGTTAAAATTATTTTCATGGTTCAAGGACATCATTTTAAATTTTCCAACATGTAATTTAATTAAATTTCATGTACCACTTAATAAGTGGTCAAACCCCCTAAATAAAAATTATGTTTTCTAGCGAAACATGAACCCCTAAGGTCTCAAACCTCTTTAACCTTCATACTATGTCAGAGAATGATGCAAATATGCATTAAAACAAAATTTTCATATTTTCTAATTTTTCTTGAAATATCTGAGTTAACCCCCACACAAAATCGAGTTTTTGATAAATTCTATATTAAGAAGTTTAGGCTCTTCATTTCGATGAAAATTACAAAATCTTTAAATTTGTATTAATATATGTTAGAATTATTTTCATGGTACATGGAAATCATTTCAAATTTTTCAACATGTAATTTATTTAAATTTTCTATACCACTTAATTAGTGGGCAAACCCTTTATAAAAAAATCTATTTTCTGGAGAAATGTGAACACCTAAGGTCTCAAATATCTTTAACCTTCATTCTATGGCAGTGAAGGATGAAAATATGCATTAAAACAAAACTTTCGTATTTTCGATTTTTTTTTTTGAAATCTGTGGGTTAAACCCTACGAAAAATCAAATTTTTTAAATAAATGCTATATTAAGAAGTTTTGACTTTTTATTATTGATAAAAATTTACCCGTCACATTCTAAATTTGTATTAATATATGTTAAAATTTCCCAACAGGTAATTTATTTAAATTTTATATACCACTTTATTAGTGAACAAACTCCTATAAAAAATCTATTTTCTGGAGAAACGTGAACACCTAAGGTCTCAAACCTCTTTAACCTTCATACTATGTCACTGAAGGATGAAAATATGCATTAAAAAAAATTTTAATATTTTCTAATTTTTCTCAAAATATGTGGGTTAACACCTATAAAAAAATCTAGTTTTTTCATAAATTCTTTATTAAAACGTTTAGGCTCTTTATTTTCGATTAAAATTACCCAATCACATTATAAATTTGTATTAATGTATGTTAAAATTATTTTCATGGTACATGGACATCATTTCAAATTTTCCAACATGTAATTTATTTAAATTTTATATACCACTTAATTAGTGGACACACCCGCTATAAAAAATCTATTTTCTGTAGAAACGTGAACACCTAAGGTCTCAAACTTCTTTAACCTTTATAATATGTCAGTGAAGTATGAAAATATGCATTAAAAAAAAATTAGTATTTTCTAATTTTTTCTTGGAATATGTGGGTTAACCCATACGAAAAATCAAGTTTTTTGATAAATGCTATATTAAGAAGTTTAGACTATTTATCGTTGATAAAAATTAACCTAAACAAATTCTAAAATTATAGTAGTGTATTTTAAAATTATTTTCATGGTACAAGGACATCATTTAAAATTTTCGAATATGTAATTTATTTAAATTTTATATACCACTTAATTAGTGGACAAACTCCTATAAAAAATTATTTTCTAGAGAAACGTGAACACCTAAGGTCTCAAACCTCTTTAACCTTCATACTATGTCAGTGAAGGATGAAAATATGCATTAAAATAAAATTTTCATATTTTCTAATTTTTCTCAAAATATGTGGGTTAACCTACAGAAAATCTAGTTTTTTGATAAAATCTATATTAAAGTTTAGGCTCTTTATTGTTGATGAAAATTATCCCATCACATTCTAAATTTGTATTAATGTATGTTAAAATTATTTTCATGGTACATGGACATCATTTCAAATTTCCAACATGTAATTTATTTAAATTTTATATACCACTTAATTAGTGGAAAAACCCTCTATAAAAAATCTATTTTCTGGAGAAACATGAACACCTAAAGTCTTAAACCTCTTTAACCTTCATACTATGTCAGTAAAGGATGAAAATATGCATTAAATTCTATATTAAGAAGTTTTGACTATTTATTGTTCGTAAAAAAATACCTAATCAAATTCTAAATTTATATTAGTGTATGTTAAATTTATTTTCATGGTACATGGACATCATTTCAAATTTTCCAACATGTAATTTATTTAAGTTTCATATACCACTTAAATAGTGGGCAAACCCCCTATAAAATATCTATTTTCTGGAGAAACGTGAACACCTAAGGTCTCAAACCTCTTTAACATTCATATTATGTCAGCGAATGATGGAAATATGCATTAAAACAAAATTTTCATATTTTCTAATTTTCTTGAAATATGTGAGTTAACCCCTATAGAAAATTGAGTTCTTTTTTTATAAATGCTATATTAAGAAGTTTAGGCTCTTTATTTTCGCTGTAAATTACCGAATCACATTCTAAATTTGTATTAATGTATTGTAAAATTATTTTCTTGGTACATGGACATCNTTTCTAATTTTCTTGAAATATGTGAGTTAACCCCTATAGAAAATTGAGTTCTTTTTTTATAAATGCTATATTAAGAAGTTTAGGCTCTTTATTTTCGCTGTAAATTACCGAATCACATTCTAAATTTGTATTAATGTATTGTAAAATTATTTTCTTGGTACATGGACATCATTTCAAATTTTCCAACATGTAATTTATTTAAATTTTATATACCACTTAATCAGTGGATAAACCCCCTATAAAAAAAATTATATTTTCTGGCGAAACATGAGCACCTAAGGTCTCAAACCTCTTTAACCTTCATACTATGTCAATGAAGGATGAAAATATGCATTAAAACAAAATTTTCATATTTTCTAATTTTTCTCAAAATATGTGGGTTAACACCTATAAAAAATCTAGTTTTTTCATAATTTCTTTATTAAAACGTTTAGGCTCTTTATTTTCGATGAAAATTACCCAATCACATTATAAATTTGTATTAATGTATGTTAAAATTATTTTCATGGTACATGGACATCATTTCAAATTTTCTAACATGTAATTTATTTAAATTTTATATACCACTTAATTAGTGGACAAACCCCCTATAAAAAAAATCTATTTTCTGGAGAAATGTGAACACCTAAGGTCTCAAACATCTTTAACCTTCATACAATGTCAGTGAAAGATGAAAATATGCATTAAAACAAAACTTTCATATTTTTAAATTTTTTCTTGAAATATGTGGGTTAACCCCTACGAAAAATCATGTTTTTTGATAAATGCTATATTAAGAAGTTTTGACTTTTTTTATTGATAAAAATTTTACCTAATATTCTAAATTTATATTCATGTATGTTAAAATTATTTTCATGTTACATGGACATTATTTCAAATTTTCCAACATGTAATTTATTTAAATTTCATATACCACTTAATCTGTGGACAAACCCCCTATAAAGAAAATTCTATTTTCTGGAGAAACATGAACACATAAGGTGTCAAACCTCTTTAACCTTCATACTATGTCAGTGAATGATGAAAATATGCATTAAAACAAAATTTTCATATTTTTGAATTCTTCTCAAAATATGTGGGTTAACTCTATTGTTTGATAAATTCTATATTAAGAAGTTTAGGCTCTTTATTGTTGATGTAAATTACCCAATCACATTATAAATTTATATTAATGTATGTTAAAATTCTTTTCATGGTACATGGACATTATTTCAAATTTTCCAACATGTAATTTATTTAAATTTCATATACCACTTAATTTGTGGACAAACCCCCTATAAAGAAAATTATATTTTCTGGAGAAACATTAACACCTAAGGTGTCAAACCTCTTTAACCTTCATACTATGTTAGTGAATGATACAAATATGCATTAAAACAAAATTTTCATATTTTCTAATTTTTCTTGAAATATGTGAGTTAACCCTTACAGAAAATCGAGTTTTTTGATAAATGCTATATTATGAAGTTTATGCTCTTTATTTTCGATGAAAATTACCTAATCAAATTCTAAATTTTTATTAGTGTATGTTAAAATTATTTTCATGGTACATGAACATCATTTCAAATTTTCCTAAATTAAATTTATTTAAATTTTATATACCACTTAATTAGTGGGCAAACCCCCTATAAAAAATTCTATTTAATAGAACTCATATACCACATAAATCAAAGAACTAAACTCTATGAAATCTATATATTCTAGAAAAAATTGGGACAAAAAAGGTGTTTGACATATTTGATCTTCATCCTACATGTCATTGTCTGTTAAATGTTATATACAAAAGGTTAGGCTCTTTCTGGTTGACTAAAAATTCCTAATCACTATGTCATTGCATGATGCAGCTATGAACTATAGCAAAAATACTATAATTTAATTTATCTTGAATTATGTGGGTTATTATCTACAAAAATATTAAGCTTTCCGATAAATGTTATATATACTAGAGTTTAGTTTATTTAGTTTTTTTAAAAAAATACTTAACCACATTCAAAATTTATATTAATGAACTAAACTTATGTTCATGGTACATATGCATCAATTCTAATTTTCAACAGTGGAATTTAATAAAATTTCATATACCACCAAAATAAGTGGACTAACCCCTATAAAAAAACTCTATTTTCTAGAGAATCATAAATAATTAAGTGGACTAACCCCTATTTTCTAGAGAATCATATACCACCAAAATAAGTGGACTAGACCCTATAAAAAAACTCTATTTTCTAGAGAATCATAAATAATTAAGGTTTCAAACCTCGTTAATCTTCATATTATGTCTGTGCATGATTCAGCTATGCATTAAAACAAAAAAAAAATATTTCCTAATTTACCTTGAAATATGTGGATTAACCTTTATAAAAAATTAAATTTTCCGATAAATATTATATATACTAAGGCTCTAACTCATTACCACCAAAGGAATAATAGGAAAACGAGGAAAGAAGAGGAACAGAATAATAGGAATACTTGTTCCTTGTTGTTCCTCCCTAGATTTAATAAGGAATAGTTTTGTTCTTTGATTCCTTTTAAGGTATATTGTAAAAAAAAAAATATTCTTTATAAATGGTGTCAAATTTAAGGAATGAAAAGAAATTAACTATTTCTACGCATTCTTTTGGTCATCAGTTAAAACCTAAATTTTAGTATCTTTAGTTTTGTTTAAAAAATACCTAACCACATTAAAAATTATATTAATATACTAAATTTATGTTCATATTACATGGGCATTAATTCTAATTTTCAACAGATGAATTTACTAAAACTTCATATACCACCAAAAGCAATGAACTAAAACTCTATAAAATCTCTATTTTCTAGAAAAAATTTAGACGACTAAGATATCAAAACTCTTTGATATTCTATCATATATCAGTGTTGTGTAACTGTGCATAAATACAAAAAAATTTATATTTTTCTCATTTATCTTAAAATTTGTAGATTAACAATCTCTACGAAAAGGACGATTTTTTCCGATAAATAATATTTGTACTTAAGTTTAGACTTCTTTATGTATTTTAAAAATATCTAACAACATTAAAAATTTATACTAATATATGCTAAACTTCATTGAGTTAGATTGTGCGGTGTGCTTGGGTAAAAGTTGTGTTCCTAAAGAAACAATTGTGCTAGTGTGTAATGTGATTTCAATTTTGTGTACGAACTGTTTGATTGATGTGTGTGTAGCGAGAACTGTTGATTGTTGTGTACGCTTGTGTGTAGTTCAATTTTCAGTAACAAAGATTTTGATGTGCGCTAGTGTGTAGTTAAATTTTCAGTAACAAAGATTTACATTATGCACTCAAATATCTCGCTTCACTCACTGCATTTTCACAAAGATCATAAAATTTCACTCTCATTGTTCACTTTCACGAAGATAGGACAATGGTTAACATAACATCTATAATTTAGATTCAAAAAATTTAACATAACCTTGCTCCTTTGTTGATGATCATTGAGAATTTGCTAAGGTCCATGAACAATAGATAGTCTCTTCTAGCGAATACAGAGAACTTGAGAACAAAATAATATCAAGATTTTGAACTACTAACTTTTAACTATGAGGATTAAGAGACTAACTCTTAGCTATGAAGATTAAGAGACTTAACTCTTAACTATGAAGATTAAGAGACTAACTCTTAACTATGAAGATTAGGAGTAAATGTCAGCCTAAAAAGTAACCACATGGTTCAAACAAGACAATCAACCAAAAAGCAATGCCCTTCAATCTAATTTCCAAATCTAATATAGATTCGAATATAAGGGACGATCGAAGATGATACAAGAAATGTTATTCATACTAATCAACATACCAAGCAACATAAATAAAAACCAAAATCCAATAACAAAACAAGTTAAACAGCGAATCCATTACAAAATAAGACAAAAAAGCTAATATAATTCCGTTCAAAAACTGTTCCATCAAATCTAAATTGCAAATAATCAAGGTCCAAGTCCAACTATAAGATATAACTGAAGATATTGCAAGCAATGTATTTCAAACTAATAAAAGTACCAACATAATTAAAAAAAAAAAACGAAATCCAAAACAAAACAAGTTTACCACTGAATCCATTACATAATAAGACAAAAAAAAAAGCTTAAAAATCACTAAACCGAACTCTCGAGTGATATCAATCTACCGGTTTAATAAAATCAAGCCTCAGCTCCTTCCTTCTGGTAAACGTAAGTAAGTCCACACTTACCACAGTAATGACGATCGAAATGACTCGCCATGAAAGTTCCAGCACCACAAGTCGCGTTAGGACACTCTTTCCTCAGCCTCTGCACCTTACCAGATCCGTCCACCTTGTAGAACTGAAGAACAGCGAGCTTCACCTTCTTGTGCTTGTGCTTGATCTTCTTGGGCTTGGTGTACGTCTTCTTCTTCCTCTTCTTCGCGCCACCACGGAGACGGAGGACGAGATGAAGCGTCGACTCCTTCTGGATGTTGTAGTCGGCGAGTGTACGGCCGTCCTCGAGCTGTTTCCCGGCGAAGATTAGTCGTTGTTGGTCCGGTGGGATTCCTTCCTTGTCTTGGATCTTGGCCTTGACGTTGTCGATGGTGTCGGAGGACTCGACCTCGAGGGTTATCGTCTTCCCCGTTAGGGTTTTCACGAAGATCTGCATCTTTGCGGCGGTGCTATCAAAAAAAAGTTGGAGAAGAAAGAAAATGAGATGAGAAAGCTGGTTTTAAAAGGAGACGCTAGGGTTCTGGACTGCTATTACGTAACTACCCTTGCAAAAATAACTAACTGGGTTGGAATTAGAGACGGCAATTGGGCTTTCCAGTCCCGTTCCGTCCCGTACCGCAGCGGGCTCATCGTCGAGCGGGTCACGGCGGGCCTGTCCCGCGCGGGCTGCGGTCTTCCAAATGGCTACCCAATCCCATACCGCATTATTTATAAGCCTTCGCGGGCCGTCCCGAGGGACGTCTCCTTCAACTTTCTTCATGAATGTTAAAGTAGAAGAGTTATGTAAAGACGTTGAAGAGAACAGAACAACATCGATCGTAACAACATCCAATGTGGTCACTCGCTGGTTTAATGGTCTTGAAGTAAGTGAGAGCCATTTGGACAGTAATATTTAACTCTTTCAAGAATATTCCTTGTTTGATTCTTTGTAAAGTAACGTCTCTTCATAGCAACAATAACTTAATACTAATGGTTTCTTCTTCTCTTTCAACCAAGCTGTTGAAATTAGAGTGTAAAAATAAGATTCTGCAGTAACCCAAACTCTCATTTCGAGCCGTTTAAAGAACAAACAGTAGCTCTTCAACAAGCAGTAACTCTTTAACAACATCATTGTAACAAATTTTTTTTTTTTTTAAATACCACTTAGCAATACTGAATACAAAGCTCATCAACTTAAACAAGAAAATTTCACATAATAATAAGGCAATTTATAGTACTGAAAACAAAACCAAACAGAAATGGGGACTTATGGTTGCGGGTCTTCAAAATCCCGCGGGTTAACCTGTCCCGCATTCGGCCCGTCCCGTTTTGAGCCCGTCCCGCATTCGGCCCGTCCCATTTTGAGCCTGTCCCGCGAGGCCCGCAATTTTGTGGACTTATCAAATGAAGGCCCAATCCCGCCCCGCAGCAAGCCTTTACGGGCCAGGCCCGCGGTCCAGGTCTTTAATTGCCATCCCTAGTTGGAATTTGGGCTTTTTACTGAATCTCCTTAGGCCCAAGTTATTGTAATTTTTAAGAAAAAAATTTGGAGATGCAGGGAATCGAACCCTGTGCCTCTCGCATGCAACGAGCGCTCTACCATATGAGCTACATCCCCGATTTTGTGATAATGATAACTCATGTGTTCTATACCAAAAGAGATTCACGTAAACTCGATAGTCTCTCGGTCACTTCTTGAATGAACTAGTGAGTAGTGATATTGGCGAAAGATGAGGATTCAGAGATAAACTTGGTGAGTCAGAGAGAAATCCTTACATTCAATATTTTGGCTTATATGAACTCTTGAAACCTCTCTGTTACAGCAAGTTAAGTTCCCTCGTATTTTCTATTCGTTGTTAGCACTTAGCACTGGTAAATTACTCTTAATGGGCTTTAATTTCAGTTGCCCATATCTGGAGGCTCATTAAGTAATGGCTACTATATTCTATTAGGACGATTGAAAGGTATTAAAAAAAGCACGATTGAAAAAGACATCTAAACAGAACACACGTATTTGATCAAAAAAAAAGAAAAACAGAACACACGTATAAACAATACACCACTACACAAGATAATGATATATAGTAACAGTGACACGTATAATATATAGTAAAAGGTTGACCAAAAAGTATAGTCTTTTGGAAAATTAGGTGGGACAGCGACAAAATTTGGACGTATAACTAACTTAGTGATAATTGGTGGAAAAAAACCAGGAAAAAACAGAAGTAAGTTTCAGCGTGTAAAACGAAAACGTCAAGACTTTAGTCAACGTCCAAAAAAAATAAGAAAACGGACGTAAAGGAGACGATGAAGGAGTGTTTTCCACTAACCACAGTATCACCACCACTACTTAACAAGTGCCAACAAGGCAATTACCACGTCTCTCCACCAATCATTACCCTCCGTTACAAAATTACCCCTCCACGATTCGTCCCCACTTCAAGGATAAAACCGTAAAATCACAACAACTTTTAATAATATAAAGGCGAGAGGAAAAAAAGGTTATATAGATACTTATAATAATAATAATTGAAAGCACTGAAGTGGCGGCGATGAACCCGGCGGGCGAAGGAGATGTTGAATCGAAGCCACCGATGGTGGTTGCGCCGGCGGAGATGGCCGAAGCTCAGTACGTGAGAGCGAAGACGGCGGTTTGGTGGGATATAGAGAACTGTCAAGTCCCTAAAGGCGTAGACGCTCATGGAATCGCTCAGAACATTAGTTCGGCGCTGGAGAAGATGAACTATCTCGGCACCGTCTCGATCTCCGCCTTCGGTGATACGAATCGCATCCCTATGGCGATCCAGCAAGCTCTCAACTCCACTGGAATCGCACTCAATCACGTCCCTGCAGGTGAATTTTCTCAAAACCCTAATAACCGTTTCAATACGGTTTATTTTTTACCAATAACCGTATCAATGAGTTTAATGGTTAAGTTTTTTACTCTTTATAGGAGCGAAAGATGCGAGTGATAAGAAGATTTTAGTAAACATGTTTTGCTGGGCGCTTGATAACCCTGCGCCTGCGAATTTTATGCTGATTTCTGGGGATAGAGATTTCTCCGATGCTCTTCACCAGTTGAGGTTGAGACGTTACAATGTTCTCTTGGCACAGCCTCGTAAAGCGTCTGTGCCGCTTGTTCACGCCGCGAGGACGGTGTGGCTTTGGACTAGCTTATCAGCTGGTGGTATGCCTCTCTCGAAAAGCGAAAGCTTGCAGCTTATTGCCAACGCGGCGGAGACGACACAGGAGCCATGTGTTCCGTCAAGCCAACCTCAGGATTCGAATAAATTCAAGGTTAAGTACATTCCAAAGCCGTTGAATCAACAGCAGGCGCCGAATAATTACCAACGTCAGCAACAGAATAATAGTCAAGGGAAGTTGATTAAGAAACCTCATGAGCTTTTTAGAAGTAGTGAGCCTTCTTCTTCCACCACCATACCTGCTCCTCCCATTTTACCCCCTACCAATGTTAACCCTTTCCCTAATCCTCAGAATCAGTACAGTTATGCTCATAGACCTGGTCCTTATCCTCCTAGGCAGCCTTACCCTAACCCTGATCCTTCTTGGAATAACGGAAACAGCATCCAAAACCATGCGCAGAACTATTATCCCAATGCTTCCAGGCCAAGTGGTCCTAATATGCGACCACCTTATGGTAATGTTTTCCGTCCTTATCGGCCAGAGAATCTGCATCCTCCTATGAATAATGGTTTCCGACCGAGAAATGACGGTCCTAGGTTTATGTCTCCACATGATCTCAGCAACCTAAGTGTGTCTCAGTATCCAAGCCAAACTCAAACTCAAAATCGTCCTAATTTTTATCCTCAAGTTAGACAGGAGTTCAGACCAAAGATGGAATCATCATCTTCTTCTCTTAACTTAAACGGCGCAAATAAAGTTTATCTTCCACGGAGTAGTAGCGCCCCAGTAACCAGTACTACTACAACCACAGTGAACACCAATTCCACTCCTCAGCCTCCAGTGGTTACTTCTAAATCTGGTTCCAGCAATGGTACGTGGGGGACACAAGAGGGCCCACCACCACCAACACAACCGTCTGAGTATGTTCAAGGCCTTATAGGCGTTATCTTACATGCTCTAAACATCTTGAAAACCGAAAAAGTTAGTCCCACCGAGCCTAATATCTCGGATTGCATTCAGTATGGAGATCCTAAGCATCACGGTACTGATGTAAAGAAAGCTTTAGAGAGTGCAGCGGAGCATCAAATGATCATGGTTGTAAATATGGGTAAACTAAAGCTTTACCTTGGCAAAGGTGAACCTCTATGGAACTGTGTAAACCCTTTAGGGGGAAACCCTAAGCAATATCCAAATGCAGCGTGGGATAGACTTAAACAGTTTCTAACCTCTTCCTCTGGACGTGTGGCGTTTATGGCAACGCAGTGCAGGTCAGTAAAAATAGTTTACTTTATAGTACTCACTATTAATGAATCATTTTAACATTCTTTTTATGATATATAGGTATGAAGCTGCACAGATTCTGAAAAGGGAATGCCTAAAAGAGTATGCTATAGGTGACATAGTTCAGATCTTGAATATAACAGCAACCTCGAAGAAATGGATTACTTATAATCAAACAGGATGGAAACCAATTACTGTTAACCTTGCTGTTGCTTCAGAGACTACAAACAAGAAAGCTACTGAAACCGTGACAGGTATCCAACCTGTTGCCTGAAATCCAATCTATGTTCCATGAAGATGTAGTAGTAGCCTATATGGGTACACTACTTTGAATACCAAATTTAGAGCACTAAGACATGGAAATTAGTGTTTTCCATATCAAAAAAACTTCAGAACTATGATGATTCTGAAGTGGTACTAGTTATTTTAGTAGTAGTAGGCACGGTTTTCTTTTCTTTCTTTTTTCCATTTTACTATCGTCGGTTCATTACAAATGAGTCAAGGCTAAAAATAAGGAGGATTGTTAAGGTTTGGACCTATTGGTTGGGTTCTATAAGAACCTTAGTGTTGCTCTCAATAAGAAGGAAGATTTGCTCAATTTCATCATCTCAAGGATAAACAAGTTAGTGGCAGAAGGAACGTTGATTTGGGAATCTCTGCATCACCAGCGTTGTGGCAGTCTGTTTCTCTTGGTCTTATGGGACTAAGATACATCTACTGTGATATGGATGGATGATATCTGTAGCTTCGCTAGTTTTTTTTTTATTTACCTACGTCTTATTTTGTAGTCTGAATACTCTGAACCACGAAGCTTCATTTTCTTTATATGAATATTATGTTTTATGTCAGGCTCTAATTTATAAATAGCTATAGAACCTTTTCTATATCCTAATTCATACAAGGACTGGTAATGATGACATTATTGCAAGTTTGAAATTTTGAAGCAGAGAGATGATTACTAGTGTGTTTATGCATTATATTAATCTACGGTCACACCATTATCTTTTAGTGAATCAAGTATTATAATACAATACAAAATACAGAACCTGTGTACTTGTGTTTATTGTTCAAATTACAACAAGTATAGGAAACACCAAACAGATAGACCCACGTTCCTACGACTTCAAAATCTTAAAAGAATTAACTCTAACCTGACATCCCTTTTGAATTTAACAAGAAAACAGATCTCACTGTAGGCTCATATCTGATTCAAAATGCTTTGTTGAAAGAGAGACTCTGAATAAATCAAGGAAGGAACGGATTATGAGAAGGGAACGTCTGTTTTTGCATATTATATGCCCTGCAAAATGCCACACACACCAATGATTATAATCATCTATTAAGAAAATCTCACTAATATCTTAATACAATTTTACAGAATAAAGTCCACAGAGAGTACCTGTTAGCTTTGATTCCACCAAGACCGATGGTACCAAGGACGATCAAAAGAAAAGGAGCACCGATCAACCAAGCGTTACCTCTTTTGGCATATGCATATGTCCGTGGGACTCCCGTCCTTACCACCCTCGAATACACACCTTATCCAACATTAACAACATTATAACAAATATTAGGCGCCTTATCAATGTGTAACCCACCACACTTAATTAGTGTTATAACACACACTTGAATTTGTTGAGTAGTTTTTTTTAACTGTTTACCTGATCTGGAATAATATTGTCGGCCTTTAACATCACCTGCAAATGATCGAGAAACCAACGTGATAATTAGACAGCTTACTATATAGAACACATGTTCTGTAATGATCGATATGTAATGATGCTTCATTCAATGGAAGAAAGAAAAAAAAAAGACAAAACAGAGTAAGTGTGTCCTGTCTCCAAGGAAAGGTAAAATCTCAGTAAATTACCAGACTCAAGACAAGAGTAAGCTTCCGCAATCTGCAAACAAATTGAGAAAGCGTGATTTTTCTAGTGAGAATATTTATTAAAAAAAAGGGATTATGCTCTTAATCAGAAGGTAATTTGAATTATATATGTGTGCGCGCGTATTAAGAAGAAGATTAGGGACTCAACGGATTTGAACATAGACTCAGCATGGAGCTTCTGATCATCAGGGAACAGGTCAGGATGTGATTCCCATACTTTCTTCCGGTATGCTGCTTTAACCTAAACCCCCCAATCATATTCACACAATTCGAATTCTCAACCATGCGATCACCGAATCAAAGGATCGAGCCAAAAAACCTAATTTAAGAATCAAAGTAAAGAAGAAGAACCTGAGAAGGATGGGGACGAGAATTGGGAGGAAAACCCAGCAACATCTTGGCTTCCTCCTCCTCCATTTTCCCGCCTCACACGTCTACGATTCGCCCCTCTCTCTCGAGACGATCCGACTTTACTTTCTTCTTTTTTTTAAAAACTCGCTTCATTTTTAGCTTGAAGCATAGCTTGGACGTGTCCATTTCAAGACCAGTGGTACTTCTTCGACAGTCAAATATATTTATATCATAAGAAGTTGCAATTTACATAAACAATCACATTATAACCACTGAAACAAATAAGGAAAATTGAAAACAAGTCCGATGAAGAAGTGGAGATAATCAGATAACCAAGCTTCTGTAAAAAAAAATATTATAGACTAACAGATTGAAATCTTTTATATCCCTTTTAGTGTAAAAGGATTAGATCTTTTAATACTTAAAATATTTTTGATGAGATTTAGAGTTATTATATCTAAAACCACATTTAAGTTTTATGCAACATATATTATATACCCAAATAGTATAATAAAATTAATATAAATGTCAATTTTTTAAGAAAAGTAATAATTAATATATATACACTAAAATCAAATATTTTTCTTTTGTTAAAATAAATATATCTGAAAATAAGAAATTTAAATAAGAAAAAATTTGAAAATTAACATCTCTATAAATTAATAAAATTTTAGAATCCAACATTATTAATTTGTATGATTTGCACTGACTAGGTCTACACCAACAATTTTATTTTTACTAAAAATATTTTATAAGTTTTTATTGGTTAGTTTTATAGTATAATTAGTAATAAAGTGTTTTATTTTGAGATCTGAAATCCAAATTTTATAATACAAAATAATTAATCAACATTTAATCAAATCATTGGATTAATTAAACTTCCACAATAATATAAACTTTGAGTTATACATTTTCAACAGCATAACTACTTCAGTTAAACCCACATTTGCATTAATTAAAACTTAAAACCAAAATATAACAAATATATTAACTTTGAAACGATAGTCGTTTAACCCGAAATTAACCCGCAAATCCCTCGCTACCATATGTGAAGTACCTAGAATTTTTTTAAAAAACAAATCTAATATCTACCACTCAATATAGATGAACTATAAATATATTATATATACTCAATTAACATGCATCTTTCTATATCTGTAGCTCTCTCCTTCCTCCGGATCCGTTCCTTTCCAATCTTTTTTTGTCTCCGTCCATAGGAGAACAAATCATGATCACTCCAATCAAACTAGCCTTTCTCTTCTTCTTATCTCTCACCGCAACCGTAACCGCTGCACCCGCAGCCAAACGCAGGAACTATCTTTTCACACCGCATGCAAAAGCAGTCGCGGGAGTATGCACCGTCGTCCTAACAAACACAAGTCTATGCTGCAAAACACTCAAACACGTTCCTACCGATGATCCCATCGAATTGATCAGAGCGTTAGCGGTTGCGACTGAATCTTCCGTGAAAAGAAGTGTAACTTTCCTCTCCGAGATCAAACCAAAACACAAATCAGACGCAACCGCAGCTGCAGTTATCAACAGCTGCGAGAAAAACTTGAAGTACGCGTTGGAAGATTTCGCTGAGTTTTGGAAAGCAACCGGAAAAGATGTAGCAACGTTGGCTTATAACTATTTCACGTGTAAGAAGACGTTGATGTCAATCATGGGGTATCACTGGACTTGTTTGGATGATACTGATGATAAGAATCTGTTGAAAGAAGTGGAGACTGGGATTAGTGTTGGGAAGAATCTAAGCAGTAACACGTTTGATGTGTTCAATGATTTGAAAACTATTTTTAAGACCTTTGGTATCAAGGTGAAGCTTAACGAGGAAGACACTTCGCCCCGACCACCACCATTGTCGGATTATTACTATTGATTAAAATGATTTGGATCGGATGTAATAATTAATTAATATCATCGTATGATGCCTAAAGTGTCATGTATGATATATGTTCTAGGTTTTTTATACATGTACGGACGGATTCCGAGATGATTGGAAAGGATATATTAATGAAATTTGATCTTTGTTTTTTTGTTGATTACATATTTTTGACTAAATTGTTGATTACATAATTATTTGTTATACTTTGATAACTCTAACAAGACACTTTCTGGTCCAATGTTTTCGGATACATTTCCTACGTTAAACAAAAGAATTGTGCATTTTTTCATATGCTTGATGATGCATGAATCCATACCTTTGTTTCCTTATGCTCTCAGGACATTTCAAAAGTCATGGAACCTTCAATGATCAATTACATATGATACTGATGTATGTACATTTACGACGATGTTTGTAATGTATCCCTGGACGTTATGTTATTATAGGTATAATTACGAGTGTATTGACATTGCTATATATATAGTTCATTTTGTTGATCAAATTTTATATGTATAGGAATAGGACTGAATTATTTCTCAATGAATTCAAGTGTCTTCTGGAAAGATGATTTCGGCTTTCAAATTTACAATATTGTCAAACCCCTCAAAATATTATCCTTATGAAAATACTCAGTAATCTCACACATAAAAAAAAAAATGCGGACGAACTTGTTAAGAAAGAGGATGTATCAAATGAATATTCATGTTTGAGTAACACCATAGAGGACAAAGTTTTTTTTATTAGTACTAGTGTTACTAAGTTGTTGTAGTGTCCGATTAATTTATTTTTAAAAAGATGAGATCGAACTCTCGATGAGTGACGAGAACAAAACAGAGTAAATACATGAAGACAATTTTACAACCATTTATAACTAACTACATTGTCCATGTCCATACATATTTATTTGAACCTTGTCTCAAGGCTGGGGTGGTGTTCCGGTTGGTGTGCCAAGCAAAGACGATGAGCCTTCAAGACTCATACGGTGAAACGAGAGGAACTGCTCTCAAGGGTATACTTTCTTTGGGGAACTACAAAACCCAAAAACTGACATTCCAGGAAAAGTACATGGAACTAGGTAATAAGAATTCTTCCTTTTTAGCATCCTTGAAAAAATTTGCATCTTTATTTATATCAAAATGTTTCTGGTGAATAAAAGAAACAAGCATGAAAATATATACATACCATCACCTTCCATCTCACAGCTTCCACGTTAGCATACCTCACTCACATACATGGGCCTGTCTTTATAGGTGAATCTCTTAGCACACACATAAGTAGGTTCAACCACTGCGTGTCAGATTCTACATAAGACTAAATTTTACCACAAAGTGGAAGACACAACCACTTCACCAGTTACTACAGCTTTGCAGAAACAATAATCGCCTAAGAGCATGTGCATCCCATAGAAAAAGGAGGTGCTTAGGGGAAAAAGTGGGGTGGGGGGGGGCCACAGAAAAATAAAAGTCGACGCCAAAATCTCCCGTGAGCGATTTTTGAGTTTGGTGCTTAGCCTTTTTTGCGGGCCCCACGACACGTGGCTGCCCGCAATTGGTCTTTTTTCTATATTTTTTTTTAATTCCGAAAAAACAAAAAAAAACAAAAAAACAAAAAAAATTAAGCACCCCCTAGTGGGGTGCTGGGGATGTACATGCTCTAAGGATCTAGTTATAGAAAGTTTTTTCTAAGAGCACAAAGAGAGAGAGAGATGGGTAGTTCTTTAGATTACAACGCACCATCTTCGAGAAGAACTTGCAAGACCGGTTCAATTCCAACATTATTACCGTTAGGAGAAAAGTACGTGTTTTATGGCAATTGAGACCGACTCAAAACTGTAAGAGAAATATAGCCGTTACGAAAGGCGCTAGCTTCTATATAAATATACAACACCCAACTCAAAAACACTACACTATATTCAGACAACAAACCAAACTCATAAACACTATAATCAGACAACAAACCAAACCTTTGTCCCTCTTTTCTTTCTTCTCCAGTGATATCAATGTCCGAAGAAAACCACTAAATATCAAAATAAAAACCTCCACCAAACCTCTCTCTGTCTGTAGCAATCTTTTAATCCCGTTTCTGTGCAATGGAGAAACCACCGGAAAACAAGTGAGCATGAGTTTCGGCGGCCCAAAGACCAAACCGGTCTCCAAATCGGTCATGGCCCGTCGGGAGAAATCACTCGTTTCCTGAAGAAAGGCTCAAAGACTTAGTGGTGGAGCTCCCGGTTTACATGGCGTCGTCCTCCTCTTCGAGTTCCTCGCTGCTGAAGTAAGTATCTCGATTCATATCTGATTTTTATTTAGCTAAAATCATTGTCTGATTTCTAAGATTTGTGGTGATTCAGGTGTTAGAGTTTGCTGCCAGAGACAATAAGAAGTCCGACGATCGTTCCCAGCCATCTTCTTTTGCCGATTAGGAATTATGAAACTTTTACCGATTTTTTTTTGTTAAACTTTTTTGGGTAATTTTGTATATATATATAGAGAGAGAGAGGGGAGAGAGGGAAGAGAGAGAGGGAGAGAGAGAGAGGGGGGGAGAGGGGCGAGTTGGAGAGAGGTTGGGGCGGGCTGGGGCATGAGAGGGGCTGGGCCGCGGGGGAGAGGCCGCGGGTGAGAGGCGGCCGGGGGGAGAGGCGGCCGGGGGGAGAGGCGGCAGGGGAGAGGTGGCCGCGGGGAAGAGGCGGCCGTGGGGGAGAGGCGTCCGTGGGAGAGAGGCGGCCGCCGCGGGGGAGAGGCGGCCGCCGCGGGGGACGCCACGGGGGAGAGGCGGCCGCCGCGGGGGAAAGGCGGTCGGCGCGGGGGAGAGGCCGCCGCCGCGGGAGAGAGCCGCGGGAGAGAGGTCGCCGCCGTGGGAGAGAGGCCGATCGCCGCGGGAGAGAGGCCGATCGCCGCGGGAGAGAGGTCGATCGCCGCGGGAGAGAGGCCGATCGCGGCGGGAGAGAGGCCGATCACCGCGGGAGAGAGGCCGAACTCCGCGGGAGAGAGGCCGATCGCCGCGGGAGAGAGGTCGATCGCCGCGAGGGAAAGGCCGACCGCCGCGGGAGAGAGGCTGCCGCGAGCCGCCGCGGGAGAGAGTCTGCCGCGGGGCGGAGAGAGGCCGCCGCGGGGGGAGAGAGGTCGCCACGAGAGAGAGGTCGGAGGAGAGGTCACATGAGAGAGGCGCTGCGGCGGGAGAGAGGTGCCGCGGTGCCGCGGGAGAGAGGTTGCGGGAGGGGGAGACGGCGCGGGAGAATGATCGCAGGAGAGGCAGGGGAGAGGTCGCACGCATAGGCCACAAGAGAGAGAGGCGGGGAGAGGCCACGGGAGGGAGGCCTCGGCCGGCCGCGCGTGGGAGAGGCAGACCGCGGGGAAGAAGGCAGCCGGGGAGAGGGGTCCCGAGAGAGATCACGGGGGAGAGCCGCACCGGGCAGGAAGAGAGAGGCCGCACCGGAGGAGAGAATGCCGGGAGAGAGGCTACACACTGAGGAATTGTTGGAACTCGTTTTTGATAAAGTGGTGTGGAATTTTTTCTGATGAATTTTTTTATAGAGATATTTGTCAAAAGGATCGAAATTTAAGCAGTCGTCCCCGTGAATGCCAGGAGAGAGGCTACACATTGAGGAATTGCTTGAACTCGTTTTTGATAAAGTGGTGTGGAATATTTTCTGATGAATTTTTTGATGGAGATATTTGTCAAAAGGATCGAAATTTAAGCAGTCGTCCCCGTGAACACTGTGAGTTAGTATATTTAATTGTCAAAAGCTTATATTTGGTTAAATATAAAATTTAACAAATATTTCACTTTGGATATTTGGGTCAATTAATTTGTTTTAATTGTCAAAATCATAATTGTGTTTGTATAAAAAATAGAGATCTAAAGTGAGTGACATAAAAAACGTATAAAGTTTTATATTTGGTTCAATATAAAATTTAACAAATATTTCATTTTGGATATATGGGTTTGAATATATAGTTAATAAATTAGTTAGACTTTATGTCAATTAATTTGTTTTAAATCTTATTCATAAAGTATTTTGATATTTGGTTAAATATAAAATATAAACTTAATTAAAGTACATTGATGGAGTTTTGAATAATTAGATCTATTACTATATAATAATTAGAAACAAATCTTAATTGTCATGTTTCTTATGATTTGATGATTATCATTATCTATACTAATGATTATAATAAATCTAATTATTCATTATATAGTAATAAATCTAATTAGTCATTAAGTTTATGTTTGCTTCGTCAATAGTAAATCTAATTGTCATGTTCTGATGATTTTTACTACCTTTAATGACAAAGCAAACATAAACTTAGTGACTAACTAATTTTATTACTATATAATGACTAATAGTTATTACTATTTGCCCAAAAAAAGATTTATTACTATATAATAATTAAAAAATTCAATATATAATTAAACATAAGTAAAAAAACGAATTTCAATAATTTTAGATTTATTTTTATCTAAAACTATTTTATATTGGATTATAAATTCTTTATTAACCTTGAAATATAATTATATTTTTAGTACTATATCATTAATTATAAATTAAAAACGAATTTCATTTATTTGATAATCATCCTTATTTATTTTTTTATATTATGTCTTTATCAACATTGAAAAATAATTATATTTAAAATAATTATATTTATTAATATATAATTAATTCTAAATTAAAAACGAATTTGATGAATTTGATAATTATCATTATCTATTTTTTTATAATTGTGTTATAAGTCTTTATTAAAATTGAAAAATAATTATAATTGTTAATATATATTTAATTATGAAAAATAATTCGCAAAAAAATTATGTATAGATAGTTTACATTACTAAAGATAATTTTATTATACTTTTTGTTATGTCTAAAAATGATATTAACTTATTACTAAATATTTTAAATTTATGAGTATTTTAACATTTAATTTGTGTATGACAACTATTTATATGATGATGAAAAAAATTTTATATAGAAAGAATTTGTTTAGATTATTATTAAATATTTTGAGTGTATGAACAATAATTTATTATAATTTACTTAAATTGATTATATTTGTTTATAGATATTAGAAAACTATTAAGCCCGCAAGTGCGGGCAAAATACCTAATTGTTATATTTATTTATAATCTATTATTAGTATAAAGTTTCTATATGATTCAGAGTTTGTAAAATAAGATTAATAAGTATAATTATAATCTTTGGGATGTAACACTAATATTAAGAATGAATTGTCCAAAATAAATTTTTTGTTCTCTCAAATCCTAAAATTAATAAGATTATTATAAAACTAATTTTATCCTTACATCAATTCTTATTTTTAGTAATCAAAGTTACACCTCTTGATCAGGACAAGGACATAATCAAATCATCTTGTGTTGACTAGTTTTTAATCTCAAAGCCAATATCGACTAGAAAATTTCTAGCCATTCAACAACCTATAATGTCTCCTTCCATACAAAGCACATGCAAATCCTAATTTTAGAAACTACAACTTCTATAAGAATCTCCCATAATGCATCATAATCTCTACCAGCCCCCATTAAATAATCCACCGGGTCTGATTTAATAAAAATAAATCCCCTCCCTCTCCTATTTACCTCCTTAATAAAACCTGAGGGATAAAAAAACAAAAAAAATAATAAAAAATAAATAAATAATGGCTGCAGGAAAAATTGTAATATCTGTGGCATCCATGCTTCTAGTGGTGGGTGTTGCCATAGGAGTTGTCACCTTTGTTAATAAAGGTGGTGGTGGTGGTGGTGGCGACACGAATCTGAACTCGCATCAGAAAGCGGTTCAGTCACTTTGTGCGTCAGCCACAGACAAAGGTTCATGCGCAAAAACACTTGAGCCAGTCAAAAGCGACGATCCAAGTAAGCTTATCAAAGCCTTCATGCTAGCTACAAAAGAGGCGGTCACAAAATCCTCAAACTTCACGGCTTCAACCGAAGAAGGCATGGCGAAAAACATGAACGCAACTAGCAAAGCTGTTCTTGATTACTGCAAGAGAGTGCTGATGTACGCTCTTGATGATCTTGAGACCATTGTTGAAGAAATGGGTGAAGATCTTCAGCAGAGTGGAAGTAAAATGGACCAACTTAAACAATGGTTAACCGGTGTTTTTAATTACCAAACCGATTGTATTGATGATATCGAAGAAGCGGAATTAAAGAAAATTATGGGTGAAGGAATCGCTCAGTCAAAGGTTTTGTCAAGTAACGCTATCGATATCTTCGATACTATTGTCACCGCTATGTCCCAAATGAATGTTAAGGTCGACGACATGAAGAACGGGAACCTCGGAGGAGCTGGAGCTGGACCTGTTCCTGATCGTGACCTTCTTGAAGACATGGACGACAAAGGATTACCTAAATGGCATTCTGAGAAAGACAGGAAGCTTATGGCTCAAGCGGGACGCCCTGGTGATGAAGGTATCGGTGAAGGCGGTGGTGGTGGCGGTAAGATCAAGCCGACTCATGTGGTGGCTAAAGATGGAAGTGGACAGTTTAAGACTATTACCGAGGCCGTTAACGCTTGTCCAGAGAAAAATCCTGGACGTTGCATTATCCATATTAAGACTGGTGTCTACAAAGAACAAGTCACAATCACGAAGAAGAGAAACAACGTGTTCTTGTTTGGTGATGGTGCAACAAAAACAATCATTACTTTTGACAGAAGTGTTGGTCTTAGCCCTGGAACCACTACTTCTCTCAGTGGCACCGTTCGTAAGTCCCATACAATTAATCTTGTTTTTATTCATTTAAAAAAAAACATAGAAAAAAATATAAATATAGTAATATACACATGTACGTTGATATCTAAATAATAAACTTATGCATGCATGCAGAGGTTGAATCTGAGGGATTCATGGCGAAATGGATCGGGTTTCAAAACACTGCTGGTCCATTAGGACACCAAGCGGTCGCGTTCCGAGTGAACGGAGACCGTGCGGTCATATTCAACTGCAGATTCGATGGTTACCAAGACACACTCTACGTCAACAACGGACGTCAGTTCTATAGGAACATTGTTGTGTCCGGTACAGTCGATTTCATCTTCGGAAAATCTGCTACCGTGATTCAAAACTCACTAATCCTCTGCCGAAAGGGAAGTCCCGGACAAACCAACCACGTCACAGCCGACGGTAACGAGAAGGGTAAAACGGTGAAGATTGGTATCGTTCTCCATAACTGCCGTATCATGGCGGACAAAGAGCTCGAAGCTGACAGACTAACCGTTAAGTCATACCTTGGACGGCCGTGGAAACCGTATGCCACCACCGTGATTATCGGAACTGAGATTGGTGATTTGATTCAACCGATAGGATGGAACGAGTGGCAAGGAGAACAGTTCCATAAGACAGCTACATATGTTGAGTTCAATAACCGTGGACCAGGAGCTAACACTGCTGCGAGGGCTCCTTGGGCTAAGGTGGCTAAGTCTGCGGCTGAGGTTGAACGTTTCACCGTCGCTAACTGGTTGACTCCGGTTAACTGGATTCAAGAAGCCAACGTTCCTGTCCAGCTTGGACTATAAGAAAATTAACTAACAAAATATATATATAACGAATAATATAGTATGTGATCATGTAAAAAGGTAACGGTACGACCTCGTCCCTCGGGATCAGGACTCTTTTTGGTTTATTATTATAGGGTTCTAGACATTTTGGGATGAATTTGTATAAGATTGCTTTTGTTTCACATGCAAAACATCTATACAAAAAAAATGTTATTTCTTCTTTTACTTTATTTTATTCAAAATAATGAGTTTCTATGACCGTCTTAATGTGTGTATATATATTCTATCACTAAACATGGTAAAATATAACTTCAAACTAATACCCTAGTAAAAATATACAAACAAAAAATACTTATGTAAGATTATGTGTAACCATGTTTACTAGGTCAACAAATATAACTTTATAAGAAGTTAGCTTTATTGCTGTGTTTATATATGATTCTCTATTGTATGTTGATGGAAGATTATGAGGATACAGATGATTATTGGCAAATATTTATGAGAAATGTAATATGTTATGAAAGCAAGCCCTGACGTAACATAATCTTCGAAGCCATTTACAATTTCCGGTTGATTTAAAGTCAAACTCCTCTTATATTGGCTGTTTCTCCAACCAGAGTAAACCGAGTCCTAATCCAACCTTCCGAACCACCCCATCCATCTTGTTGGATCTGTCCCTGAGTCTACTAGAGTCATAAAAGATGCATCGGCTTAAGCACGTACGTGTTCCTCAAAGACCCTAACGTGCTGCTATGAATGAAGCAACAAGTGCTCTAGACTAGACGGCGAGTCAGACTATGTGGTCCAAGATTCACTTGACCGGGTTATGGTTAATCAAACAACCGGTCATCAACAATCAAGAACACAGATGTAATGGAGAAAGGAAATCATAACAAATTAATTAATATCAAGATGATGTCTTGTGAGTGTATGTCGATTCTCGTTCAGTGAAACAAAAAATTGCTAATCATCATCTTCACTTTCATCACTATACGAGACTAAGGATAAACCTGTTTGCAAAGCTTTAGGAGTGACATTGGCTTCTGCAGAAGTCCTGTCGGTTTGGCTAACCGGTTTATCATTCCCTGAGATATCTTTCTTCTCTTCCTCCTCTGTCGCTTTAACCTTCTTCGGTTGTGACTTGACTCTTATGATGGCATTAAATGGACGAGTCGCAGTGTTTCTCTTCCCCGTTGTTTTGTTTTCCTACAAAAAAAAAGAGATCAAGATTAACCTAAATCACCCATGTGGTTGTAATAAATGCACAATCAACTATCTATAATTGCAGAAGACGAGGTATTCACTTTAGTGGTTGGAGCTGGTGGTGGTGGTGGCATTGCAGCTTCTATTGGTTCCTGAGGCATCGCTGTTCGTGCTGCTGCAACTGCTGCCTGAAATTGGAACCATAAACCAAGGTTGATCCAGCATTTTTTTAAGATAAGTTAACTGTGTGTGTGTGTGTGTGTTTCAAGAAAATTACCTGGAAACTACGAAGTTGTTGTTCTTCTTCATCAGCTAATTTCCGTTCATATTCCTTCTTTGACTATATATATAAAAAGAAATTACATCAAGTTATGATATCCACTTCAATTACTGATTCTCAAGAGATTCTATATGTAGAAGGCCAATTAGTAGATATTTAAGTTGAATAAACAACAAGATAATAATAATAATTGAGGCTTTATCACCATGGCGAGCTTATCGAGAAACTCAGTCTCATCTTCATCAAGAGCTTTGGGTGGTCCTGTGACAAATCAAATCCAAATCAAAAGACGAATTAACTAATGAAACAAGTGAACAAAAGACACAGCTCCAGAAAGAAGTGTTAAACCAATCAGTGTGAAGAAAGTAGAGTGTCTCACTATGCTTGAAGCGTTCATTAAACTCAGCGTCCTTCTTGTCTTTGTTCTCTTTCAATATCTGTAATTAATTAATTATGTAAAAGGAAACATTGTGATTTAGTCTTCCTATGAATCAAGGATTAAAAGTAGTTTATAGCATAAGAGTAATAAGAACCTCGAACAAAGCCCTGTCTCTTTGGAAGGTTCCATCCTCAACTCTTTCCCCTCTTTCTTTCTTCGATTCCTCTAACTGCCCCCACACCCAATTTCAATTCAATTCCCCAGATTAAGATCGAATGTTTCGAATCTACTAAAGAGCTAGCTAGGGATTCATTAGATAGAGAACGAACCTGTTCCTCAGAGACGAAATTAAGTAACCTAATTGGCTTCTCTTCACCCATCTCCTTCTTCCCTCTGAATATTTTTATCCTAAACAGACACACACACAAACTCTCTCTTCTTTTCAAATCTCTAAAAAACGCCCTCCGAGTTATTAAATTATTCATGTTTGACCCTGCAGTTAAGTGCCTCGACGATTATGGGCTTTATTGGCCCAATTAGGACAATTATAGATCTAGACCGTGGACCTATCCCGTAAAGAATTTCGCGAAACGGTATTGGGATGAGATTTTGCAAGCCTCGCGAGACGGATTTTTATGGGACTAGGTCTTTTGCGAGATATGCCGAAACGGGTCCCGCAGAATTACAAGGACCTGTATTTTTTTTTACCCGAAAAAATGAGAGAATAAGTGAGAAGAAAACGATTCATATGAATTCCCTGAGAAAACGTAAGGAGCTCGGACGGTGATGATGATTTGAGCTTTAGTGATAATGATTTGAGTTCCGATGATGATGACTACAAGTCCGACAATGACGATTCGAACTTTAGTAGTGTTTTGATTTGGTTTCTCTTTTTATTTAATTGGGATTGATATATTTAATTTGGTGTTTCATTTTATTTAATTTTTGAATTCATCAAACTAAAAAATTGGTTGTGAACTTATGAGTTATAAAATAATAAAAAACATCTTTTGCAATTATTTTTACTTTGTATGTTAATATGTTTTGGGTGTGGTAAAAATAATTACAATATAAAAAAATAAGCAAAACAAGGATTGATGAATTGTGTCCAGTTGAATCGACGACTTGAATTATGTCCTAGAATAGCGTGAAGCGTTTTGGAGTGGTATGAATCGTTCTGTTGCGCTTATTATCACATGTCCTGTGAAGGGTTATATAAAATGCGGTATGGGATTGGACAGCTGTTTTCAAAACCCAAACTTGCCACGTCCTACTAGAAGATGAACCCGCAGCGGTCCGGGACAAGACGAGACGAAAAAACCCAATTGTCATCTCTAATTATATATGGCTTGAGGCGGTAAATAATAAAATAGTTTCCACGACCTAACCATTATGACCTAATCCATATTTTCTCCTAGAATTGGGGGATGAGGGTCTTAATCAAGTTTCGATTTGGATTCATTCAAGTTTTGGGTTTTTGGCTTCAAAAATTTCATCTCCATTCGGATGTTATAAACATTCGGGTCGGATTTGAGTTATCTCGGGTCGGTTCGGTTTTTTTCCCAACCCTAACTAAGCTAAGTTGATGCTTCGAGCGTTGACCTATTGACCAAACTTTGGGCCTACTGGGCCATTTAAATCCATAATTAGTGTAGATTATATATATGATTAGTAACGGAGTGAGACAAAAGGTTTAGCAAGTTGTCGATTCTCGTTGTGCTCTCTCTCTCTCGCTCATCTTATCTCCGCCGTCTTCAGCTCACCGGCAAATCGGTTAGCTTCTTCTTCTTCCTCTTAACCATCGTATGTTTGTGTTTGCTCTGCGAACCGATCTAGATTGTTAATTTCTGTTGTTTTGAGAGCTTTAAGTAGATTGTTAATTTCTGTTGTTCTTCTACTCCGTAGCTTTGAGTTTCAGATCTTCGAGTAGCTTTAGATTGGTGCTTAGGTTTCACTTCCGTTGATTTTAATTTCAAATGAATCGCTTTTGTTAATGCATTCAGAAAGAAGAGAAGGTTGAAAATGGCTGGTCCAAGTGGAAAGAAAGAGAAGGTTGACAAGAAAGAGAAGGCTGCCAAGGCTGGTCCCAGTGCCGGTGGCGGCGGTGGAAAGAAGAAGAAGGACGTTAAGAAGGAAACGGGTCTCGGTCTCAGCGTTAAGAAGGATGAGAACTTTGGTGAATGGTACTCTGAGGTCTGTAAGCATGAGATGATTGAGTATTACGATATCTCTGGTTGTTACATCCTTAGGCCATGGTCTATGGCCATTTGGGAGATTATGCAAGTGAGTTTACTTTTTATCAATCTTATGTCATTCACAACGATGTGGGAGATAAGAAGATTGATCTTTTTTTCTGTTTTGTAGACGTTCTTTGATGCGGAAATAAAGAAAATGAAGGTCGAGAATTGCTACTTCCCTCTCTTTGTATCTCCTGGTGTCCTTGAGAAGGAGAAGGACCACATTGAAGGTTTCGCTCCAGAGGTATGTGTGTTGTGTTTATCTTAAATATTTAGAAGGCTTTTTATTTTTGTGACAATGAGGCATTCTGTTAACAGTTTTTGCTTGTTTTTTTTAGGTTGCTTGGGTTACAAAGTCGGGCAAATCTGACTTGGAAGTCCCAATTGCTATTCGTCCAACCAGTGAGACTGTGATGTATCCTTACTACAGCAAGTGGATAAGAGGCCACCGTGACTTGCCTTTGAAGCTTAACCAGTGGTGCAATGTTGTTAGATGGGAGTTCAGTAACCCTACCCCATTCATCAGGTACTTTAACTCCTTTCTACGTTTCTTGTTCATGCCTTTTTCTTGAGTTACTTAGTTGTTTTTGCCAGTAAATAGTGGGTTTTGTATGGATTAAGCCATCAAATAAACACAGAAGTTTAGTTTGTCATAGCTCAATGCCTGATATTCTTAATTGCAGGAGCCGTGAATTCCTTTGGCAGGAAGGGCACACTGCTTTCGCCTCGAAAGAAGAAGCAGATAAAGAGGTAACTCAACTTATCATAACTTTTGCATGTGATCCAACTCTCTCTTTTATTCTTCTCCAAACAAGGGTTAATCTCATTTATCGTACTGCTTCTCAGGTCCTTCAAATTTTGGAGCTTTACCGTCGCATATATGAAGAGTATCTCGCAGTCCCAGTTGTGAAAGGTATGAAGAGTGAAAATGAAAAGTTTGCTGGGGGGCTTTACACCACAAGTGTAGAGGTATGTAGTTTTTCTATTTCGTGTAACTTTTCTCAGAGACACAATCGTCTTTCTTTTTTTTCTTTCTCGTGGATTTACTCTATATGGATTGTAACTTTGATTTCGTAGGCTTTCATTGCAAACACGGGTCGTGGTGTACAAGGTGCAACCTCTCATTGCTTGGGACAAAACTTTGCAAAGATGTTTGAGATCAACTTTGAGAATGAGAAAGGAGAGACTGAAATGGTGTGGCAGAATTCTTGGGCCTACAGTACCAGGACGGTAAAATCTCGAGTTATTTTATTACCTAGTTCTTTCCTTATGGTTTCTCTATCACAAGTTAACTTTTCAACTTCGTAACTTGTATAGATTGGAGTAATGATTATGACTCATGGAGATGACAAAGGCCTGATACTCCCACCTAAAGTCGCATCTGTGCAAGTTGTTGTGATCCCTGTGCCCTACAAAGATGCTAATACACAAGGAATTTTTGATGCTTGTACTGCTACTGTATCTGCTTTGAGTGAAGCCGGTATCCGCGCTGAAGAAGATTTAAGGGACAACTACTCTCCTGGATGGAAGTATTCGAACTGGGAAATGAAGGGTGTCCCATTGAGAATTGAGATTGGACCTCGAGATCTGGAAAACAACCAGGTCTGCCTGGTTTAACGTGTTGAATATCTCTCGGTTTATATGTGGCTAAGCTAATTTCGTTATATCGTTCTGTTGAATGGCTATAGGTCAGAACAGTGAGAAGGGACAACGGAGTTAAGGAAGATATCCCAAGAGGTAGCTTAGTGGAACATGTTAAGGAACTGCTTGAGAAGATCCAGCAGAACATGTACGAAGTGGCGAAGCAAAAGAGGGAAGCATGCGTTGAAGAAATTAGGACTTGGGATGAGTTTATCAACGCTCTCAACAAAAAGAAACTCATCTTAGCTCCCTGGTGCGATGAAGAGGTGCGTTACAACAGAAACTCTTCGTTCTTTCAACTTTTTTTTGTTGATAATCAACTGTGAGAGAGAGAATGCAATTTTAATCTCCTTGAAACCAATATTATTTGCAGGAAGTGGAGAGAGATGTCAAGGCACGTACTAAAGGTGAAACTGGAGCAGCGAAAACCCTCTGTTCTCCATTTGAACAGCCAGAACTCCCTGAAGGTAGTAGAAACAGAGAACCTTTTAAACTATGCTCATCAATTTTTCTCTTCACCCTCCATTGTTATGTTCATTAGTTAAAGCATTCATTGTTGTTTTTTGTGTGTTGTGCAGGTACTCTCTGCTTTGCATCAGGAAAGCCAGCAAAGAAATGGACCTATTGGGGCAGGAGTTACTAAGTGTTCACCATGTTTTCGTTCATCAGTTCATGAAATTTACTTGTAAAGACTCTCAGGCTCATTGTGCTTTGATTTTATATTTTGACTGGAAGATATTTTAGTTTTTGTTGATTGCATTACGAACTACAAAGTGATGTTTTTTTGTTTCAAAAGAACTGTTTGAGAAAGAAACCAAAAATAGCTTTGAAATGCACTGCTTGTGGGAATTTAGTTGCATTTGGAGCTCAAGGTATGTACATTCTCGGTTGCACTTAGTTCCTTTGTTGTTAGCTAACAACCTATATTGGGCTTTAACAAATTTTGAGCTCATGCCCAAAACCCTTGGGAGTCTCAGGTGCAATGTGATACATGTTTAGTGTGCTACAATAATTTTGCCATAAAGCCACGGCTCTGTGTGTGCTACAATAGTTCACCATAAAGCTCTGTTTTTAATGGGATACAAAAACTTATTCATGTCCTTCAATTAAAAAAATGAGTAGTTTTGGATACTTAACAATTAACATCATACTCCGGTCCATGATTGTAGGTGTGCTAATCTCTTCAACTATAATTAACTATAGTAATTATGGGTGTCGTATTGTTCTTTTATAGACAACAAAGGCGTCTCATTACTCTTGGTCTTATTTAATTTTCTCTTGCATCCTATCTGAATATAAGTGTATAATTTAAATAATAATCATGCTAGCTCTCAAAAGATCTCCACCACACAGTGTGATTCACACTAGTAGAGAAGTGGTATACAAAAAAAATTATTCAATTCAAAATGTGATATATTAAAAAAAAAATTGTTGGAACTATAAAATGTTCATTAATTATGTTTGTTAGTAACTAGTAAGTGTTAGTCTAGCACATGTGTTGAAGCACTTCTGAATTTTATTCCCTGCGATTTTCTTTCTCTTAACTACGCATAACTGAAATTAGGCTACTTAAAGAAAACGCGTATTTACAGTAGAAGAGTCAACTCTCACATAGTGAAGAGAGATCCACTTGTCACGTGATCCATATCATCTTCTTCTTCTAGCTAGTGATAACAGATGAACACTCATAAAAAGTAAAAAAAAAAAAGAAGAAAAGAATCAAACACACTTCGATGTAAAATGAATTCAGGTCAACACATTTTGAGTTCGGATTACATTTGATTCAAAAAGAAAAAAAAAAGAAAAAAAGAGAAATTGATTCCTTAGAGTTCATTTAACAGACTGGTCTTTCTTTCTTTCTTTCTTTCTAGCTTAGCTTTTGTATATGTGACCCTCTTTGTCTGTTTATAACAGAACATCTCGAATAAGGTAATCTCCAGACATCATAGGTTTCATCGAATGTTGTTCTTCTTTCTTCTTTAATTATTTGTTTATTAAAAAGTCCTAAATTTAGATGTTTTCTCGTTTCTTGGTACGGGAAAGGAGGTAATGGTGATGGAAAATGGTACGGATAAGGTTTAAAAAGAAGGGACCTACTACTAATTTTTGGCGGGCACAAACGGTCACTTTCAATAATTCTTGCTATCCTCTGTGGGTTCCCCTGTTTCCTCTCACTACTGACCCCATCTTATCACTCTTTGCAACTTGCATTCAATCAATGAGAGAGAAAACTCACCTTTCAAATTTTTTGATTTTCCATACAGTTTATGAGATAGAGAGAGAGAGAACCACAAAGAAGCTAAGATTGTTTTATCAAGAAGATTTAAGTTTCTGGAGCTGAAGGAGATCACAGATCATCCATTCATATGAAGAGATCTTTCCTTGTAAGTTTTATTCCTCTTTTTGTTTTGACATAACATAGTTAAATTCCACTGCCCTGTCTCTCAAATCTGGTAGTATTATTATGTCTTGTCTGTTCAAGATCTGCAATCTAGTTAAAAAGGTTAAATTTTTTTTACCAGAAACCAATATTTTTACTGTTGAGAGTATCCTCTTTCTTCCTGATTTGGTGTTTGCTTGCTTATAGTGTGTCTCCACTGTTCAAGAGCTAGTTAAGTCTCACAGTGGTTGAGACTTGTGAACATCATAGGATCACAATGTTCTACAAAGATGTTGGAGAATTCAATTTATAGATACATATGTTGTTTTTTTTTTTTTTTTAGCTTTTGCAGCTCTGGTATGTGCTATTGGTACATGCATTTTATGGTGTTTGGTTTAGCGTTGGAGGAAGCCTGCATTGTGAATATTCCAATTCAGTGATTCTTCACCGTCCTCACAGCGTCTCCATCACTGAGTTTGGTGCTGTTGGAGATGGCGTCACTTTAAACACTAAAGCCTTTCAAAATGCTCTGTTCTACCTCAAGTCCTTCTCTGACAAAGGCGGTGCCAAGCTTTTTGTTCCCGCTGGTCAATGGCTAACCGGTAGTTTCGACCTTATCAGTCACCTAACGTTATGGCTAGACAAAGGTGCAACCATTCTCGGTTCAACGGTAAGCCTCTGCCCTTTTCTTTAAAAGCATACATAACAATGTGATCACTTATACAACTTATATGTCTTTCTCAGAACTCAGAGAATTGGCCTGTGGTTGATCCATTACCATCATATGGAAGAGGAAGAGAGTTGCCTGGTAGAAGACATAGGAGTCTTATATATGGTCAGAATCTCACAGATGTAGTCATCACAGGTACCAACTCATATACTATATGGATGCTTCATTTTTCAACTGTTGTTATTAGTCTGATGATACTGTAATTATAGGTGAGAATGGGACAATAGATGGTCAAGGAAGTGTATGGTGGGATTGGTTTAGAAATGGAGAGCTAAACTATACAAGACCTCATCTTGTTGAGCTCATAAACACTAATGGTCTGATCATCTCCAACCTCACCTTCTTAAACTCGCCATTTTGGAACATTCATCCTGTTTATTGCAGGTCTGGTCTAACTTATCTAATGCTATTAGTACCACAGCTAATCTTGTGTTCTGATATGGATTTGTTTTTGGTTGTCTGAACAGAGATGTTGTTGTAAAGAATCTCACTATCTTGGCTCCTCTTGACTCTCCAAACACAGATGGAGTTGATCCAGGTAAGTTCCTGATACAGCTTAGAATTAGTATAATTACTATGTATTTGTATTTTCTTTATTTTATCATTTTCTTATTTTAATTACGATTAAATTTTCATAGTTTTTTAGGTTTTTATATATATAAATTTATAGTTTATGATTTTTTTTTTACATCAAAATACAGACTCATATAGACTCTGAGTTTATGATTTGATTAATAAAAATTGAGAGTTTTTTATTCTTAGTTTTCGGTAATTCTATAAAAAAAAATTGGTTTATTTGAAAATCCTAGCACTAAACAAAGATAACTGACTACTATTCTATCTTTCCAAGCTTCTGTTTCATCAGTTCCATTGCAAACTTTACTCCTAGAGTAGTTAAGCTATCAGACATGGTCTCACCATTTTTATTAATTGCAGACTCATCAACTAACGTTTGCATAGAGGACTGTTACATAGTAACCGGAGATGATTTAGTATCGATAAAAAGCGGGTGGGACGAGTATGGAATCTCCTACGCAAGACCAAGCTCAAAGATCAAGATCAATAGGTTAACAGGTCAAACAACTTCAAGCTCAGGAATAGCCATAGGAAGTGAAATGTCAGGAGGTGTATCTGACATCTACATCAAAGACTTGCATCTATTCAACTCCAATACTGGTATCAGAATCAAGACTTCTCCTGGAAGAGGCGGGTACGTAAGAAACGTTCACGTATCAAACGTGAAGCTTAATAACGTGAAGAAGGCTATTAGGTTCACTGGTAAGTACGGTGAACATCCTGATGAAAACTTTGATCTCAAGGCACTTCCGGCTATAGAGAAGATCACTTTTGAGAATGTTGATGGAGAAGATATCGGTGTTGCGGGTCTTCTTGAAGGTATAGAAGGAGATGAGTTTAGGGATATATGTTTCCTTAATGTCACTCTTAAGGTGAAGAAGAAAGCTCCATGGAAATGCTCAAATGTTAGAGGCTACTCGCAGTGGGTTTCACCGGAGATTAGTTGTGATTCTTTTGAAGAGAGGATTTTCCCAGAGCATAGCTCTGATTGTTTTGGGTTATCAGAGAATAATCTTGAGATATCAAGTGGTTTAAGTAGATCACCATGGTTGCTTTCTTGGTAAGTTACTGAAGTTTGACCTTTAAAGGGGAAAAATACACTTTGCTTGAGGGTAAAGAAACCTCTTCATCAGTTTTTCTTACAATTTTTCTCAGAGGTTTCATTTTTTTTATATAAGTGATGCTTTCGTTCTTTCTCTCTTCTTTCTGTTATTTATTGTAAATTTGTATGCAGTGAGGTTTAAGAGTTTTTTTCTTGTTTTTGTATGAGCTTTTTAATGCTTTGGTAAGCAGCACAAGTGTACTTCTATAAGAGTCATTTGTTTTTGAATTAAAAAAAAACTATTTTTTCACATCTGAATTCTATTTTTTTTTTCTAAATAACAAAACACTCAAATGGAAGACTGATATAAACTCAACTGAAATTTTGATTGTTACATACATGGAAGATATATTTGATTAAAAACGATGGTATTGTACCAATTGATTCATATAATATTTCGTTTTATTATCGCTAGGGATTTTCTGAAATTAAAAAAAAAAAAATCTAATAAACAACAAAACATTAACCTTCTAAAGAAAGATCGATCTGAATTTTTTTTCCTCCTTGGAAGTTATAACCGAATAAAAACATTACGAAGTAAACTAGAAACAAAATCTTGAATAAAATTTTCTGATAGGCGATTTACATCATGACAAAACTAACTATTCCCACACTGTATTGGTCAAATCAGTAGTGATAAGCTCTTGAGATCTTCAGTCTTCTCACGCTAGACAAGAACATCCTGTAGAATAATCAATGAAACCCCCATTAGACTTATACATCATTATAGTCAATAATCAAAATGGTAATATACTTAATTAGAGATTAAATAAAATAAATAAGAAAAAGCACTCACTCCCAAGGAACATCTCCAACCATCATCCAGTCACCTTCCTTGTCTGCGTAAGTTAGCACGTGACTCTTCTCACTACACATCTCTTCTTCCTCAGCCCCTGTTTCAATTTTCACTATTATTCACCATTCACACACTTCACTCTCACTCTTCTTGCTCCCATAAATCACAATCTTTCATATATAGAATGTGCTATGGTCTACATGCTAAGATTAAGATATATAACTATATAGATAAAAATGATCATGTTGGAAGATAACATGTTCTTTAGTAAAAAAAGAGCCAAAATGAAGATATATGTTTAATTATTCTAACTTCGTTATATCATTTACTAAAGTGGGTTTTGGCTACAAGCAAAGATATATAAACTATATAGATAGAAATGACCAAGTTAAAAGATAACATGTTCTATAGTAAAAAAAAAGAGCCAAAATGAAACAGATATATTTATAATTATATGGACTTCGTTATATGGTTTATGAATCTCTCTTAACAAAAACTATAAGTGGGTTTTGGTCTACATGCAAAGATATATATATGTGTAGATAGATTCTTACATAGGATTGAGGCGTTGAACATGTAATCAAGCGTTGTGATCAAATCATGATACCCATTCAGAGAAAATAGATCGATCTTTCTTCCAATAGGAACTCCTTCCATGTTCACCTTAACATAGAAGCTTCCAAGACTATTACACTCGTTTTGATCTTCTTCTTGTTCTTCTTCCATGATCATTTCATGATCAGCAGCCGCAACGACTTCATATTCTTGATTTTCTCCACCGTTGTAATATTGTCCGGAAGATGATCCGAAGCTGAGTCCAAGCCTCAGGTCCGTGCTTAGGTTCCGAGTATTATAACTCGAAGAGCCACCAAATGGGTTGCTTTTGCAGCTACTTTCTATCGATGAAGACGATGAGCTTCTTCTACCTCTTCCCATTTTCTTTATTTCTTTTTGGTTACTATCTATATCTCTTTATGATTTTTATCTAAGCAGATGACTAATGATTTGAACGTGTGTGTGTATATATAGGAGGAGATTTTTCTTGTTAATTTAATATATTCACAGAAGAAGAGTTGGTACTTTGTTTTAAAATAAATAAAAACAGAGATGGTGGAATGATGAGACAGTGTGGTTAAAGATGTTGTTGATGTAGCAGACCAATCCACGTGTCAAGCAGATACTGGGTCAAACTGTTGGTTTTGACTTTCTGCTCGGATTTTTTTGCTGGGTGTGTTCTAATTAAATTTGTATTGTTTCAAAGTATATACTCTACTAGTCTACTTCTAGAACTTTTCATCTAACAAAATTGTATAGTCCCTCTGTTTGTTTTTTTTTATAAGATGTTTTACAAGGTCTATGTTGTTTCAAAATATAAGATGTTTTGAAATTTTAAGGTATACTTTGAAGTTTTAAGGTTAACTTTAATTTTATTGGAAATTGTTCAACCAATAAAATTTTTCAATCTTTTTTATAATTGATTGAATGATTTTAAAAATATATCATTAAAAGTAATTTTAAAAAGAAGGTAAATATTTTAATCTCCGTGCAATCAACCAAAATACTTTATAAAAAGAAACGGAGAGAGTATTGCTTATTTTTTTGTTTGGAAATAAAAACAAATAAAAATATATTCTCAATTTTTTGCATATGTATTAGTGTTGGATTTCAGTTATCGAATAAAAATGATTAATACATGTGGAGAAGATATATATATATATATATATATATATATATATATATATCGATAGATATAAGGATGTGTGATTTATTTAGCTTCATATCATATACTTAGTGTTCGTGGTAAGCTTATACAGCATGATAAAAAAAAAAAACACGGTTTATGTACAGATTCATCATATAACAAGAAATAAAACATAACTGAAACACAAAATTGAGTAAGCAGAAAACAGAGAGGATTAACACTCCATGTAAGCGCTTGTTGAAGACTTGAAGTGGCATATCAAATTATTCTCTTAAGAAATACATTCAGGCCTAGATTTAAGGATCAGTAAGATGAATGTAGACGAGATACATGTTCTAATTAACCGGATAAGAACATTATTTTTTGAAAAAATAAAAAACAAAGTACATAATTTTTTTAAGAACCATAGTTTATTTAACTTTCGTCCTTACCAAATTAAGTTCAATGCATAAGTTTATCGTGACGCGCATTGATGCATTCGTGGGTTCGACAAACACCATTTCCACAATTAAGGTTTCTTTATAACCGCGAGACATTTTTTAAAGCAGTCCAAATGTTTGTTTAATGGAACATAAAGTGAAAAACACGTCTCATGTACGTCATTAACTCGTTAATAATGGTTTTTAATTATGATGAAAAAACAAAATAATCTACGTGGACTTCATCATCGTATCCAAGCATGATAAGAGTTTAACAAAAAGCAAATAGTTTTCACATGATTTCTAATCCACGTCACTTTTAGTTACACTCTTCACTCTTCAGTTTCTTTACTTGTCACTTTATTTAACAAAAAGCAAATAGTCAAGTCCAACCAATTTTTCAGTATTAAAACCAGCAACACTTTTATCAGTCAAGGAAGGGAAGCATGATAGCTGAGTAATGAATGCGTATCCTTAAAGAGAGGAGCAAATGAAAGATTCTTCACCTATGGACACTTAAAAGGACCTAAGGAGACGTCACAATTCTCAGCACACACTTGAGAACATTGTTTTTTGCAAGCACGAGAAAATGCAGACACGGTGCCCATAAAACATCATCGACAATATTTTTTCACATTCCCCACGTCACGTGCCTTTTTCCACGTGTCGCCACACTTTGTCGCCTCATCACTCCCTTTACCTATTTTTCTTATTGATCAGAGATATTTATCCAACTAATCTCCTAAAGAGTTAGTACCTACGATTAGTCTCGTTCTAAATTTTCTAAGATGACAAGGTCACTCGAAACTACTTGCTTTCTTCCTTTTCCATTTTTATTACCGAGGATTAACAGACAATGTAAGGCATTGTATTTATCTTTTTTTATTGGTATTGTATTTATCAATAAGCCAGAATTAAGCATTTAATAACCTTATATTTATGGCGACGATAACGTTTGGTTGAAGAAGCAAATAGATTTTAGACAGAAAAAGATGTAGCTTGAACCAAACGAAACTCTAAACATGTTATAGAGAGAGATAAGAAAACAAGGGAAAAAGATAAAGAAGAGATATGTTCCCCACCATCCCTACCATTACCATCACCATTCCTCACTTTTTTTCTTTATTTTTTTCTTCTTGAAACTTTTATCTACAGTCTACACCATTCTCTGTCTCCTTCATTTTTTTCCTCTTACATATGTCTTGTACTCTTTTTTTTTTATGTTTCTAGATTACCAATATGTTGCCTGTATTTGGTCAGTACTTTTTGATCTGATACAAAGCATGAATATCTCAAAAGATTCACCCAAAAAAAAATTAGAAAGAGCAACTGAAATACCATTAATTTCCAAAAGAAAATAGTGAATCTCGGAATTCAAGGCACTCATAGTTTTTTTAGTTTCAAGATTTAATGATAGTGTCTGGTCCTTTTATAAATCATTAAGTTGTAAGAGAATTTCCCCCTCTCTTTTTGAGGAAAAAGAACAAGAAATCTACTTTATATTTCATCGCAAATTGTGATAGCTCGTCTTTACTGCAATGTGTTTGCTTGTCAGTAAAATCATGGGGTGGCTTCGAATCAGGATGATTGCATGTCTCGTGGCTCTTTGTAGCTTCTCTTGCTGGCCAACTCATTCCATTTTTTCTCTCGTTTTTATGCATTTTTCATGTCACAAAGTTGACCATATCAAGATGCAAGACCAGTTATGACATTTCAATAAATATGTTGAGGAGTTTTTTTACCACTACATTCTGTAAATATGTTTAAGTTTTGAAACAATTATCAAACCATCTTTGTCATTCTTTAAAGAAAAAATTATGTAGATCTTATGTGGTTCGAACCGATATTGCAAAATTAAAATAGTCTTAATAATCCGAGTGATGAATAGACTTAAAAGCTACCAGTCTTTTTTTTCCCCCAATTAATGGTGTTTTATCATTTAAGCATAAGGAAATAAGTTTGCTCTTATTTTAAAGATATTTCTTTCTCAACTTTTACTTTACAATGACGTTTTCTTCTATAATGATGATAAAAAGTATCAACATGTTTTTCTTTAATCACAATTCAAAGTTTACAAAATAGAGGAAGATTTGGTGTCTAAAGTAGTCTAGTACGGCAATCTAGTGAGGTATTAGTAATTTTCTTTTTTTTATTTATTTATCTTTTTGTATACTATAAGTTTAATGAACTGCTTAATACATTAATGTAAATGAATGCATGAAAGTCGATAAAGCAAAGATACGGGCCGGGGTGTGTGCGTGCGTTTTGATACTGAGGTGTTACGTGCGTGCCTTTTTATAGATCTATTGATACTATATTTTATCTCAATTATGTGGATTTTTTTTGGTCGAAATTATGTGGATTTTAGATTATGCACTAACCCCCTGATTGATTTGATATATTTTTAAATTGCTAGAATGTGTCATCTTCAAAATTTAAAATACAATTTTTCTAATAAAAAATATTATAGTAAAGAGGAAGAACACAATGAAAATGATGAAGTCGATAAATCTAAAGAAGATGACGAGTCAATTTGTCCCAAAAAAAAATGACAAGTCAAAATAATCAGAAGATGAGAATCTAGCTGTAAAGGAAGATAACCTGATTGTGAATCCTTTTGACAATGAAGTTGTCCTTGATGAAAATCTGAATAACGAAGATGCTGGTGATGAAGTTGTTGTTGATGTAACAGATGGTGCTAATGATGTTAGGTTTTAGTTTGTCTTTGAGGAAGGAAAAAAGACTCTGCCAGATAAAGACATATGAAAATAGTATAGAGGAAGAAGAGAAAGAAATGCTAGTGAAAAAAATTAGGTGTTTAAACTGATAGAATGTGTAAACTCTTGCTCCGGTCTTGGTGTCGCGGTAGTGGGAGGGTCTCTGCGGTGGATAGGTGGTTCGTCGGTTCAAGGTTCATTTCCGGGAGGGGGAGGTTTTCACAACTCCGTCGCCGACGGTTTTTTTTCTCCGGGAGGTGAAGGCTACCTTACCTTTGTCGTCGCCGGTTCAGTTTTCGGGAGGGGGAGGCTTACAAAGCTCCGTCGTCGCCGTCTAGTTTTCGGAGGGTGGAGTTTACCATAGATCTGCGCTGCCGGTTTGGAACCCGTAAGAAATCTTGGGTGTTAGTGGTGAAGGGTTTTTGGATTGTCGTTCTTCTCGGTTCGGGTGGACTAAGGTTAGACCGGATGAGGTATCAGCTGATGATAAAGCTCTCCGATGATGTTTCCGCCGACAAGAGAAGTTAGTTGAGGTTGAGATGTCGGAATTTATTCTCGACGAAGTGATATGGTGATCCTGAAGAGTTCTCGGTATGTCCGATTGTAGATCTCGACGGAGGACCACCATTAATGAAGGTAGATGATGTGTTTGCTTTCATTCAGGCGCCGCTCTGAGTCCGGCGAATCCGTCGTGTGGAGGCAGAGGGAGGCAGAGGCAAGGGTGAGTCGTGGGGGTTAGGGTTTCCGCAAATCAGTGGGCTCGATTTGGGCCCTAAGCCCAATTTTATTTTAATGTTTAAAGTTTAATTCGGATGGGGTTCGGGCCTTTGTTTGTTGGCCTTGAGCTTTTGTAATGCTTTGGGCTTTGTCCTTTTTATTTAATATAAAAATTGACGGAAAAAAAAAAACTGATAGAATGTGTCATTTTCAGGTTTAAAATGTGATTTTCCTTTTAGAATGGTGTTACTCTAGTTCTTTTAATTTACTGCTCACGAATCTGACCCACACTGTTAATACCAAAACCGGTTTATGTGAGCAATATATCCAGGGGTGGTTCTGATTCTTCTTGTCAAGCCCATAAAGCTCGGACAAAAGCCCATAAAGTATCAGCGTCACCAGATAAACTAATTAATTTGATTCTACTTCTAACGGCACACTTCCTAACCGTCGACTTATTAGATTCAAATATTTATTTAAAAAGTCTGATCTCCTCTCTCTCTCTCTCTCTCTCTCTCTATATATATATATATACTCTTTTCTGCTATTAAAGCTCCTGAGATCTCTCGACCAAGCAAAAAAAAACTGGCGCTTCCCTTCCAACACTGAGCATGAGATAAAAAACTCAAATCTGCAAAGATTTATTCAGCGATGTTGTGGTGAGAGCAACATCTACTCAAAGAAAATCAGACTTTTTTTTGGAAGGTAAAGTATCTTGTTTTCATGGCTTGAAAAAAAAAGATACTGTTTCCCTGAGTTAACTCAAATTTCCCTGAGTTAACTGTCAAGGATTTAACTGTCGGGGAAGCAATCTTTTAAAAGAGATAATGTTTGGTCAGTTAACAGTCAAGGATTTAATTGTCGGGGATGCAATCTTTTAAAAGAGATACTGTTTGGTACATCTTACACTGAGCTGTTAAGACGCTCTTCTTTTGATAGTAAGATGGTTCGAAAACAAGATTTGGAGGTGGACCATGCATATCATCATCTATATTCTACAAAATAAAGTTGTCCACCATAAGTTATTGGAGTATGATTAAATAGCAACAACAACACATCAGAGACATCTAAAGCTTATTGACGAGACTAGACCCACTTGACTGATTACAGAACTTACCGGTGACATGTTGGAACCAATATTAGCACTAAAAAGCATTCTTTCTTCAAGGGTTTGCGAAGACACCAGAGGTATTCTGTTTACTGTTCAACAATTATACTCAATGAATGAATTGCACAATTCATTTACGCTTCCTAAGGAATTGGGCACAATTATCGGTGAAATTGAAGATATTACTAACCGTCGAGATATTCAAAGCTCGGAGATGATTTAAGCGCAAGATAGCTGCTGTACAGACCAAGAATTTTGAAAGGAAGAGAAAAAGAACTGAACTGTGCCGCTGATGCTATCGGAGTCAGTTGAGTGATTCTTAAGCGAATAGAACGACGGAGGTTTTAATGGGATTATTTGTGAAATAACAAAAAAGGACTGAAATTAGTTTTTAAGAGGGTGGGTAGAGAGAGATACGAAGAGGAAAGGAGAGAGAGTAAGGTTCGGCATTCAGGTTTTCGGGTCGGGTTTGGATGTGGTCCTTTCGGGTTCGGCCTCTGTCACATATACTTACATATATATATATATACATACGCATATACTTCCACTTTTATATATGCATATTTTCATAGACATACATGAGTATACATATAATCAAAAATCTTTTTTCATTATTTTTTTTTTTGTGTGATGAATTTCTCTGTTTTCTAAAATGATTTTTTTTTCCTTGTCAAAAGCTTTTTTTCGGTTTTGAGAGGGGATATGCTATATTAATGGATTGATTAGTGAGACACTTAGGTTGAGAATCATAATGTGTAAAACAAATTGAATGCAGGTCTAGTCATTGATTTGTCAGTGGTGTTTAGCGATCCTTATACTTGTTTTCACCTTTTTACACTTATGGATCAATTCACTTTGTGGTTCCTAATCAATCCGGCAATTAAGAGTTTCCCCTCTCGTCTATTTTCAATCTTTTTTTTTTCAAATGTATTGCTTGTTCTTCATTTTTGTGTTTGCTTGTTTGTTTTGTTCTCTTGTTTCATGTATTATTTGTTGTTTGTTTATGTGTTTTGTTTCTGTGTTTGCTTGTTTGTAGAGTTAGAAATCTGTGATATAAAAATAAAACTAATCAAACAAATAAATCATTAAATTTAAAATTTATATATTACACACATATTTGACACAAAAAGAAGTATACACACACATATTATTTGTAAACCCTAAATCCTAAGTTTCGGAATTCTAAAACCTAGGTTTTGTAACCCTAAACTCTAAATTCTAGGTTTCATAACCATAAAGCCTAAATCCTAGGTCTCGTAATCATGAATCATAATTCCTACGTTTGGTAACCATAAACTTTAGGTTTCGTATCTCTAAACCCTAAATCATAGGTTTCGTAACCCTAAACTCTAAATATTAAGTTTTGTAATCCTAAACCCTAAATCCTAGGTTTGGTAACCTCCTAAATCCTAGGGGGTTTGTCTACTGATTAAGTGGTATATGAAAATTAAATAAATTAGCTGTAGGAAAATTTAAAATGATGTCCATATACCATGGAAATAATTTTAACAAACATTAATACAAATTTAGAATGTGATGTGGTAATTTTCATCAAGAATAAATAGCTCAAACTTTTTAATATAGCATTTATCGAAAAACTCAATTTTTTGTAGAAACCGCCCACATATTTCGAGAAAATTTTGAAAATATAATTTTTTTTAATGCATATTTTCATCATTCACTGACATTGTATGAAGGTTAAAGAGGTTTGAGACCTTAGGTGTTCATGTTTCTCCAGAAAATAGAATTTTCTTTGTAGGGTGTTTGTCCACTAATTAAGTGGTATATGAAAATTAAATAAATTACCTGTAGAAAAATTTAAAAATGATGTCCATGTACCATGAAAATAATTTTAACATCTATTAATAAAAATTTAGAATGTGATTGGGTAATTTTCATTAACAATGAAGAGCCCAATCTTCTTAATATAGCATTTATCAAAAAACTTGATTTTCCGTAGGGGTTAGTTTACATATTTCGAGAAAAATTTGAAAATTTGAAAATTATGTTTTAATGCATATTTGCATCATTCACTGACATAATATGAAGGTTAAAGAGGTTTGAGACCTTAGGTGTTCATGTTTCTCCAGAAAATAGAATTTCTTTTGTAGGGGGTTGTTTGTCCACTAGTTAAGTGGTATATGAAAATTAAATAAATTACCTGTAGGAAATTTTAAAATGATGTTCATGTACCATAAAAATAATTTCAACATACATTAATACAAATTTAGAATGTGATTTGGTAATTTTCATCAACAATAAAGAGCCCAAACTTCTTAATATAGCATTTATCGAAAAACTCGATTTTTTGTTGGGGTTAGCCAACATATTTCGAGAAAATTTGAAAATAAGAAAATTTTGTTTTAATGCATATTTTCATTATTAACTGACATAGTATGAAGGTTAAAGAGGTTTGAGGCCTTAGGTGTTCATGTTTTTCCAAAAAATAGAATTTTCTTTGTAGGGGGTTTGTCCACTGATTAAGTGGTATATGAAAATTAAATAAATTACCTGTAGGAAAAACTCGATTTTCTGTAGCCAAACTACCTGTAGGAAAAACTCGATTTTCTGTAGGGGTCAGTTAATAATGAAAATATGCATTAAAACAAAATTTTCCTATTTTCAAATTTTCTCGAAATATGTTGGGTTAGCCAAACTTTTTAATATATCATTTATCGAAAAAACTCGGTTTTCTATAGGGGTTAGCCAACATATTTTGAGAAAATTTAAAAATAGGAAAATTTTATTTTAATGCATATTTTCATTATTAACTGACATAGTATGAAGGTTAAAGAGGTTTGAGGCCTTAGGCGTTCATGTTTTAAAAAAATAGAATTTTCTTTGTAGGGGGTTTGTCCACTGATTAAGTGGTATATGAAAATTAAATAAATTTCCTGTAGGAAAATTTAAAATGATGTCCATGTACCATGAAAATAATTTTAAAATATATTAATACAAATTTAGAATGTGATTGTGTAATTTCTATCAACAATAAAAAGCTCAAACTTCTTAGTATAACATTTATCGAAAAACTCAATTTTCTGTAGGGGTTAGCCCACATACTTCGAGAAAATATGAAAATTTTGTTTTAATGCGTATTTTCATAATTCACTGACATATTATGAAGGTTAAAGAGGTTTGAGACCTTAGGTGTTCATGTTTCTCCAGAAAATAGAAAATTAAATAAAGTACCTGTAGGAAAATTTAAAATGATGTCCATGTACCATGAAAATTATTTTAACATACATTAATACAAATTTAGAATGTGATTTGGAAATTTTCATCAACAATAAAGAGCCCAAACTTCTTAATATAGCATTTTTCGAAAAACTCGATTTTCTGTAGGGGTTAGCCCACATATTTCGAGAAAAAATTGAAAAATTGAAAATTTTGTTTTAATGCATATTTGCATCATTCACTGAAATAGTATGAAGGTTAAAGAAGTTTAAGACCTTAGGTGTTCATGTTTCTCCAGAAAATATAATTTTTTTATTGGGTGTTTGTCCACTAATTAAATGGTATATGAAATTTAAATAAATTATATGTTGGAAAATTAGAAATGAAGTCCATGTACTAGTTAAATAAGCATATCATACATTAATATAAGTTTTGAGTGCGGTTGGGTATTTTAAATTGCAAGAAGAGGCCAAACTTTAGTATAAATAACATTTATTGGAAAACTCATATTTCAAAATAAATTAAAAATTATGATATTTTTTAT